>HG995362.1:1210000-1810000 GCA_905333045.1 Lysandra bellargus | reverse complement strand
CGCCATCATTGTCATTTTTGTTCAGTTTTACAGTGTCTGTCCGAAAGTTTGGTTTTGCAGAGGGCATGCGTCGCCGCCATGCCTCACGTGCGTTGTTGACTGCGCTATGATGCATGCCCTTAATAAGCAAAAACAAAGGCAGTGTGTACATTTTGACATTTTGTTCGGCGATTCTCTAAAGAATCGATAAAGAAAACGTGTAGAAACTCTTCGTAGAAACTCTATTATCCGGCCCTCATACGGAGTCGCGATTATCCGGACTGCCACTGGAAAAGCCTTACTTAAGGCGCTATATTGAAAAAAACTGTCCTTTTGACGTAATACTATAGGACCCTCAGAAATGTTACAAATCTGGTAATGAGATATACATATCTTCATAGCCTTATCTAGGTTTGAGAAGAACCAGAAACACGATTAATTTATTTTGCCTCGATACATTTAATTTTCGAAATGACCTCTTAAAAATACGAAATTTGAAGATTATTTTTAAACGAAAATAGATGTATTGTAGGAAATTAGTCTAATTGATAGACACCTTTGCAACTCAAAATCGTATAGAAGCATTTTGTTTAAATGCTCCTAGTTATTTTTTAAATGATTATAATTACGTTTTTTCGCATGTTTTCCGAACGAGCCGATAGCTTCTGGCCGCAGCGTATTCACTATTCACGACTGTATGGTCATACAAATTAAGTATAAAATTGCCCTTGCGGTAAAATTACTTTCGATATAGCGCCTCAATAATGTAGGCTATGTTTGACTAGAGTTAGTGGCCCAGTAGACCAAGTAATATGTTGTCAAACTAGTCATTTTAATCATAAAAGTGCCCCCTTTATTGTCTTCCTAAACTATTACAAGTTTATTTTATTACTGTGTACTGGGACCATGATTGTCGTTGCATGAGGACATTAATTGTGTCAAAATTTAGGCTTTCTTTGGATTAATGATTTGTTACACATTTTTTTATTACATAATATTATAATTATTTGATGTTGTCCTTAACCTCATTACGATGAAATTCATTTGTGGGAAAATTTGGAAAATTTATTTGAAAGATTTGGAAAATTTGGAATATTTATTTGGAAAATTTCCAGAGTATCTCAATACCAAATTCCATCAAAATCGGTTCGGTAGATTAAGAGTACGGAGGTAACAGACATACACATAAATTTACGTTTATAATATTAGCATGTTACATCCTACAGCTAATATTCTACACGTACAATTGTCATAATAATGTCTAGTGTCATAAATGTCTGTCATAATAATTAATCCTTCGATCGCGGATTCTTTGAAATCTATTGTTATTTTAATGTGTCGAGATCACCGGGCTTGATAGGGTAATATAGTGATGTAAAAATATAAATAGAACAGAACTATCTTCCAAAGAAGACGGAGGTCTATTGGAAGATAGTTAGGAGAGAACTTAAAATAAGGGGTGAGGGGGAATCTAAAAATGTTAATTCATTTGAGCATGTGTGAACACCCTATATAATTGGGTTATTGTACCAGTGTTTTCGGAAGTATCGAAAGGGTTGGAAGTTGGAACAGATGTATGATTCCGACTTGTAATTGGTGCCTTTGTGTTAATTTCTTCAACATCTGCAGGTTAAATAGATTCTAAACAACGAATTTAAAAAAGTTAATTTATTTAATTAAATATAGAGCTATAATATTTTTATGTGTAATTAAGAATGTTAGAAATAAACGTTTGTAACTGACATTTTATACTATTCTGCTCGCTTTCTGTCCAGTAGTCCAGTGGGGTCCAGTAGTCCAGTCTACCAAGGGGTCGTTCGTGGGTTCGATTTTAGTGATGAAAATATTTTTATCGAGATTACGCTTTAAGGTTGATCACCTGATTGTCTGACCAAGAAGGGGTTGGATGGGCATGTAAAAAATCTCTCGCCAGACGTCATCCGTCCTATTGGGTTATGCCTTATGAGACATCTATTTGACCACCATAAAATTATTACTCTTACATAGCCAAATAAGCCACTACTACTAAGGCAACCACTTAGCCACAAAACATTAAATTAACTTTTTGTATGTTGTGTGGTTCAAAATTTCTTAGTGTGTCTAATTGAAAGAAAAACTGTCCCAAAAACTCAAAAATCGTTGTCGTCGAACGTCTGGACAAAACTTGATATGTTCAAAATTAGAATGGTCTAAATAGACAAGTAAAAAAGGTATTATATTACGTAGTCTTTATCACAGGATCGCCTTACTGACAACCAGAGCGAAACGACCGCGTGCCCACCAGGACTTTCCGGTGAAAGTCCGTAAATGCCAAAATTTGTGGTAACTTATGAAAAAATAGTTTTTCAATTAAAAAAAGTAAAAATTACTTTTTTGAATTGAAAAAACTAAACACAGGGTGTAACAAAACCAAGTGATAAGATATAATACTTTAGGGTAAGTATGTATGATTTTTTGTATGAGTCGCCTGATAAAGTTAGTTCACAGTGGAAGTAGCAGCGCTGAAAAAATCATTTTTTTTAACTTTTGTATGGGCAAATTCATACGGTTTGGGCGCTTGCCAATACAAATAAAAATGTTTTTTCAACGCTGCTACTTTCACAGTGAATTAAGTATAAAAAACACATAAACACCACGTTGTCACGTTCAACTATCCTTAAGCTGGGAATTGACTACCGGGCCGCCCGCTACGGGCCGCCCGCTACGGGCCGCCCGTCACGGGCAGGTCTGTCGCATGTCTGCTCGTCAATTCCTAGCTCGACATGCCCGCCGGCCCGTGCCTGCAGCCTGCCCGCGAGATCGCATTTTTTCCGCGCAAGTCTGTACATGAATGGTCGCGACGGGCGGCCCGTCGTCATTTGCGCCTTGGAGAGCGACTGAAGTGCACTTAAAATATTATTTTAAAACATAGTATTGTAAACAATACAAACATTAAACTTAAGAAAAACCAACAAAAACAATTTTGACATTCGTTTATTTCCATTTACCGGTCGCATCCCTGTTAGTAGAAAGTTGTAAAAGCAAGGATTACATGAACACCGATCTACGTAAAGCCGCTTACAACGAACTTATTGAAAAATCCAAAAAAAATCAACGCCGATACTGATCTATCATTTGTTAAAAAGAATATCGAGTCCATGACTCCACGACCGAGCTGCAGCCCTCTATCTATTCGACTGACTAGTCTGTTCTGTGTGTGTTCAATAGGGGCAAGCAACAGACTTGTGCCAGACCGGGCGGCCCGCGGGCAGCCCGGTAGTGAATTCCCTGCTTAACCCCTTAACCCTCGCTTCCGAATCTCCATAAATAGAAACAAACTTTTTCGAGTGTAACCTAAAGTTATTTCGATGTATTTCTTTCAAATGATTGTCTAAAAATATTTATAATTAGTAAAATAAACTATTCGCAATACAAAACGCTACATACATTCGTGAAATCCAGTAAAATCTTCGAACAAAGCACAAGTCATACCTTGACACGTAGGAAATAGAGCACAATTTTGAATAGCCGAAATAATACTAATAGCTCACAGATTGTTTATTTATTTTTCATTCAGAGTGTGGTCAATGTATCAAAGGTCATAACTAACCAAACTTCTTCATACAAAAGTATTCTCTAAGTCATCGAAATACGTAATATAATCGAAACAAAGAGCGCGGCACAGTTGGGCCTTACGGTTGTTGAAAGACTTGAGAGTGTAAATGGAACGCCTCAGAGCGAGGTAACGCCGCATGAACTGTCATGTTTTTCGTGCGCGCACCCCATATCGAATTATAAGACGTTATCACGTCAATAATTGTCACTTTGTTGCATTACATTGCGGTATGTCTAAATATCCTAATTTTGTCCATCTTGTTAAATGTAGAGATTTATGACTTGTTGTCCAGAAAGGGCTGGCATGCCATAGTAACCTTTTATTGAAATAAAGATAGAAAAAAACGTTGCTTTCTAAATTATCGAATGCAAGACGCCTAAGTACTGAAGATAAATAGTTGAAATCGTCTTACAGTTAGTCGACAAGTTACGGGCGGTGGACGAAGAAATGGACGTCAAATTGAGTGTAAAATTGTGGATGACAATGTACGATTACAACATTACTGCCTGGTGAACTATGCGGTGTGCAGCAGTATACACCGTTATTCTGTCTGTACTTTAAAATCCCTTGAATAATAATTTTATTTTGGTTTTCAGTATTTGTTGTTATAGCGGCAACAGATATACACATTCTGTGAAAATTTCAGAAGCATAGCTATAGCCGTTCTTGAGATACAGCCTGGAGACAGATAGACGGGCAGACAGACAGACGGACAGATAGACATCGAAGTCTCAGTAATAGGGTCCCGTTTTTACCCTTTGGGTACCGAACCCTGAAATTGCTTACTCGTTTCTTTGTTTAAAAAAAATACAAGATGACCCGTGATCTTTCATTTAACTTTCCTCCTAATATAAACCTTCCCTGGAATTCCACGAATATATTTTCAATTATAGAATAAGCCAAATCGGCTCAAACTCTGGAACTAACTGTCGCCAGCAGAATTTCCGGTTTGCCCCCTTATTTTATAAACAAAAAAGCCCTTCTCAGGTTTTAGTGAAACTAACAAAATTTGAAGAACCTGCACCACGAAAGTGCCGTACGTGTTGCGAATACGAATCTTGTAAGTTGTAGTTGAATAACTTGACATGTGCTGCCTGTTATATTGCCTGCACGTTCCCTATTTCACCGTTTTTTTTATTTTTTTATTTTTTTTTATTAAATAAGGGGGCAAACGATCAAACGGGTCACCTGATCGTAAGCAACTACCGTCGCCCATGGACTCTCGCAACATCAGATGAGCTGCAGGTGCGTTGCCGGCCTTTTAAGAGGGATTACGCTCTTTTCTTGAAGGTTTGCAGGTCGTATAGGTGCGGAAATACTGCTGGTGACAGCTCGTTCCAGAGTTTTACAGTGCGCGGTTTAATATGATCCGGACTGAATCGAGTCTACATCGATATTGAATCAGAATCAAGTGATCGTAGTTTCACAACGAATGAGTCAGACAATAGGATGTACCGTTCCTACGCGGATGGGGCAACGCGAATTCCGTTCTGTTGCGCATACCCGCTATAGGTACATAATATAATCCAAGCTCAGATGATCTTATCCATACTAATATTATAAATGCGAAAGTGTCTGTCTGTCCAGCCAAACCACTGAACCGATTTTGCCGAAATATAGGATACTTTATCCCGGAAAAATTTACGGTACTATATATTACGCGGACTTATGGCTCGACGATTTTAATCGCCTGTGTGTCAGCAAAGAGCCGCGCGCCGCGAGCCGCGAGCCTGGGGGTTACCATGCCCCCAGGCTCGCGGCTCGCGGCGCGTTTGAGTGATTCTCGTGTGTCACCGACGCGAGCCGAGTAAGTTCGCGAACTTAAAACCCGCGTACTTTAAGTTCGCACGTGTGTCACCCCCTTTAAGCTAATACTTGAAGGTGGTCATTTTTAGCATTACCGTTGAATACATAGCAGCACTGTTGTAAACGTTTTGACGTTCTTCACAAGAAAGGAGCACACCTTATTTCATGCGATAACTTAAAACTCCCATATTGTATCGAGCAAGTAAGGAGTGCATATCTCAGTACTGATTAGTGATTAGTGATTACATTTATAATATTTAAATCGAATTTAATTATTGTTTCATTATTAACGTTGTTAATATTATTTTTTATTTAATTAATACCATTTCATTAAGTTCATAACTAACTTAAAGCCTTTTGTACGTCAAACAAAATATATGCAGTCGAAACTCATACTGTTCTTGCAAAGTTACAAACATAAAATCTTTTATTTTATTTATTTTAATACTTAAAGTATTATACAGTCAAAACCGTTTAGGGCGACATCGTTTAGACTTTTGAACAACATACCGGTTAAATTGACCAAAATCAAAGGTCCCGGCTGAATGCTATGTGACCACCTGTCACTGGTTTTTACAACTATCGGTTTTTACGACTAAATATGAGTAGTCCCTTCGATGTCGTTATAACAGATTTTGACTGTATTATTATTTTTCAATTTCAGTTTTTAGGTTTCCCTGCCCAAAGGATGAAAACGGGGCCCTATTATTAATAAGTCTTCGCTGTCTGTCCATCGTACATCCATACCTATGTCATTAGGCTGGATCTCGAGAACCGCAATAGCTAGATAGTTGCGATTTTCACAAATTATGTATTTCTGGTGTCGTTATAAAAGGTAATAGTCTAATCAAAATAAAATAAATTATTAAAGGTGGTCCTCATACAACAAACACGATTTTTCCCTATTTTTGCTCTATGTCCATAATGGTAAGACTAAGGTTTTTGAAAATTTCAGGAAACGCTCAATTTTATGTTAAATTTAATAATTAATAATAAAAATTAAATAAACTTATTATTAAAGGGGGGCTCCCATACAAATTTACGGTACGGAACCCTATGTACGCCAGTCCGACTCGCACTTGGCCGGTTTCATAATTTTTCCTTTCATTGTGAATATCCCATTGTGAATACCTATCTGGGTCCAAATTTCAAGGTTCTAAGTCTGCTAGAAGTACCTTTGAATTTTGATGATCTGTCAGTCAGTGACAAAATGTAGTAACTTTGACCATCCGTAACTACTAAACTATTTATCGAAATATCATGTAATTTAGAGGTTCAGCTAGTTTTAATACTTGCTCCTAGTGACCGAAATTTTAAATCCCTAGCTTTGTTAACATCGACGATAAAGGGGGTGCGAAATAGCCGCGAACCGCTTCGAGAAAAGTATGGTACGGCCGTGCCTTTGCTAAAAAGCTTGGCTGGGGCACTGCCGTGCCCCCAGATTTATTAGTCATTAGGTTTTCCCAATGCTAAGTCAATATATTTAATACGTAGGCTTTAACTACCTTGATTAAGACTTCTAACAATGTTTTATTACTACTGTAGCAATTATAAATGTTACCTAAGATTATTAATCCTTACTAATATAAATGCGAAAGTGTGTCTGTCTGTCTGTAATACACAGCTTAAGCTTGTATTATGCTAAGCCGCTGTGTCGATTTTGATTATTATTGGCATTTTTTTGGGTTATTTTGAATCCCTGTAGTCTTTTGTCAAAACTCAAATCCTATACTCTTTAGTTTTTTTTTCATTTCGAATTTGAACACTGAAATTATCGACAGCATTTTGGCTAAGAGTTTTTATAATTTACAAAATGTACACTTTACACTTTTTTGCTTTAAAGACCTTAGCTATTTTCAGTGCCGTAAAAAGCCTTTTTTGCGCCCTGTGCGAGCTTCTATAACTGCGCCCTTGTTTTTTTTTAGATATTATATAGGTACCCAGAGCAATGCTTCCAGGGCCACAGGCCTCCCCTGGTCTGGCCATTCTTGCGCCCCCCCAGAGTCTGCGCCCTGTGCCTGGGCACCGGTGGCACCCCCCTATTTACGGCACTGACTATTTTCGATTATCCAAAAATATTCAGTATCTTTAGGCCGCTATTCCAAATGCGAAAATTCTATCAACCTAGAAGTTAGCAACTAGCGAGAGCACTTAAAATTACGCCTAAATTGTTAACCTCAAGACATATATCACGGTACAGTCGCGGAAATTACCGACTTACAGCACATTGACCTTATGACTGTAACAATAGGGTTCAAATCTGCTAAACAGCGCCCATCTTCGGCTGTACATTACGAATACATTAAATATAATTAGATACCCAGAATATTGTAGTATTGTACAAACATTTCCTAAATTAACCATAATTTATGTCAGTCCTTGAATAATAAGCATTGCCTATAACGATATGGATGAAATTTTAATAAGGTGACGTAGGTCAAACTTGGTTATATCCACTACAATCTTCCATTTTGACAGAAGTTTATCCATTCAACAGAGTTAACCAAACACACTATTGTATGAATCAACTTATATATGACAAAAAAATCCACCAATAAATTCAGAAACTTGATAAGTTTAAGATTATTTTCATTTGTCTGTCTGTCTGTTTGTGTATTTTCATTTGTGTTTCATTTGTCACATTATATTGTGTTTTTATAGCTCATCTATCGCACGGGATAAAAAGTAACCTAAGTATTTATTTTGTCAGCGAAATTATTTATCAATATCAATTTAACAAAACGCATCGTTGAGTGAACAACGGAAAATACGCTTGTACGTCAAATACCATCATTACATTTTTTTCATTTCAAACTTTGCTGTGTCTACTATCGAATACATGTTGTCTATGCACCCAGCTTCATAGTAAAGCTTAATGGAGTGGGTGTTGAGTCACAAGGACTCGAATCTCAGGATATGCAGTAATTAACTTGTTCTTCGATTAACTTCTTATCTTTACTCTCGTGAGAAATACGATTGGAAAGTTTGGGAATTCATTCAGTTTATTTAATTTTAAGGTTGACATTGAATTAACTGGTTGGCAAGTAGAAATCAATTGTAAAGTGTGCACTTTATAAATTAAACTTTATAAAATTAATTTCAGAATACTAATACACTCTCACATCACATACAGATCAGAAATAGATTTAGGAGTAAAATTATCGTTTTTAATTCGCTGTTTTAAAGCTTTAAAACCTACGTATCCTGGACTTGCTGTGTACGTACATAGGGATTAGGGAGTAAGAACTATACTAATTTCTTTTTATGTAGCGGGCCTAGGAGCTAAAATTTTGTACACATTTTTCAAGCTATAATTTTCTTAATTTTTAGTACATTTTCGTGCTATAAAAAGTAGAAAGATGCTACTTTTGTAGTATTTATATGTACCGCCCTCGTGCGGAAAAGCCGATAAATTCCATACTAATATTATTAATTCGAAAGTGTGTCTGTCTGTCTATCTGTCGGTCTTTCTGTCTGTCCGTTTGTTACCTCTCACGGCCGAACCGCTGATCCGATTTTGCTGAAATTTGGCATGGAGATATTTTGAGTTCCGGGAAAGGACATAGGATACTTTTTGTCACGAAAAAATGTACGGTTCCCGCGTAGTAAACGAATTTGCGTGGGTCATCTACTGTAGTCTGTGATGGACATAATACAGTGTGTATAGTAAAATCTAAAGTGCTTTCACTTGTTTTTTAAGCCTTGTAGAGTAAATATTTCAGTTCTAAGATACCTATCGCGGTGAACACCTATAGAAAATAAAGACGTAAGATATACAAAGTATGTGTGTATGTCAGTCAGTTCATCAACCCATATCGTCGCAGGTCGCGCGCGGCCGGCGGAACGGCAACCACTTACCGCACTACCCAGCTTATAACCCTCTTCCGCCGACACGTGCTATACATGTGGTATACACAAGTATACGTGACGTATACTTGTGGTATACTTATTGCGGTATACTGGGATATACACGTGTTTTTTTAAAAATAAAATTAGGGGGCAAAGAAGTAAACGGGTCACCTAATGGAAAGCAACTACCATCGAACATGGACACTCGCAGTTCCAGAAGTTGCAGGTACCGGCCGGATACGCTCTCAACTTGCAGGTTTGCAGGTCGTATTGGTCCTAAAATACTGCTGGTGGCAGTTCATTCCAGTTTTTCGTGCCAAAGCATGGCTCTCCCACGTATTTGATTTAATAAGAATAAAGATCATTGTCTGCCCATAGTAACCACAGCTTTCATAATACAACATATAACGAAATATTATGTTTTAAAGCTTTCCTAGCTCTGACCTACGGCTAACCTATAAAAAAGTAATATGGGATTAAATTTCACACTAAGTTAAATTTAAGTTGTTATATTGTTTGTAGTACAATATAATATGACTAGCTAGCCGGTATGTAAAGTGCATATATCATGGTTCATATCATGGATACACACTAACTTATTACGGGTGGGTAAAGTTTAAGGTACAATAAATATTTTTAACCGACAAGCAAGGAAAGGTTAAATAAGAATAGGTTTTTTACAAGCCTTTAAAATATTACAGTACCTACCTATACTATACTGTACTCGGCGAAACATGGCGGTAGCGGTCATTGACTCCCTGTCAAAAACTTGTCATAATTATTATATTTAATAGGTACAATTACTTTAAATTATATAAATCTATAGATTACCTATTGTGTGTAAATGAAAGCCATAGAATTTTATTCAGACTTAATTTCTCTATTTTGTAATTAAAATCCATAGAAACTATAACTTATAATAACAATCAACAGGTCAAGTATTTTTACATTGTACCTGCAAACACAGAAAATAATCGAAGCGTGTACTGTACCCCTATGGCCCTAACATGGGGTGATCTACCCCATACTTACTCTAAACACGTGTTGGTCGTATTACAAAGGGATAGAGGTGATTATGGCGTGACATTTTTAATAACTACCAGCTGCCCATGATTATTATAAACAATGATCAAATTATTGACATTTTTGTTGCTTAGTTATTAGTGCTTTAAATGATATGTTATTGGCTAATGGCTACGAATAATAAAAACTAGTTATTGTTTATGATTTTTTTAGAAAAATATCAAAAATATGAAAATTGCATGTTTTTTTTTTAAATATTAAATATGTATTACGCAAAGGTCTGAACTCAAAGCTGATGGAGCTATTAGCACAAGCAGTAAACTTATTTATCGAAAAAACTTATAATGCCTACAGCTAAAGCTTATGAAACCTAAATCAACACTTTTAACTTTGTAAATACTTAGATGTTTTTATTTTAAAGGGTCTTTTCTACCGCTATCTTATGGGATATAATAGATTCAAGTATCAACATTAAAACAGCCGTGGTTTTTGCAAAGACATAGTTTTTACCGCGTAAATCCCAGCTAGACTCCTAGCTAGAAATCACTTTTTCTATTTTACATTATACTACAAGAAATGCAATAAAAATATAACAATACACTTTATTGTATAACTTAAATTTATTTTTATTTATAATTATGCCGTGAGAAGTTACAGTTTTCAACTGTATTTTTTAATTTTGCCAGATTATATTGTTTTTATTAATTACTTTATTAACATAATGATATAACGGCACCTGTTTAACAATAATTTATTTAATGCCTATTGTTTAACTGAATATTTTATTAAAGTTATTAATTATTAAAACATATTTTACATAATAATTTACTTATAACTAGTATATAATTTTCGCAGAGAAAAAAAAACGTTGGTACGCATGACTTTATAATTATAAATTATATTTAGCGCCATTTTATATTAGACGGGGCACTGCATTTTCAACTTTATTTACTCCACGAAAAAATATAATTTTGATTCAAGAGTTTGTGATGCACCGCGCTGCTTTTTAGTTTTTACCACACATTACTTTCCAAAATGACATAATCAACGATTAAGAAATAGGACATGAAATTAGAGAGCTACCAATATGTCTAATTAGTCGAGAAAATAAGTAATTACGTGGTTAATGCATGCATGCATTATGTATGCATTATGTATGCGCATAAATCGAGCATGAACATATACAGTACAACGCCCGAAAAGCAATTATACACAGTTACAGACAGACAGACAGACACGAACGCTTATATGTAGAGCCTATAAGCTTAAGCGCCAATAATATGTAGAGAAAAACTTTATCCTTGTTAAATATTGCCGCTAAAAACTAAGTACAAAACTAGCTTCTAATAAAAAAATAATTTTAATTTATCTTAAATTTAACGAAGATTTTGTCATACATTTTTGACAAAGTCTACATTAAATAAAAGTTAAGTAACCATACGACCTTCCTGAGTACGGCCGTAAAAATTTATTTTTTTGTAATTGACCAATATTTAAAATAAAATAAAGATTTTGCTGGCATCTTATAAACTTCTCTGTCACAAGACTTTAAGAACCTAGGAGGCAAATGCAGTATGCACCTATTTCAAATAGCTAATAAGAAATTAGGAGACCACGGTAGCCACTTTAAAATTAGAACCTAGGAGGCCATGTTAGATACAAACAAATTAGGAATCTAGGAGCCAGGAGGCCAATGCAGATACAATTTTCAAATTACGAACATACGAAGCTAAGGTATTTCAAATTAAGAACCTAGGATAGAAGTACACATTAGTGTAAGCGGGACAGACATGTGCCTCTCGCGGCACGCGGCCGGGGGTCACGGCACGCGACGGGCACAGCAAGCGTGACGCGCCGTTCCAGCGAGCGAGCGTGCCACATTAGGGATCTTCTTGGAGGTCAACTATTTGAGCCACTTTGTAGGAAATACGAAAGCTATTGAGTATTTTCTCTAGATAAATCCCGCAAATTCGTTGATTCCGTGCATTTGCAAGAAAAACCATCCCATATCTTTTCCTGTCTCTCGAAGTATATCTATACAAAATTTTATCTCAATCAGTTTAGCCGTTAAAGTGTGAAGAGGTAACAAACATACATACTAATATTATAAATGCGAAAGTGTGTCTGACTGTCTGTCTGTCTGTTACCTGTTCACGCTCAAAGCGCTGAACTGATTTCGCTGAAATTTGGCATGGAGATACTTTGAGTTCCGGGAAAGGACATATGATACTTTTTATCCCGGAAAAATGTACGGTTCCCGCGCGATAAACTAATTTTGGCGCAACGAAGTTGCGGGTGTCATCTAGTACATAATATAGATAACTAGATGACGCCCGCAACTCCGTTGCGTGAAAACTCGTTTATCGCGCGGGAACCGTACATTTTTTCGGGATTAAAAGTATCCTATGTCCTTTCCCGGGTCTCAAAGTATCTCCATGCCAAATTTCAGCAAAATCGGTTCAGCGGTTTGGGCGTGAAGAGGTAACAGACAGACAGACAGACAGACACACTTTCACATTTATAATATTAGTATGGAAGTATGGATCATGCTTTCGCATGTATGTAAGAAAAGTAAGGATAACGAAAGACATTTTCTAAACGAAATAACCTCCCTATTGCCAAGCAGTGAGCGAGCTGATGATGATGGTGATTTAGTGATTTCTTGGCCCAAATTCTGTGAGTGGTATGCCAAAATCGCCCTGGATTCAAATCTAGATCTGAATACTTTACATATTTCTCCCGTCTTAAATGCCAGACCTAAATTGCTGAAACATTCTAAATAATAAAGCCGAATTAACGACGCTAGTTACAAAATTGCACATAATCTAAGTTCGATTTTTAAGTTTTTTTGACTGAAGTTTACTCATCATCATTGTTGATCAGATTTAATGGTATTATCTAATAAATTCGCGTCAAAAATCTGCAGAAAGGAGAAACGCTGTTTAAAGTATTGAAACCTCTGACTTTAAATATAAAAAACGTTGTATGTTGAGAATAGTATTAATAAAAACCAAGTTCAGCTATACATTATTAGTTCAGCAGTTTGGGCATGAAGAGAGAACAGACATAATATAATATACGGATTTATAATATTAGTATGGATTTTTTTATATTATGATAACTTTGTAGCTGCTTACTCTTCTCAAACATGATAGTAAACAAGTTTTGGCCCACCACACATTCCCACCACTGTATCTCCTGTGTCCCAGGATCGACAGCGGTATCCAACCACGAAAACCCTTTGATATGATCTCAGGGAGCCCGAGGGACATGCTAAAACTGTCTTGGGACCCGCAACGAAATTAATCAGAAGAAAATAGGAGTAGGAAGCATTCCAGTTTCCATACCATACCAAGAAGGAGACAGCACAAAGTTGCAATAACCGAGAGTCAAAGAACATGATAGTACGCTACCTACAACTTTTTATCTCATTTTGGTGGATTTTTGCTATGTTTTTGCTAACATCTTCATAATCGTGAACTGATGAAACCAAAACTAATCGCGTAATTTACTAGTCACGGACATATAAATTAATGTGCATAAATATTTATTACAATATTAATTCACTTGCACAATAAATAGCGAACTATTTCGTAACAAACAAAACTATCTTTTGCGTAACACTAGGTACTGTTGCTACCTCGTATGTTCTGTTATGTAGAAAGTCACATGTTGTAGTGTAGGTAATATTATGCTAACAGTTTCAGAAACAAAGACATCATTATATTTCAGTATATATACTAATATTATGAAACAAAATTACTCTTACATAAAGATTACTGAACAGACTTTGAAGTGAAGGCTATGGATTAAAATAATCTTTTCATGTCTTTATAATAAAATAAGGGGGCAAACGAGCAAACGGGTCACCTGATGGAAAGCAGCTACCGTCGTCCATCGCGTGGGAATCGTACATTTTCCTGGGATGGTTTCCTATGTTCTTTCCCGGGTACTAAAGTATCCCCACCAGCAAAAACGGTTCAGCGGTTCGGGCGTGAAGAGGTTACAGACAGACAGACACACTTTCGCATTTATAATATTAGTAAGGATATGGGAGTATGGATTGAAGTGAATCAGAATACAGGTTAACTTTAGGTCAGTAACATCATTACGTTATAAAATACCACTCATGTATATTCACTTGACAGTAACCGCTCGGTTAGCTCGCAGTTAAATATTCCGCAGATTACCGCGAGAGGTCACTTGTCGATCTCTTAAACGGTTAGGGCTGACGTACAGTAGAAAATCTAGATTAAAGTTGGTTTTTCTAACTTAAAAAAGTAACGATTTGTTACACCCTACGTGTAAAGTACCCCGCAAACGATCAAATTGTACGTATTGGTCGAATAGTTTTATAGTGTACAGCTTTGTTTGCAGCGTTTGTCAAACAAACTACGTGTTTCACCTGTTTGAAGAAAATTTGGATTTGCGTAGCGTTTGACAAACGTGTTTGAACGTGTTCCGCTGTGTTTGTCAAACAAAATCTCATGATCTCAAACCGATTCTAGCTAATGCTGTTTGATGAAAACGTAAATTACATTAAACATGTTTGTCAAACAAATTTGATCGTTTGCGGGGTACTTAACAAATCAATAAGATATGACTTTTATGTGTCGACTTTTTTATAGAGTTCACTGTAAAGAGCAAGCAACAGACAGACTTTCGTCATTTTATAAAGAAGGTGAAGCCAAACGAGCGTAATTTCGGTCGCGTAAATATCTTTTCATACAAATCATAACTCACAAAATTACGCTCGTGTGAATCAAACAGGAATACAAACCTTTGTATGGAACTGAATGCAGCAGAATTTCTGCTAGCCGAAATTCTGCGACTCACAACTCACAAATTACGCTCGTTTACCAACTAACAAAAATTGCTTTTGTAGTGGCTTATATAGCCAAAAATAATATTCTTATAGGAGTCGTATTATCGCTAATAAGGGTGCATTTGGGGCACAATTTATAAGGATAATAACCTTATACCCTCCTTATAGTTGCTTTATTGTCCGCTTTTTTCCTTATACGTGTTATATAATGACCAAGAACAAGGTATTTCAACTTATAAGAAACATATAGAAAGTGTTAATACGGGCGATCACCCTTATACGTGTTATATTATTGTCCGATACAAGGGAGCTAAACTCCGTTTGCCCTTTTTGCCGTCATAAGTGATTTACATTTTCGCAACAGCTTGGAGAAGAAATAGTAACGTCAGCCATTTTACTGTCAAGTAAACGATAAGTCATTATTTTATGTATATATTTATTTACCTGATTTAGTGCTTGTTTATAGTGAAAAGTGTGATGGGAATTAAAATGCATGATAAAATGTGATACGCTGTGTATCAACTCGCCCTTGAATTTAAGCTGTTTTTGTGCTAAAAACGTCATTAATTATTTAATCAAGTTATATACAGTGCTTTTAAAAGAACAACAGGATTCACACATCGTCTATAAGGAGTCTATGAGAGTAAAGACTTTATAACGGCATCAATTGTTTCTTATGATATCGCCATTTTACATATCGTTGGGGTTTCTTTCATACTAACAAAATCGCACCTAGCTAGTGTTATTCCCGTATATTATATATAAAAATGTTTTTTTTTTCCACTGTAGTTGGGTTGGAGGAAAGAGACCTCTTTATAAGGATACTTTAGCTCACTTTTGCGCACTAATTTTAAGTTTGAAATATTATTAAAAATAATATTTCAAATTTAAAATTAGTGCGCATAATACGTGATTATCAAATTAATTGTTTTATTTTTTACTTTTCTTCTGTAACCATCGCTCCTTTTCATCTTCTTCCACAGTTTTGAATTCCTTTTTAGGGTTCCGTACCCAAAGGGTAAAACGGGACCCTATTACTAAGACTTGGTTATCTGTCCGCCTGTCTGTCTATCTGTCTGTCTCCAGGCTGTATTTCAAGAACCGCAATAGTTACAATTTTGAAATTTGTCGGCATTGTATGCATTTATTGTCACTATAACAACAAATACATAAAACAAAATAAAATTAATACATATGATATCTAATGGGGCTCCTATAGCAAACATGTTTTTTCCGCTTTTATTGTTTGTCAATAATGGTAACAGTTAGGTACCTGAAATTTACGCAAAGGCCTAAAAACAAAAAAAATGGCCTTTTTTTGTTCTATGAAAGTACGGAACCCTTCGTGCACAGGTCCGACTCGCACTTGGCCGATCATTCCGCTCCGCAAGAAATTCACACAATCTGTTGTAGAGATCAACTATGATAACATGGCGCGCCCCTCCAAATGACTGTTTCAATGTGTGTAGTCACATCCTTATAAAAGAGTTTGTATGTAGTAAGTATTCAACCAATCACAGTACGCGTAATATTTCAGTTAATGTCACTTATTACTAAGATTTTTTGGTCAACTAATCATAACTAGCCTACCGCGCAAGACAACGCACTTCAAACGTTTTGACAACGCACCTCAAACGTTTTGAATTTTGGAGGGGCGCGCCATGTTATCGTAGTTGATGTCTACGTTTAAAATTGCGAATTTAGTTATGTAAAGCATTTTAATGTAACCTTAATGAGAATAATATCTTTATAATCACTGTTTAAGGGAATGTGGATTGCTTTCATCCTTGTTAGGGTCATGTAAAATGTTAGCATTCGTTTGTTGGATAGATGTCTTATCAAATTCCCCTATAAGTTAAAAGCATTATTAGTTACCTTGTGCATTAATTTTATGAGAATATTTGACCATATTAAAAGCTTTTATATGTCTTTGAATATTATAAGGCTAAAAAGCAATGTAAATAGCCATTATAAGATGAACATATTTCAAAGCCTTATAATTGCCGTATAAATTAGAGTTATTAACGTTTACCCAACCAAATTATAAGAATAAAGGTAATATTAGCAAAATCCCAAATCAAAAGTGTGCCATTATAAGTAACATTGGCATAATGAATGCTCTTTTATAACGAATATAAGAGTTTAGACCTTATTGAGTTAATTTTATAAAGTTTGTTTGTTGGGTTGGCTTCACCCTAAGGTAGCTAGCTCTGAAGGTTTACCTAACCTTCGATAAAAAATAAAGTTCAATTTTTCTTATTTTCTTTGGAACTCTAGGAATCTCTTCTTCCACTGCCGGTAATTTTTGACAGCTGCTTCTCACAACCTGCCCTAAAGGTTCCTAAAGTTCCACTTTGAACTGGTAGCTGGCAGTGGTAATCGACTGCCATCAAAAGGGCAAACAAGAAATCTTACAGCTTTTAAAAAAATGACGAAAGGGCAAAGGCCATAACAACGCCGAAAGAGTTACTTTTGATTTCTAGATGTAAAGCGTCATGAATTTTCCCATACAATAATTGAAAAAGGTAACTTTTTCAACGCTGTAACTTTCTCAGTGAACTACCATAGTAAAAGGAGGGGAAGTAGGATAACTCCGGCCCAATCCGCGATATAATTGCCTACAGTCTTAGGGTTGTCAATTTTAGCAATACAACACGTCGTCAAAAGTTCAACAATGGTTTTCCTATCAAATATTGAAAAGTATATATAAGATACAGAGCAGCATTATTTATATAGAAAAATCGGCCAAGTGCGAGTCGGGCTCGTTCACGAAGGGTTCCGTACCCGATATAGAGAGAAAGTATCCAAAAAATTGTGTTTTTCGTATGGAAGCCCCCCAAAATATTTAAATATTTATTTTATACTATGACTCTACACGCATCCTTAAATATCTTTGTTTTATTACACCACTTATTAGTATTAATATAGTGCTGATCCATAATCGAAATTAAGTGTTACTGCCACCTGTTACTTTAGTCTTTACCAATATTTTGCACTTAGGCCCGTATTTAAAATAGTCAGTACTCAAGATGCATCTCGATATCAAGACACGGTTCAGGCTCTGTGATTGGTTGGCTGTCAAATTTGGACCAATCATATAGCCCATTGATTCCCAAAGTGGTCCAGGTGGACCCCAGGTGTCCACGGGATCCCGACAGAGGTCTACGCTTGCGTGGAAGATAAATGGGGGTCTACGAGTCGTTAACGGGGTCTATAAAAATTAGGTGACCCGACTTGATTTAATATAATTTTTGTGTTAAATAGCTACAAAACAAGAAAATATTTGCGTTTACCTTTTATCACTCTGAAGTGGAAGCTTAGTATATTAGTTCCTTGTACTGCCTGAACCGTGTCTTGAGACTGAGATGCATCTTGAGTACTGACTATTTATACCGAGCTTAGTGTGCGTCGTCTCTTACTGTAGCGACTAGCGAGGTCTGAAATTGCATAAACTCAACATTCTAATGCCTTACCTAACAGTAGAACTAATAGGTGATGGTTCTTAATTGAGAGAACTTCCATCTCCAATGACAGCATTAAATAGGTGAAATGATGATAAAAAATATGTGTAATGATACGGGTATAGAATAGACTCCAAGAGAGATCTGCGTCTGCGTCAAAATAAGTCTATTATAGTAGTTTCGTAACCCCTTTTTAACCGACTTTCAAAAAGGAGGAAGTTATATTATGTTCGGCTGTGGATTTTTTTATACTAACAAACGAGCAAACAAACATTTCCTCTTTATCACATCAATTTATTTTGCACTTCGTAGTGCTAAGATTTTTTTTCTGAAAAGTTTATATTTCTAGTAAGTTTTGCCTTTTATTTTAGTAGTAAAATAAAATATCATCTTTCTTAAAGTACTAAATTATTTTCTTTCTTTCTAGTTACAACTTTCCACAACCCAAATATTATAAAAGGATGTTAAGTTGTTAACCTCGAGAGTGAAACTAAAAAGTGTGATAATGATGATTAAGCGTCAGTGTTGCCAGCTAACGAGACCACCTAGTGGGCCAAAACGGAATTGTCAAAATTAATTAACGAACAAACTGATTATAAAGTTAAGTAGATACCCGCTGCGATCATCAGGTATCGAGACCGTTTTTCTAATTTTATTCGTAAACAATAATATTATATTTATATAAGTTGATGCCATTTGCATAGAAAAATGCTAAACGACATTTTACTGGATTTTACATCTTTATGGTGTTGAATTGAAAAATCGGGACAAAAAAAAGTGATTATCAGTTATAATTTGTTAGAAATATGAAAGATTAGACAAGGTGACAGATTGGCAAAGAAAATCTGTGATTTTGTCCCAAAAATCTGAAAGTTTTTTCATTTCTGTTTCCGTTTTCCGTTATATAAACGCTTTTCATAAGCAGAGTACGACCAAGAAGAGATTGTATTTTGACTTTACAACATTTTGGAAGGTAAGACCAAAAACTTTGAGACGGCTAAATTACTGAATAGCGTATAACATTAGGTATTAAGTTTAATTCTCGTTATCATCAAATTAACCAACAAAACAATAACAAAAAGTGCGGAAACATTACCATAAATAAATAAATGTTTATTATCTATGGCAACTTTAATTGTGATTAATGGCGGTTTGACATTTGACGTGTGCGATGACGTCACAGCTCAAAATATGCACATACTTTCATATAAATAGAATAATAACCATATTTCATACTCGCTGTGTAATTAAAATAAACAGTTAGTTGGTTATTGTTAAGTGAGTTACTGCTTTACGTTTCGAATGTGCATTCAAATCAAAATTCAAATGCGTTTTTAATCTGTGGCAGCTTTTGACACACTTTTTTTTAAATTTTGTAATCTTTAGAGAACTAGAATACGAGTTCTATTCGGCCAGTTATTAGTTGTTCAGTTTTAACTTTGGTTTTACTTTTTATATACTTTAATTTGATTTGATTTTCCGACTCAAGTTAAGCCGTTGAATGGATAAAATAAAACCGTAAACTTGCAGTAATCGAATCGTCCTCAAAACCAACGACATGTTACTTCCTCCCATATTGAATAACCCCTAAACAAAAAGTTCTAACAATAAGGCTGCGGTCAGCTATCCCTTAGAATTAAGTAGACTTTGATCTGCCAACCAGAACCTGAAGATTATAGTAGATTAAAATCAACTGTGTTTTAACAGCATAAGGTTTAAATTCAAACGACATCTAGATATGATCTTGATATCGCCATCAAAATAACAAATTTTGAGAAACACAGCAATTGAAATTGTACTTTATACCTGGGGGATTAAAGTAGATTATTGAGTGGGTATAAAGTAAGGGCTAAGTAACCCTTCGGTTACGGTGCCTGCGCAAGTGTTAATGGGTAACAAACAGTAAGTTTATTCGATATTCCTTAAAAGCAATATGGATTTAAAATTTAAAGTTGAACATCTCATAGTAAAATTTTCATCAATATCACCGGTACACGGTCAAATTTTCATCAATCTGATCCATCAATCTGATTGACGGAATATTGATGGTTATAAAAAGTTCATAATAAAAATATGATCAATCCGTCAATCCGTGGGTTAGACGAACAAATTTTCGTCAATCTTTACCGGATTGATGGATCAGATTGATGAAAATTTGACCGTGTAACCGGTGACAATCTGATCCATCAATCCGGTAAAGATTGACGAAACATGACGATAATAATTGATAATCCCTGTTTAATTTTAGAATGTACATATTATGTACTTCAAAATTGCAGATTACTAGTAAGTAGTAACTAAAAAATTTAAACTTAAAAAAATAATATCAAACACACACAAAAAATATACTTTGTAATTTAAATTAAAAACTTGTATGTTACGTACAAACACGCAATAAGGATTGTATATAACTTATAAATATATTCATAAATTATTTTTTTCGAGTTTCATAAGCTACAAATTACAATAGCTAGGCTACCAGTCAATTTCTGCCTCATATACTAAGGGAATTATCTATAATCTAGTCCAATCAACCACGACGTAAACAATCTTTGAACCCCTCTTTATGGTTTTTTGTAGAAATAAATATATTTAGCTTTGTCGAAAAGGTTTAGAAACCCTAAAAATGAACAAAATTTTTTTTCAGCTTACGTTTTGAAATCAGTGGTAGTATGAATGACGGTATAAGAGCTATATTAGATGTATTAATCACTATTTTTTTAATCTCATCTTTTATCGCGGGCTTTGAGCGCGGAAACGTTTTACGAGACGAGAGAAAATTCCGTAACGAAATACACCAGTTCGACAGACTTCGGCTCGGTTTGGCTCTACTAGACGTATATATGCGAATTATAATTGCATAAGTTAATAAAAAACGCTATGCAATAGCTTTACCGCGGCAATCATTTCATGTTACTGCTGATCTAAACCTGAAATTATTCTGTAATTTATTCTAAAAAATTATTGAGCTTGTAAGATTTCCGTCCCATTTTCTGCAACTCTGAACAATGAAAACGTCAAACATTCCACACGCTACAAACTTTAAAATTCCACTTCCATCAACTTTATACTACCCACACGAAACTATTATGGTATATCACCATAATATTATGTAGCTATAAAGGGTTTTTATGTGGTCTCCGCGAGAAAGCTTGGCGCCTTCACTAAACTGACCACACCAGTTTGGGCGTAGTCACCCACTTCCTACTTATTTATGCGTGGTCACAACTCACAAATACTTGTATACGTGACATATTAGAGAAGTGATCATTGCATTAATTTGTAAATAGTGGGAAAATTATTTTAAAATCACCCGGGAGCAATGAACTCTTGGACTTGAAAATGCATTGAAATCCTTAGCTTGAGTGTCTTCTTGAATTAAAAAAATAAAAACTTTGTAGTTAATCTAGATTATTAATCGTTTGCTCGATCTTGGTAATCGCAGACACAAAAGATTTTCAATTGTTACGCGGCAGCCGGGTGCCGCGGCCGCTTGGGAGTTGGGGATTGATGGGTTAAGGCGACGCCTTGATAATTTGGCTGTAGCGATGCCGATTTTTCTCAGCAATTACTAAAGCTAAGAAACTAAAGTTCATTGTCAGTATTCATCATGTCATTGTCTTTGAATTGCCTATATCATAACACGATTGGACAACTTTTATAACACAGAATTATCAATCGAAAAGACCTCTGTAAAAAAAGGGATTCCTATTTTTCCAACAGAGGAGTGTGATTTAAGGTTCCAAAATTTGTACATAAATTGGTTGAAGCATGCACTTTAATATGTGCATAGCTTATATGAAATGTATTTATTGTTTTTAAATTACGCGACAAAAACCATTTTGTCGCTTACGCCCTTTCCATTTTTTGCTGTTCCATTGCTTGTTTTCTATGAGCGGCCGGGCCGGCCTCTCATAGAAAACAAGCAATCTAAAACATATCCAACACAGTTTCTTACTTTAACGCGGCGTCACCTTAAATTGTATTATCATTAAAATTTTCGATATTTCCAGGTAAAAATCTTTGAAAAACCGCTTCAGTGTTTAACAAGTTTCTAATTTGTTAGTTACGCAGTTTCATAGCAAAATCATTTATATCGAAGAATTTATATCGAAAAATAGTACATTACGCACCTAGGGCAGGAAAATAAGAAATGTCTGAGATCACATGTAATTGTTGGCCGAGGCGAAGCCGACTGCCGAGGTCAACAAACATGTGATCTGAGGCTTTCTTAATTACTGCCCATGGTGCGTATACTATTTTTCTCATCGACGGAGGCGAAAAACGGCAACATCGGTAAGCGCAGCGGGAAGAAAGTTGACGTTTTCCGCCCGGAGGTGAGAAAAATATTTTGTCGCAATAAAAGTTATCTTACATCATTTTCTTGGACTCGAGGTAGATCCATACCTATCAAAATCGGTTTAGCCGTCAGCCGTTTAACTTGAAGAGGCAAAAGACAGACACTTCTCGCATATTTTACGATTTTACCATTTAAGAGGCCGGGTGCCATCGAAATTCTCATACATACGTAATACCAAAATCATTTTGTCATACGAAAATTTACTACTAAATATTTAAACACTAAAAAATAATTTTTAATGTTTAAATATTTTGTAGGAAATTTTTGTGCAGAAACCTAGGTAATTACTATTTTAAACTGAAAATAACTCAAACATTTTGGATATTTTCGTATGAGAAAATAATTTTGGTATTACGTATGTATGAGAATTTCGATGGCACCCGCCTTCTTAATATAGAATTTGGTTAAAACAGCGATTTGAGACGTATCAGACAGACTTTTTGACCGACTTCCAAAAAGGAGGAGGTAATCGCATATAAAGTTATTATTTAACATAGAATATTTGGTATATATAACAGCGATTTGACTAGTCCCAAATTTATGAAATAACTGTTAGTGGTATCGAATCTTCGTGGATGCACGACCAGTCTGTCCGCATTCCATCACCAAACGTGTGATTCACAAATGTTTATAATTATTTATAAACAGGTATATATAAATAAAATATGATAAGTGCATAATATTACAGTTTAGCATAATGTTTAGACTTCTGAAAAAACATCGTGAATTCTTTTTATTTACATGAAAAACATTTAAATCATATTTTCGCTACAATTTTTGGATGTTTATTCATGCTAAAAGTAAAATTACTTGCAAAACTACTGGTCCGATTTTTATGTAATTCGGCAAAGATATAGAGTAGACCACGGGAAAGGACACAGGCTAGTTTTTTTGCTTTGAAAAGGTACGGTTCTCGGTGAAATTTCCTATTAACGCGAGAGGAGCCGCGCGGACCGTCTGTCTAGTCCAGAGGTTCCCAAACTTTTTTTTCTCAAAGACCACTTTAAACATTTTGCTGGATCCGGTGGACCCCCCTCTCCCCTCCTAACTTCAAGGCCAGTCTAAAAAGCGACGTATTCATCCAACAGATGGACGTTTACTTTTTTGTATTGTAATTTGACTCACAAGTCACAACTCACAGTACAAGGAACCAATAAGCTTCCACTTCGGAGTGGTAAAAAGTAAACGCAAATATTTTCTTGTTTTGTTGCTATTTAACACAAAAATTACCACACTTTTAAAATCTCGCTCAGTAATATTTAATCCTTCGATCGCGGATTCTTGGAAATCTATTGTTATTCTATATTGTTGTCGCGATCACCGGTGCTCTTACGGGGCTTGATAGGTTAATCTGCTAATATAATATTGTCTGCCTATATTCATAGGAGAAGTCAAGTCGGGTCACCTAATTTTTATAGACCCCCGTTAACGACTCGTGGACCCTCATTTTTCTTCCACGCAAGCGTACGGGATCCCGTGGACCCCTGGGGGTCCACCTGGACCACTTTGGGAATCAATGGTCTAGTCACTATTGCATGACAAGATTCCGATTTTCGTCCATTTTACCCCTCTACTCTCTCAAGACCATAAATTCTGTAAATGAAGCTAAGAGTCTTATCGCGATACGCCCACGTAGTTTTCGTCAGAAATTCATAAACTCATAAAAGGCATGGCCCTTGACCGATCTAATGACTTCCTGCGAGCCGCCCGCCCGTGCAGATGCGTTATTCTAATGTCTTATACCTTTGAGTTGGGGTGTAAGTTAAAAGAGAATAGAGATTTCGATGTCTTCTACGTAATATATATTATTATCTTCAAATGGATCTCCTGAAAAATTGACGATTTGGACATATGATAATTCACATAGGATTTTAGTCATTACTGCATAAAGAAATGTAGAGGTAAACTTGGTTGAGAAATATTGTTGCGTCTACTGAAGCAAACGCACTGAATTTCGGTCGTTGTTGTGTGATGGGAGCGATACAGTACAGAGAAATTTATTTCTATTTAATAAATATAGGTACATTATGCAAGTATTATTTTTAGGCAAAATAAATAAAAGGCTTTGATTTGGGCTTACTTCTTCTTCTTCGGTCAAAACGCACCCGCTACCACTTACAACTCGGACCACACATACCAACCTAATTTGTTGCACTCCTTTGAACTACTTTTATATTGTATCGAATGTATTTGGTGATTTTACATAAAATAATCGTTTCCGGTTGTCGTTTACTGACTTAAAATTAAAAATTACGGCCAACTTTTTAATTGTTACAAGAACACCCTATTGCAGTTTGTAAGGGTGAAAAGATCTTCATTAAGATATTTCAAAACTAATAAAAATATGATTAAAAGTTATTGGCAGAACGAAGTTTTTATGGCACAAAAAAATATTGTGTTACGATGCTACTTGGATAATTAATGCTTATTTTATAAAGTAATATAATATAGTATCGGCATATCGGGAAGTCTAAGCTTTTTTGGAGTTAATAGGAAGACGAAAAAACTCAAGAATTCGCGGTTTTCCACTAATAAGAAACTAGTTACAGTTTTTTTCTACTCTAAATTTTCTTCTATTATACCACAGGTTATACGCACTAAATTGTATCACTGACAGATCAGATGACATTTCAATACTCAAGAAGTCTGATTCCTATACCATGATAACTATACACATGTCGGAAGCCTATAATTACTCCCGAAATCCCCTCATCTACTATAAGGAAAGTTCTGTTTATTTTATAAAGTGCATACATTTCAGTTCGTGGAAATTTCTAATGAATTTTCTTTACATTTTCCGATGTTTGTGCTACGTCGCTGTCGGCCTGACCCAGTAACTGAAAATTAATTGACGTTAGCTTGCAGTTAGTGTTAGCTTCCCTTATAACTTATGTATTCTCAATAGGATAACTCATTGCAATATTTTCACTCATAGAGTGCAGCAGCAGTATTATACAGGGTGTAACAAAAATAAGTGATAATACTTTAGGGTGTGTATGTGTTCCTTATAGAGAGTTCACTGTGAAAGTAGCAGCGCTGAATGACCAAATTTTTTTTTCACTTTCGTACGGGCAAGCGCCCGAGCGTCACGAGTTTCCCCATACAAAAGTGAAAAAAAAATTTTGGTCTTTCAGCGCTGCTACTTTCACAGTGAGCTCTCTACAAGGAACACATACACACCCTAAAGTATTATTGTCAGTTATTTTTGTTACATTCTGTATTGCAGTAAACAAAAAGTTTTGTTCGACGTTTGACAACGTATCTTTTTTTATGAAATAAGGGGGCAAACGAGCAAACGGGTCACCTGATGGAAAGCAACTTCCGTCGCCCATGGACACTCGCAGCATCAGAGAGCTGCAGGTGCGTTGCCGGCCTTTTAAGAGGGAATAGGGTAATAGGGGAGGATAGGGATGGGAAGGGAAGGGAATAGGAGAGGGTAGAGAAGGGAATAGGGAATAAGGGAATTGGGCCTTCGGTAAACTCACTCACTCGGCGAAACACAGCGCTGTTTCACGCCGGTTTTCTGTGAGAACGTAGTATTTCTCCGGTCGAGCCGACCCATTCGTGCCGAAGCATGGCTCTCCCACGTGTATATGTCAATATTCTGACATGATAATATGTGCAACATGTCGGATGTAGCGGATTTTGGTCTGATTGTTTACTGTATGCGCTAGTAGCTTTTGTGCAATATTCCTTATTTTAATGACACGCACCGTCCATCCATAGTCCATACCAGCGTTGCCAGACGTTTCATCAAAATTAAATGTTCCGCGCGGGACAGGCTCAGTCCCGCTTTTCGGGGAAAGCCCCAACGTACGTGCAGCGTGCTGAGAAAGAAAGGATCGTAATGAAGATAAGAGTGTGGGAGGTAGAGAGGTGGATTTTCTTCGGCTACTTAGCTATCTATTGTTATGTAAACGTTATTTTAACGCAAATAAAAATATAAAAATTAAAAAACTTTTGATTTTAAACCTTTTTTTACTTTGTCCCGCTTTTGACTGAAGAATCCCGCTTTTTCACTCAAAAGGTCCCAAAGTCCCGAATTGGCACAAAAAAAATCTGGCAACGCTGATCCATACTATAAAGAAGACAATTTTTAACCATATTGTAACACTATACTGTGTTACAATATGGTTAAAAATGTTCTTTCGATAAAAATGTTAACCGACTTACAAAAAAATTAAGGATCCATGGACATACATAACAGCTGCGAATTCGCATCGCATCGCAAATATCTGGGACAAAATTCATAATAAAAATGACATTACAACGCGATGCGATGCGATTTAAAGCATTTTATTATTATTATTAATTCGCAGTTTTGTGTGGGGGCCCTATGTACAGCTGTGTAGTGTGGACATTTTATAATTGAACATAGTAAATTTAACTGTGATTGGTGCAACTGGGTTCATCGTTTGAACGAGCACACGTGGGGGCAAGTGCGCCGGCGCAGGTCGGCCTATTATCATATCCACTTTCACCGCTATCGCCAGGTGAAATACCGCCTTTTGGAGGGAAAATATTTGTCCTACGGTTGGTTAACTAAAGTTTATTAATTATATTCTACAAAAACAAAAAAAATTTAATATTATCAACTTCAGATCGAAAAATTATATACTTACTTAGTAAATACATATGTATATGAAATACTAAGCAGACTCTGTAAGTACCAAAAGAATTAGTAGTTGGGATTTATATACACACTTTAGGATTTAACTCTCTTTATTTTTTAATAACTTTATTCAAATCACAAAAATAAAATATACTTATTTTATGATTTAACATATTCTGTAGTCAAGTAAAAGGCACTTTTTGCTGAATTCCTTTCGCAAAAAATGCAATGCAGAAAAAAACTTTAACGTTCGAATTTTGAATGTTTTACTTTTTAAATCACAACCAATCTGCACCGGCATTTGAATTTCAGAATTTTTATAACCAACCAGCAACCGCCAGCTGGATTTTACATTTGAGGTTTAAATCTAAAATGATATCACTGTTGATCCTTCATAATCATATTGCTCGTGTATTACTCATCCGACCAGATAGGTCACCCAGGTCAGACTGGTCTAGACATATGGTATAATTACAGGCCAGTGACAGACAGACAAACACTCATAATGTATTGCTGTTACGCCCGCAAGGTTACCCTCAAAATACATGTAGGTAAACATAATTTATTAAGCTTAATTAAAATTAATTAATATTTGCACCAGGATATTGGCGTTAAGGTTGTTTTGTTATGATAGAGACAAGTCTGCACTATGATAGTGTGCTCACGTGCATCTTTAAAATGCCATCACCATGGGCGTACCGAGGGGGGGGGGAACAGCTACCCCCCCTGAAAGGTAAAATAAATGTCAATTTTCCTGGAAAGTGGGAATTCAAAACGTTTTATCTACTCTGCGTAAAATGAAGCGTTGGAAACAAAATATCTTTTAAGACCAGGCCAGTTCCAGTTCTACGGCAGCCCATGCTGCCCCCCAGTGCTGCTCCAGTAGTTCGCGAGATAAGCCCTTTCAAATAATTTCCCCCGTTTTTTCCACATTCTCCTATTAGTCTTAGCGTGATACAATATAGCCTTCCTCGATAAATGGGCTATTTAACACTGAAAGAATCATCAAAATCCGTTACGTAGTTTTAAAGATTAAAGGGAACAATTAAGGGACATGAGGGAAAAAAGGGACTTTGTTTTATAATATGTATAGAAACGAGCAAACGGGTCCACTGATGGAAAGAAACTACCATCGCCCATGGACACTCGCAACATTAGAAGAGCTGCAGGTGCGTTGCCAGCCTTTTAAGAGGGAATACGCTCTCTTCTTGAAGGTTTGCAGGTAGGTCCTGAAATGTTGCTGGTGACAGTTCGTTCCAGAGTTTTACAGTGCATAGCAGAAAGTTACGCAAAATTAAGAAGCTCTCAAGTCACATGACATCCCTTAACTTTAGAGTTTCATAAATCAAAGGATGCTGATAATACTAACTTTGCCATTTTGATACTTGCGTCTTGCACTTCTGGATCACCACTATGACTATGTTGATATCGCCAGCAGTAATTCCCGAATAATACGACTTTAAGAAGAGAGCGTATTTCCTCTTAAAATGCCGACAACTCACCTGAAACTCTTCTGAAGTTTCCATAAGGTGACTCGTTTGCTCGTTTGCCCCTAATCTTATATATAAAATTGTCGTGTCACAATGTTAGTCCACGAACTCCTCCGAAACGGCTTTACTGATTTTTACCAAATTTTATATGCATATTCAGTAGGTCTGAGAATCGGCTACTCGGTACTTTATATATTGATAAGTGCATTTGTTGAATGAATAATAGTAAATTATTACAACCTGAGACTGACGGCGACCATTGTTTGTGCGACGGGATAGCGATCGACGTTGCCATGGTGATACTTATTTAGTCACTTCAATAAAATAATATGGCAAATATATTAATAGCAAAGCAACGTTTGCCGGGACAGCTAGTCTTATATATAAAATTCTCGTGTCACAATGTTAGTCCACGAACTCCTCCGAAACGGCTTTACTGATTTTTACCAAATTTTATATGCATATTCAGTAGGTCTCAGAATCGGTTCCTCGGTACTTTATATATTGATAAGTGCATTTGTTGAATAAATAATAGTAAATTATTACAACCTGAGACTGACGGCGACCATTGTTTGTGCGACGGGATAGCGATCGGCGTTGCCATGATGACATACTTATTTAGTCACCTCAATAAAATAATATGGCAAATATATTATGGCAAAGCAACGTTTGCCGGGACAGCTAGTTTCATATAAAAAAACCATGTCTATGATTACGACTATGACTTTACATGTACAGTGTGCACCCCACATACAATTAAATAGAACAATATCGTAACCGCCACCGCGCAGTTTGCGGTGTAACTTCATTATAGTGTTTAGATCTTTACTTTTACGACGCTTACAACAAACAATGCCCGCATCGCTCTAACTACACTCACTTGTTTTGTCTGTGTAAACCTTGGGCCAAAGACATGACGATCATTTTAATACACATTCAGAGGTAAAATAATCCTGAATGTACTATACTTACAGATGTTTTTTTTTGAAAAATATTCTAAGCTCTATGTAAAGCTAGATGCTTTACATAGAGCTCTCCTTGCTTGTAATTCATTTATCGCACGGGTACCGTACATTTTATACTGCAATAAGTCTTTTCCGTACCTATATACCAATTTTCATCAAAATCGGTTTAGTGGTTTGAGCCGAATACTCACAAATTTTTTGACAGATTCTCCATACTTGATCTGTCAAGTTAATTGGTGGATAGCCTATTCGTCACTTATCAGGAAGTGGTGCTACAGGCCGTGAGACTTTTCCCGGGACTTTAAGTACGGTCTACATACTAGTTTTCATCAAAATCGGTGTAGTGGTTTGAGCGTGACCATAGCGTGACGTTCGCATATTGATAATAATAGGTATTTTAATTTTTTTATAATTATAGTCTTTGTCCTAGAAATTCTAATTTTCTATTGAGATTTATCCAATTATGACTATAATTGAATAGCTATTAGAGTGTTAAAATAGTTGTTAAACAATGTTTTTGCCAACATAATAATGTAACTTGATATAGAAGTCTATATTCAAAGAATTTATTGGGCTAGGCAATTAGTGCTTCTAACAGTTGTTTAAAATAGTATTGTAACATGATATAGGAATCTAGGCATTCTAGTTTGGAATAGGTTATAATTAGTCTGTAAACTGTCAGTTGATGATTTAAGTCATTGAATTTTTTTCCATTAAAATGAAGTCTTAGTTTAGTTTTAGTAACATGATATAGGATTCTAGATCATTTAATTAGGATAGGTCATACTTATTAATTAGTGTTCCTAACGGTTAGACAACAACAATGGTTCTATTTAAGTCACAGGTTACACGATCAAATTTTCATCAATCTGATCCATCAATCTGATTAACGGAATATTGATAGGTTTAAAAAGTTCATATTAAAAATACGATCACTCCATCAATCCGTGGCGTACACGGTCAAATTTTCATCAATCTGATCCATCAATCTGGTACGGATTGACGAAAATTTGATCGTGTACGCCACGGATTGATAGATTAATCGTATTTTTATATTTAAAAAATTCAATTTAGTAGTATTTACAGCTTATTACTTATTAGTTATTAGTACGTCATTTAGCCCATACGGGTAGGTTAGGTACTTACAGCTGAAAGTAAAAAGCTATGACCACAGAACCAATTTTAAGTTAAGTAGTTTTTAAAATGAGGTTAGGTTTAAAATAATGCAAATAAGCGACTAATACTTTTTGTTTTTTTAGGTTTCCGTATCCAAAAGTTACCTTTTGTTGTTTACACGGGACTTTATATTACCAAGACTTCGCTGTCTGTCCGTCTGTCTGTCTGTTGCCAAGTTATATCTCAAGAACCACTATAGCTAGCCTTTGAAAGTAATGTTTATATGAATTGATCATACAATAAGCCGTTCTCACAAATTACTGTCAAAACGTTATAATATTATGTGCATTATAATAAGAGAAATCCTTGGTTTTGAAGGTTTCTGTAATTCTGATTACCTAAATACTATTAGGTACTATACTACCACTATAAGTTTGTTTTTGTATTAGGGTTCAAAAATGTTTACCAAAGAGAGTGACCGCAACGGCTGCAGACGCCGATAAACATAATAATATTATTATTTATGTGGGAATGTGTGCGTGCGCGTGATTCTACGGCGCGGTGCTGTAAAGCGATTCTCTTAAATAATCCCTAATTTTACCAATAGACGTGATAATACGAATTTACTTAATACGAAATTACGAAAAATGTAAAATATTGTGATTTTTTGGAGACGATTTTGATAAATAACTCATTTGTTTTTATGAAAATTTGTTCAAGTCCAATATTTTCCGACAAAATTCACAAATAAAAAAAAAATACCAAAGTTTTAATAATCTATACTCTATAATTATAATTCTGCAGAGTTTGTTTGTTTGAACGCGCTAATCTCAGGAACTACTGGTCCGATTTAGAAAATTCTTTTACTGTTGGATAGCCCATTTATCGAGGAAGGCTATAGGCTATATTTTATCACACTAAGACTAATAGGAGCGAAAAAATAGAGGAAAATGTGGAAAAAACGGGGGGAAATTATTTGAAAGGGCTTATTTGAACGCGCTAATTTCAGGAACTACTGGTCCAATTTCAAAAATTCTTTCAGTGTTAGATAGCCCATTTATCGAAAAAGGCTATAGGCTATATTTTATCACGGTAAGACTAATAGGAGCGAATAAATACGGGAAAATAATGAAAAAACGGGGGAAATTATATAAAATTGCTTATTGCTTATTATCTTAAGAACTACTGGAGCAATTTTAATGTTATTTGGCAAACATAAAAATGAAGGGACATAGGCTATTTTTTGCGGAAAAATGTACGGTTGCGTGAAATTCCTAAATTACGCAAGCGAAGCCGCGCGGAACATCTTTATATAATAAAATCGTAGGAAAGTCAATTCTGTACATTGAATATTTTTTGTACAATAAATAATATGTAAGGTACTAATTATGTATTCTGTAATAATACTTGGGATGTGATCTACTATGCTAACGCGAACGAAGTCGCGGGCAACAGCTAGTAATAGTATAATATATCCGAGACATACCATTTGCATTATAGTAAAATATAATAATACTTACTTATTAAGAAGTTGGGAGTAAAAACTAAGAACTAAGAAGTAAAATATACATTTACATTGTTCATATTAATATAACGTATCTCAGACTTAGTTAAAGAATCAACATATTATGAATGAATGAGACACATGTAAATGAATGAATCAACATGTGAGCTCGCCATTCACATATAACTCACTTTTACTAGCTTTCCCACTAACTGGTAGTGGACATATTAGCACTTCCCCTAACAATCTTGTATATAGTCTAAACGATTAATTATATGGTCCAGATCTAGATATACTAGATAGATCACATAGCGAAAAATCCATCAATAATGCGAATGATTGTAAATAAAAAAACAAAATCTTGACCTCTGGGAAAGCCGGGAGAAATCGAAAACTAAACAATAAACATACTTAAAAAAGTATCCACAGCCGAACGTATAACCTCCTCGTTTTTGGAAGTCGGTTAAAAAGGAGATGGATAATCGTTTCGTCTCCTACGCCGCGCCATGGGCTTTTTCCTTCCTTCTTACGAAATTACATTTAGGACTTGTGAGTTCAACAATTTTAAATACCCCTCCCAAAAATGTACAATGAAACTAAATATTATTTTATTAAAAACAAAGAAAGCAAAAATACATATCTTGTTTATTGCGCGATTACTGCATACATTTGAATTGGTAGCATTTGAGGCACCATTTTAGAAATTACATTATGTAAGAAATGTAGGTCCTGCTTTCATTTTCTAAGCAGTACCTAAGACCTAACATGGTAAAGTTTTATAAGAAACGGATAAGCTGGGATGTGCTCGGAATACAAAAGTTATCTTTGAGCCAAAACGTAAAGTACGAACTTTATTTTTATTTATATTTAAGCATCCTTCACTATAAAGTCAGCCAATAGCAATAACTTAAGTTCTTAACGACAAATACAAAATTAATGAAGCTTAAATTACTAAGCTGATTTTGATAAAAATGATAAAAATTTTGCACCTTTGGGAGGAGAAAATGGGCTACTTTTTAATACGTTATATGTACAATGATTATGTATGTTTCTGTTTGAAGTTACAGGAAGTAGGAACCTAAGTCCCATTTGAGCTATTCTTAGTTTTAAAGTTAATCCCAGTTTAGATATCATGTCTTTTCTTTGTTCTTATTGTCATCGTAATACGCAGGTGTAGCAATAACACACATTGGCGCCATTAGGGCTTATATTTCTTACTTATTTCCTCAGCATTACACGTGTAACATTTCTAGGCGTCAACTATCAATGTAAATAGATAAATATTAAATCTTCCAGTTAGCACATACATAAAAATGTAATGAAACGTGGGAAAACAATCTCGGACGGACGAGGCGGAATGCGCGCAGATATGTACATAACAATACGGCGCAGACCTGTCACACACGTCGACGAATATACGGGAGGATAGTTGCCGCGATTACGCTCGCTCGTCAAACGGTTACCTATACTCACAGGTTACACGGTCAAATTTTCATCAATTTGATCCATCAATCTGATTGACGGAATATTGATGGTCATAAAAAGTTAATATTAAAAATACGATCAATCCATCAATCCGTGGCGTACACGATCAAATTTTCGTCAATCCGTACCTGATTGATGGATCAGATTGATAACAATTTGACCGTATAACCGGCGACTTATGGCTGGTTTACACGTATTAAGTAGATAAGTAGTAACTAAGTTTTAACTTAATTTGAAGTGCCTGCCTGAAATTTGTCAAGTGACAAGCCCCGCCTGCAAACTTAACAGAAAATAGTCAAAATTCTAATTTCCTTGTTTAGTACTTAACTAAATTTTAACTTACTACTTGCTACTAAATTTTGTGTTTACTTGCAATAAGTAACTTAAAATTAAGTTAAAATTTAGTTAACTACTTATCTACTTAATACGTGTAAACCAGCCCTTAAGGATAATGGAGGAATCACAATGACAGCCGCTTGGGTATGTTCAGCTGACAAGAGTTTGGCGCGTTTTGATTCATACCTAATATTATAATAAGAGAGCCGCTTGTTTGTTTTGCGCGTTTTGATCAAGCGCAAATACTGCATCATATTATTCAGGCCATATATAAGCATAACCACGTTAACGCATGTTTTGTTTATAAAATGAATGTAGTTTTAAACGCACCATACCAAAACTTGCGCCAAGCATTTGTGATCCGAATACACCCTTTTATTGCGATTCTTCCATTCCGATTCCCGCTTGCCCATTTACCCTAAAATGAGTCTTGTTCGAAATTACTTAACATGTTAATTTTTTTCTAGGCGAAAAAGTTTTTATAAAGCAGCATGGACAATATTTTGCCAACGACCTGTGGCTTAAAACGTAACTTTAATTGCGTGGCTCGATAATATATTATGTAGAATTAGAACTCTATCAATAAAACATATATTATGTAGTGACACTATTTGCTTAAAAGTAGGCATAAGTATTTACCTAATATTTATATTGAAATATGAACGCATCCTAATATTACTTTGTTTTATAATGAACGCATCTCTTGATCTTGTGTGACGTTTACGTATCTGTTAAGTTTTCTTTAGATTATGGGCCTTTGACGCCCGGATAGTTAAAATTAGGGAAATTTTTTAATAGTTCTGCGAAATATAGTAATTTGTGGTATAACCTCAATCCGGCTTAGGTAATTTCGCAAGGTTTCAGGTAATTTTCTTTACATTTTCTCATTTTCATTTTCTCATAAAAAAATTTTACTGACGAGATATTTCCATCGTTATTTATAATGGCAACGAATGGAAACATGGTACAAATAGAAAAATTAAAAGGGCGTGACAAATACGCCACATGGAGTTTTGCTGTTAAGACGTACCTAGAACATGAAGAACTCTGGAAATGCGTTGAAGACAAGGAAGAAAGTTTACCCAAAGTGAGGACATCAAAGCTAAGTCAAAAATTATATTATTCGTAGGTCCGATCAATTATATCCACATTCAAGAGGCAAAAATTGCCAAAGAAGTATGGTGCAATTTGCGTAAGGCTTTTGATGACTCCGGCTTGACAAGAAGGGTTGGTTTGTTGCGAGAGCTGATTACTACTGATCTGGAAAGCTGTGGTAACGTAGAGAACTATGTAAATAAAGTAATAACTTGTGTACACAAGCTTAGGAACATTGGGTTTCATGTCGATGAAGAGTGGCTGGGTACGCTCCTCCTCGCAGGGCTACCAGAAATATACAAGCCCATGATAATGGCAACGGAAAGCTCAGGTGTGACCATAAGTACAGATTTAGTGAAAACAAAGATACTACAAGATGTCAAAAATGAAAATGACTCCGGTGCTTTTTATACAAATTACAAAAGTTATAAAAACAATGCAAAGGCTGGTAAGTCTTCAGGCAAAGGCCCCAGGTGCTTTAAATGCAACAAATATGGGCATGTTGCTAAATATTGTCGCTCACAAAGCTCAAGTCAAAGTGTTACAACTTATAAGAAAGAAGGCAAGTCGAATGAGGCTTCTGGATTTGTCGCTGCTTTTTCTGATTTCCCTATCTTAACAAAAAGCTGCTGGTACCTTGACTCAGGGGCTGCAATGCATATGACTAACAATAAATACTGGATTTATGATTTTGAACCTGCTTCAATAAGCTTTATCAATGTTGCTGATAATAAAACATTGCCCGTGAAAGGCTGTGGCAAAGTAAATATACAAAGCTTTGATGGACAAACTAAGAAATTAATTGGCACTGTACAGGTAAAAAATGTGTTGTATATTCCAGATTTGGCTGTAAATTTGCTTTCAATACACCTCTCATATCACTCACTAAACTTAATCATCACTAAAAATAACTGTAAAGTAAAGTTTGATGAGAATTGTTGCAGAATATACCATAATTCAAAGTTAGTTATGACAGGATATATGCAAAATAACCTATATGTAATAAAAAATGAAACTTTTGCTCTGTTGTCCTTCGCTCACTTATGGCATCAAAGAATGGGTCATATGAATTATAAAAATTTACAGAAACTTAATCAGTCTGTTACAGGAATAGATTTAGAAATTAAAGAGGAGAAAAATGTGACATGCAATACTTGTCTACAAGGTAAACAAACAAGAAAACCGTTCAAGAATGTTGGCACAAGAGCTGCAGGCCTTCTGGAGGTAAGGCCCCATGGAGGAAAAGTCTCTCGGCGGTTATTATGTCACATTCATAGACGACTACTCGAGAAAGGTATTTGTTTACTTTATGCATTCTAAATCTCAAGTTCTCAGTTACTTTAAAGAATTTAAGACACTTGTCGAGAACCAGCTACAGACTAAGGTAAAATCATTGAGAAGTGACAACGGGAAAGAATATGTCAATGAAGCATTTGATAAATTCTGTAAAGAATCTGGTATCAAACGGCAGCTCACTGTTCCATATTCACCCGAGCAGAATGGTATGAGTGAACGAATGAATCGTACTCTAGTTGAGCGAGCCAGATGTATGCTTATTGATGCTAATTTGCCAAAGAAATTCTGGACAGAAGCAGTTGCTACTGCAGCTTATGTAATTAATCGCTCACCAACTAAATTAATAAATTTTAGAACTCCAGAGGAAATGTGGACAGGTGTGAAGCCTAACCTACAACACATGAAAATCTTTGGTTGTCCGGCGATGATGCATATACCCAAGGAAAAGAGACAAAAATGGGATTGTAAGTCAAAGGAACTAATATTTGTAGGTTATTGTCCTGAATCTAAAGGCTACAGACTATATGATAAAGAACAAGGAAAAATAGTCATAAGTAGAGATTCTTAGAGGAAGTTATTAAGAAGGATTTTGCACTTGTGCCACTTGAGAGTATACCTAGTGAAGAACAAAAGACTGATAGCATAGATGAAACCATAGATAGTGAAGGAAGTTCATATGAAAGTATTAGTACAGTCGTAGATAATGATAGTTATATAAACTATGAAGATGATAAAGATGAAGATTACTTACCTGAACGTGATGTCAACCTGAGCTCCACCGCCTCCATCAGCCACAACCTGAGACCGAGAAAGAATAATACACCATCTACTTGACACAGGTGTGTCACAATATATTGAAGAATAGTGCTCTGACGGCTGACCCTCAGACTGTGAAGCAAGTATGGAGAGTAAAGATGCATTAGAATGGAAAAATGCAATGGATTCTGAATATAATTCGTTGATAGAAAACAACACCTAGACGCTCTGTAAGTTGCCGCCTGAAAAGAAAGCAATACCATGTAAGTGGGTTTTTAAAACTAAGTTAGATGCAAATGGAAACATTACTAAATATAAGGCGAGATTGGTAATAAAAGGATATGAACAGGTATATGGAATTGACTATAATGATGTTTATGCACTTGTAGTACGCCTAACATCTATCAGATATCTTCTTGCAATGGCAGCTAAATATCGCCTACAGATTGAACAGCTGGATGCCATTACAGCCTTCTTGCAAGGTGAAATTAATGTAGAGTTGTACATGACACAACTACCTAGTTATGAAAAAGGAGATCAAGTTTGTAAACTGAACAAAAGTATTTATGGCTTGAAACAGGCAAGTAGAACATGGAATCAAAAATTAGATAAGTACTTATTCGAGATTGGATTTAAAAAGTCACAGTTGGATCCATGTGTTTACTATATTCATACTGAAGAAAATATACTATTATTAACTGTATATGTCGATGACCTGTTACTGTTTCATAACAATGCAGAATTTGCAATTGATATTAAAAGTAATTTATTAAGAAATTTTAATACGAAGGACTTGGGAAAAGCTACTTACTATATTGGTCTGCGTATTCATTATAATGAAAGTAGAATTTACATAGAGCAAGCACATTGATGTACGTCACCACTTCATACGAGACAAGGTCAAGTCCGGTGACATCCATGTTGAATATATACCTACAAACATGATGCTTGCTGACTGCCTGACCAAAGCCTTGGCAAAACCGAAGCATCATCAGTTCCTGATCGGCATGGGTCTGCGTTCAAGGGAGCATGATGAAATATGAACGCATCCTAATATTACTTTGTTTTATAATGAACGCATCTCTTGATCTTGTGTGACGTTTACGTATCTGTTAAGTTTTCTTTAATTATTATATTTACTCCTATTTAGTTCCCAGGTTTTTTATATCCTAACACTGAATACCCGCATATAACGCGGTTTACTAATATAAAATCGTAATCGAACGTCGGGCGGATCTTCAACGGAAACTTGACCGTGTGTACACACAGAGTAGTGCGGATTTAATGTGGAGTGTCATTATCGATAAGACACGCGCTAATTCACTTGAGCCGTCGCGCTTTGACGTACATTTCGCACGCACCTCATGCCCACTGCCATGATGACTCTATTAAGGAACAACACTAGCATTCCGTAGATATCGATTAAGAGCCCGGGCTACCCTCAAAATTCTCATACATACGTAATACCAAAATCATTTTCTCATAAAGATATTTAACACGTTTGAGTTATTTTTCAGCTTAAAATAGTAATTACCTAGGTTTCTGTACAAAAATAAACTTCAAAATATATAAACACTATTTTTTTTTGTGTATAATTTTTTTTTACCAAATTTATTACTAAATATTTAAACACTAAAAAATAGAGTAAAACACACAATGCCCATTTAAAACTCAAGGCACGTTTTAAAGTATAAAAAAACATACTTTTAAAACGATTTTTCGGATCCGACTCTACGTATGCTGATATTTTGTTGTTATAAATAAGTAATTATACAGTCCTTTGCCTATATATTTTACAAAGTATATAATTTGTACAAATTTCAGCAATTTGAAGTTAAATAAAGATAATGTTGACCTTGAAACACCGTGTTAATAAGGTCTCGACTCTTGGATCTATTTAAAATTATACGCTTCAATGGCCGACTGAAATTGATCAATTTTAACGAAAATTGGCCAATTTGTTACAAATTGTTATACAAATCAAGATGTTAACGACTTTAACACCGGAAATATTTTAACATTAAGAATAACAAAGTATCGACAGACGTTCATATTTGCACAAGTCACAACACTAGGCAAAATTGAAAAAAAATTTTTTTGAAAACATTGATTTATATTGTCTAATTTCATTATTGCCTAAAGCCTAAAAATTCACACGCAATAAAGTGATCAATCATAAAAATCTATTGTGACAAAGCTTTTTGGGATAAAACGCCAGGAGCAGTGGCAGATGCGCCTTGATTAATAGCTTTTAAAACTTACAAAAAAACTTAAAAAGTAAACTTTAATTAATAGAATGTCGTTTTTAATAATGGAATAATTTTTGCTTCTGTCGTATGACATATTTTAGTGATGTCATCATAATAATTGGATTTGATGTCATCAATTTATGTTATCGATTGTTGTGACGTTTTCATCAAAATATTGCGGTAGGTCAGAGCACCCATTGTGTGGGAGTTGGGACAACAATAAAAAGTGAATCTAAAGTGGTCTTGAAATGTTAAAAATTAAAATCTTTATTCGTTTGTTTATAAACAAGCGAATAAAGATTTTCAAAAAGCAAAGAGAGATGTTATAAATAACATCTTTCTTTGCTTTTTAGAATAGTGAATAGATTCTCAAAACAGTGAACAGATAACAAAAAAAATATTGTAAGTAATTTAATTTTAATAAGTACTTACATGTTTAACTAACGAGTCAATTAAATCATAATATTAGTTATTCTTGACTATTGTCAGGAATTTAAAGAATTGATATTTTTGTCTTTTAAAATTGGCGCCGATTTTCAGAAATAGGTATTCTGTGTTAAAATAAAAAAGACACGAATAATAAGAAAATTATTATTAAAAATTTGAAATTCTTTATCAACTAATCAACATTTGGAACCATATGGGTACCTACACGAAAAAACTGCAGACTGAAGTGATACAAAAAATAGACAAAAAGTTTTGGAGATAAAAAAACGAAGCCGTACAATGATTTTTGAAATAACAGCTGCATTAATAGCTCCTGGCTCTGACAAATTTATATTATATTATGTCGAATTTGGTTATTTGATAGTATTTTGCGGGTCAATTTAACGGTTATAACGGAAAACGTCACTTTATAGTATGTCATAAAAGGTTTAAAACGTTTGCGTTTGCATTGGAGCATTGGACCAATTAAAACATTTGACAACTTCACTTTTTTATAAAAAAAAGTGGCTGTCACTTGTGAGAAGGCGGGACGGCATGTGCTCCAATTTCGAATATGGAACACATTCGGATGTACAACTTCCGATTCTTCCTTTTGAAATGTAAAAAGAGGTTGTAATGCACATGTGCTACCACGTGCTCGCTATGAACACCTGATTTTTTTTATAATTTTGATTTCTAAGACTTTTAAATGTCGGTAACTAGATCTTAGGATCTTAGAGAATTGGAAGCTGCCCTTATTGTTTTCGATTTCCTATGAAAGCGAAAAAACAATTGCTTTGGGAGCACGTGCTCTTTACTCCTTAAAGTTACTTAATAGGTATACCCATTCACTTCTCTTAGGTAATTAACTAAATTGCTTTTTTAAGATGTTTCATAATTTGTAATTAAAGTAAACCTTTTTACAGGATGATAGTAAGTTTCATACATTTGTTGAACACTCAAAGGCAAAAAAAAAAACACTTTTCTTATAAATTAAACAACAATTAAAGTTAGGGTTGTCTATGAATCTAGAGCTCTTACAATAAACGCTGTAATATAATAATAAATACAACAACATAATAGTGTAATAAAAAAAGCTGGATAATAATTTGGTAAATTAGTAAGTTTCATTTCCTGGCGAGATTTCCAGAAAAATTATGTCCAGCTCTTTAAAAAAAATAGTAAAAATAATAAATTTTGTGTATAATCTAAAGTGGGACTCGCACCATGTTCCAAAATGCTAAGATCCTGTAATTCGACTCTGGTCCTAATCGCCGAATTCACTGGCGTAGATAAAGGAACTGGTGCACTTCCTAGTTTTTGTGGCTAAGTGGCAGCTGCGCACGTGCCATAGACCACACCGACAAACTTTTTTTTCCCTCCAAAACGCTTGACAGAAGACGCGCCAAAAAACTTTTAAAAATCGAATTTTTAATTTTTTTATTTGAATAATTTTCAACTGCGGTTGAGGCATAAAAAATCATAAGAATCTTGTAAAAATTACATCGACTATGTTTTATGAGTAGGACCATAGTAGGACCAAAATTATTATTCATTTTATTGGTAAATAACAGCTTATTGTAACTTGATGTCATAACTCGTATAAAGATTATTAATATGTTTATTTAAGTAACATGATATTTAATACCCTTTTACTGTGATTTCTTATGGACATTATCATATAAATGTACTTGCAAGTAAAAGTTTGGAACAATAAAAATGAATATTATATTTTACGATGTCATTATTTTCTCCATTGATTTGGTTTGTTAATTTTAAAGAGTCATACAGTGAATGTATGAGGCGAGGCTAATAAATTTAGGTCTAATTCTAGAAAGTGTATTGTAATATCGTAACGATATCGCTTCGGTACAAAAATTCACAAAATACTTATTCAAAATTTTACGTCTTAAAATATGTTAGAACAGCATAGATGGTTAAGAATATTATGATGGATTAGTGCAAGCTTATTTAATTTAGATGATAAACATTTTGATTTCCTCACTTGTTCACCAATCATTACTCATTAGACATTACTAAATGGTACTGTTTTGATTTTTAATAAAACTATTAATTAAGAACGTTGTCTAGATGTGGATTTGTTTGAATTAGTTTGTACCCTAGATAATATGTCATTCCGAATTAAAGTGACCTAATCTTATTTAGGAATTTTCGGTATGTACCACATTATTATTTCGTATAATAATTATTGTTTTAAAATTTAAACATTGTAGGTATAATATTATAGGCCTGTCTTTTTTTTCAAATAGGAGTCCTTAATTCACAGCGGGGTATATACTCTCTTTCTTCTTATACCTGAAAGAGTCAAAATCTAGCCAAAATTATATTAAAAGTTAATGTGATAAGATATATTTTAATGAAATAAAATTATGTTTCATAGACGACTTCTAGAATTAGTAAGCTGTAGTTTAGGTCGGATCATAGTACGAATTGGCTGAATCACTTTCACCCATCACTCGGCGTGACCATATACAACATTTTACTTTTTAAAAGGAATCTCCGACTCTGAATCACCCATGTCGAGTAAATGGCGAGCAAATAATGCGAGGAATGCTTTGATGTTTTAAAGTCTTCGAATTTCAACCATTGTGATTTGTGAGTGCGTAATGTCGCCGCTATATGCCAAATGAAACTACCATAAAGATTTTTGAGGTCAGTGAAAGAAATGCTACAAAACACCAAATATCTAGACTAGAGACACATGTATGTAAAATGATGGCTACAATTGTTCGAATGACAGGTAAAGTCATTTAACAATTTCGTAGTTAATCGTACCTACATTTGGATTTCATAAGGACAATAAAAAAGAATCTTATATTTTTACAGTCCCTAAAACTTGCCGACCAGAGTCTTGAGCCAAAAGAAGATACCTTCGCATTGGCGCTAAATAATTCGAAGATAAACACAATCAACAAGCTGTTCAGAAACGAAAACATTAACCCTTTCCGAAGCATAATTAAAAATAAAGAAGTGACATCACCGTCTGTCGCGAATGGCGCGGCACATGCTAACTTAAAAATAGCTGAAAATATCTGCCATATGTACACCAAAAAACGCCAAAACACCGGGCAAAAACTAATACTCCGATAACCATCTTGAAACTGAGTGCCCGTTGTGAAAAACTAAGAAGACCTTTGAAATATTCTAAAACGGTGTCACGATGTCAAAAAAGTTCATTTAAAAATGGAACGCGTTGGAGCGAATACTTTTTAAACGTTCTGCGAGGGTATTGCAACCACTGGAGCATAGACAAGAGGGATTTAAAAAACAAACGAAAGGGGCAAAAGAGTTCTTCCCTCGGAATCGAAGGGTTGAGGAACAAAAAGTGGAGTCTTAGGCCAGGTGTTTTGATTCGGAACGTCTTACCGGAAATCTGTGGCGCATGTGTCTACTGAACCCGTTTGTGACGGAAACGGTGCATCCCTTCTACAGTGCTTTCTTATTAAAAAGTAACCCCTTCAGAATAAGTACACAAAAACTTATAACGACACACCAAAATGCTTATTTATAGGGATTTATTTTTAGACAAACGGTTAGTTTTGTAACTGAAATAATAACACTAGAGATGCCAAGTTTGCGGTGAACAACTGGCTAATTACACATATATAATATGAGGAAACTGAAAATCTAATACACATCACAAAATAAATAACACCTTATCTATCAAGAGTGAACAAAACACACACACACACACACACACGTACACAAACAATTGGAGTAATAATAATAACAATAAAATTAAGCTAATTTCTCTAACGCAATAATGTTAATCATAAATTTAAAAATAGTAATAATGTATCAAAATTGTCAGTAAGAATAATTAACAATTCATAATAAATACTTGCGTTTTATTTTGTCATATATTATGGTTACTATTATGTTATTAATATAAATTTTAAGATGGCTTTGTAGCAGATTAAACAAGTTAACTTATACAGAAAAAATGGTTATCATTATTGTTTTCAAATAGCATTTATTTAGTCAAACATAAAGGTGACCGACACAACATGCAAAAGGATGTCGTTTCCGAGAGTGTTTGCAAACATCTTCCTCTTTGTGTGCTAAGTAACTCTATTTTGTATTTTTATCGAAAGTGCATGAGACAAACTATTATAAAAAGGTTACCTTTAACCTGTAAGTTACTTTAAAAAATATTTATTAGCAAAAGAAATTGTGACCGACACTACAGCCCAAAACGTGACTGACACTACACTCACTTTGTGCGGGTAAAAGTCGGTAGTTTTACATGAAACCTTAAAATTTATATATCTCAGCACGTACAATACGAACTCTAAAATTATATGAAAGCAACTCAGTAATTAGTTAATTCATTAAAATGCTTTTTTGAGCTTAAATATCACAAAAACAAAACCACTAATAATTTATCAAAAATAACTCAACACGAAATTTTCTCAAAAACTATTAACATAATTACCAAAGCCAGCGATAGGCAGACTTTCGTCTTTTTTTTTAACCTAAAAATTTTCATTTATATGAGCTCTATAGAGGCAGGAACAACCAGACACTATGGAGTTTCGGTCGCTATTACTTTAGAAATGTTTCCAGTTCTGCAGGTCTACCTTACCTTCAATAAAGTTTAAAGATCAATAATTTTATCTTATTTTCTTGCAATATCCGTAAGAATCTCTTAATCTACTGCCAGATTTTTGTGACAATTGCTTCCCATTTCCAGACATCGCTAAATTTTAGATTTTATTTGACTTTGAGGTCGTATGGCAGGTTCTTAAAATAATAATTTAGCTTTCTGCTTCTTTCTCTATTTTTCTATAGCTATTTTCGTCATTTATCAGTAAAAATAAGAAACAAAACGCTAGTTTTGGGTGCGATCGACTCTATAATGTGACTGACACTACAAAAATGTTTTTTAGAGTTTGGGTGTTATAAAAAAGATGACAAATTTTAATGCCGGCATCATTTGAGTAACGCCGTCACGTAGGAAAGTTTCTAATTAAGCTAATTTGCAGTAATGTTAATCATTAATTTAAAAATAATAATAATGTATCAAAATTGTCACTAAGAATAATTCATAATTCATAATAAGGGTGAGGCCGCCAATTTTTGCTGATATGACGCAGAAAAATTTTGCGAGAGAAAGAAAATCTACGCTGCTTGTGACGTTGGAGCACCTAAATTGTAGGGAATTTATTTTTCTACGCTATCATAGCATTGAGAAATATGCCGTTGGAGCACCAAAATGATAGCGTAGAGGCTATCATAGCGTAGAGAAAATCAAACTTATCTCTGTAAATAATACACAATGCGGTTTGTATTATAGCCCCAAACATGGCCCTTTTGACTACTCACATGATGCATTGATAGTTTTATGTGAAACAGTAATACTTACATTTGTGTCACAAAAAAACTTCCTTTGAAAAAACTGTGTACACAGCCCGACTGAGGTTCAAATGATTGTGATTGTGATGAGGTTCATATCGAGAAATGGCGAATATTACGAGATTTTCCGTAGAATACGTAAAAACTCAGCGTTGCCACTTCCCGATTTTACCTTCCCTAACACCCAACGATAACAATAAATCGGTATTATTGATGACGTTTAAAATGTGGAGTAGAATTGATGTTTATTTTAACGATTCATTTGATTTGAAAAAGTTTATAAAGAAACTTATCTTAAAATACTATAAGAATTAGATGAGGTAATAGCCATTTATATAAGTATTCATAACATATCAGATTTATCTTCAAATCTGTCATACTTACTGCTACAGCGACAGTTAAAGTGCACCTCTTCCACGGCGGATTGTATATTTTAAGCTATTTTCTTACCTTTTTTTATGTTTAATTGTAAATATATTTTTAGACTATTATTGGAACTCAAATAATTCTAATGCATGCTTGAGTACTTCGTTAGAAAAAAATAATTGCAAAATCAGCAAAAATTGGCGGCCCCGCCCATAAATATAAAATAACTTGACATTTGTATAATAATAATATAATTAGATATACCTATTGAATTCTTCAATAAATCTTTCTGATGTCGTTATAATATGTTTCATAATTTATGTAATAATTTGCAGGCTACAGCACAAGAATTTCTTAGTGTAGGGGCTGCGCAACTAACAAGATAATATACTATGTAATAATTTTATAATGTGTTCTTTAAAAAGTCATGCAATTAGTTTTCTGATGGCAATAAACTATTATTATTATTATTATTATTATTATTATTATTATTATTATTATTATTATTATTATTATTATGTTTGTGTTAAGCAATCCTTGCTCACGGGCAATTAACCTTTGACTGGTGACATGTATTTTGCGTAACGTAACTGGTGACGAGCGGTCTGAGAGGCCGCTACCGTTTTAGGGTCTATTGCATAGAAATTAAGTATATTGGCTTACAGCTATGTTCATGAATAGTTTGATAACTTAGTGTAGGACAAAATAAAAGCATTTTGTACATTGTGAATCAATTCATTAAAAGGAACTTTGATGTTACAATGAGAACAGTCTTTACAATCATGAAAATTAGAAGCGGGATGAATAATGTGTTTTATAAAATTATAATTAATACAAATCAAACAGTAACACTTTTTCCATTAAATTAACACAATAATCAACTGAAAAAAAAATCTTCAATGATAGCTATCATTTCACAAAACTGACAGTGGTCAAACTTTACTAATTCTGAAGGCTGATTCTTCTGCCATGGCTCCTGATTTGTTGATCGATGTAACCTTGGTCGTTCTCTTCGGTTCCTGAATCATGATCACTTTGCTCTGGGATGTAATTTTCGGCACTATTTTCGGCTTCTGGTTCAGTGGAATCCTTGTGCCTACCATTCTCCTATTCTATGAATTTCAGATAATGAAAGCTGTTTTCTACGGTTTAACAATTCATTTCTGACTCCCAATTCCTTTCGCTTCTTGTTCGGATGACCAAAATTATCCATCGTAAATAATAGATGTAAAAAGTGAAAAAAAACAATAAGCGATGTAACGTAAAAAAGTTACGCTACTGGTGACGTAAGGTCTCACAGGCCGTTATCGAACTTTGCGTCCATTTAACTTATCGATTTGGGTTAGTCCGACGCAACTGTCTCCTTCTACGGCGCGGGGGCAACCAAACTCAAAGCTACACAGACGTTCAAACCCGGAGGGTGCGGGGAAGTTGGTGAAAAGACGTTTCACTGACGCCATTCAGCCTGTGAGACCGCTTGTCACCAGTTAAAGGTTAAGGCCGTCCCCCGAGCAAACGACCTTGGCCATACATTTGCCGCATAGCCGAGATCGCACTAAAACCCTATTTTTTTTTAATTATCTTAGTTCAAAATTATCCTAAAAAAAATTTAAAACGGGGAATATGTAGTTTATGATATTGTCGATCTATTGGCGTGAGTTTCAAACAAAAGTAATTTGTAAATCCTAAGGAGATGCTGAATGTATGCTTGAATTTTAATAAATTGGTTTTACATTGGAAGCTGATATCATAAGTATAATAAACAAAAAGAAAAAATTTAAAACGGGGAAAGGAATATTGATATACTGAAGATTATTGCTGTATTTTTATTATAACTTTGTAGCTTTCAAATTATGAGTTTATAAGGCTTGAAATACGGTAAATTACGAAATCTTCCTAAGGAACGTCGAGGCCCGTAACACAGTTTTTATCTAGATGTAATGTGACACCGGCCGGCGACTCTCCCTGTCCGCACTATAGGAATACGACCAAGGAGAGCCAGCAGCCAGTGTAGGACTATTGCAGGGAATGGAATCAAAATGATACCGGACTATGGGGGTGAGGTGCTAGTGGATTGGGTAACTGGGACTATGGAAGGACTACGGCGTCTGCCGATACAACGTTGTAACATGTATAAAGTTGGCAGACGGTGACTCGCCAACTCTTTGAATGGGCCCCTCAAAATGGCCGAACGCAAGGTGCACCGAGGCGGCAACATTGACAGAGCGGCTTGAGGCAGGAGAGGTGTCGCTGGACTTTAAACGCCGACCATTTGCACCCTCAGAGGGTCCCATCACGTCGCCCACTCGCCACTTACGCTTCACATCCTCCCTCCGAGCCGAAGCTCTCGCGACTCCACTCTGACCGGCCGGTTAAGGCAAGGCAGAGGTAGGGCCTGATTCTCCGTCAGTGTTCACTCCGGCCGGCCGGTGAAGGCAAGCCGGAGATGGAGAACAGGGGCTTCTCTGGGAGCACTCGGGTTCGCGGGGTCGCTACTCCCCAACAGCTCGCCACAAGCTGCCCTGCGGGCTTATTATTATTATTATATGTTTTTGTCATATTTTGTGGAAGTCATTCCATAGAATAGTAAAGCTGATAACTGATAAGATAATAAATTAATAATGTTGTATCTAAAGCTTTCTTTACATTGAAGATTATCAAGCTACCAAATTAATTAAGGTATATAGGTAGGTACTTATACCTTCAGAATTGCTTTTTTATTTCTTATCGAAAATTGGCAGCCCTGGCCAATTTTAGACTTCTTTATAAACCATTCGTCCTTGGTTCCCTGCCCCATAAAAATCTTTAACAGGTGCACCATACAGGAGGGTCGCAGATTCGATGCCACAAGGTTCCCTTTGCAATTTTTCGTGTCACATAAATTTAAAAACGGCAGTGTTTGACACAAACGCCATGGCGTTAAAATTTATATTTTTGAAGGAAAACATGAAAATATAAATTAATATTATTGTTTAATATTTTAAGATTGGAATGAAAACTTTCCTTTTTTTTGACGTCACCGAGTGAGTTACCAATCTCAAAACTTAAACCACTCAATCAATAATTTAGATAAAATGTTACATAGAGATAATTTGAATAGAAAGGACCTCAGGATAGTTTTCAACGAAAAGTTTACGCTTCCGTTGCACATTATGTTCGATTCCAATCCAACTTCAAAATAATGAAGATTGAGTAAATAATTATTTTATGTTTAAGGCGAGTTTTAAAAAAGACAATTCGATACTTTTAATTAATTTATGAACATTGTCCTCACCTTGGAAGCTGTTTTTTTAATCTTTGTCCTGTACATCCTGTGCCCAGGATGTCTGGAGGAGTTACGTCACTTACAGTAGTTCATCATCCGTGGGAGGGCAAACAGTGTCACTATCGCCAAGATTGATCGCGGTCATCGACCTCAATGTCAACATTACTTGACATCATACACACGTACCGATTTTGATTCATTTTCGACAATGTCAACAAATTATAATTGCCGCACAGTTTAATAATTATGGTCCGTTTACTTTTAAGCTCTTAAGACTTAAGTAATTAAATTAATGTTATGGTCGATCAAATTATATTATTGCCGTTTGAATTGGTAGCATTACGCTTTGTTTACATTTAGGTAAAAATAAATAAAAACTGAGTTAGTATGTAACTGAGTTATATCTATAAAGGCATTTAATGGCCACCATCTTCTTAAATCTTCACATTACACATATCTATAGACACGGCAAAATAGAAGTTTAAGATATTTTTACGCAGGGTTAGCAAAATCAACCTATATTGACCCGAAAACCATTCCGTTTAAATGCTTAATTCAAAAAGTTGATGGATTAAAATAATTGTTTAATTACTTGTAATTTTATTTGACAACATTCTGTGGTTATAGGTACGTATAATGGTAAGGACAGAAATAATTAAAAGAGGCAACTGTAACATGTGTGTGAGCGGGTTAAATACGTTTGTCAGTTTGTGCCTCTGCGGTGTAAATCATAAAAAAGTTAACAGGGCTGATTTACGGTCACCGAAATAAACAAACACGCACAGATTGAAGTCATTAGGACTTTAATTTCATTGCTAGTTATAAAATATAAAGGTTTATAATTGGGTAATTAGTAATTGGGGAGGCCTTTAAGGCGCTATATGAAAAAAACTGTCATTTTTGACGTAATACTATAGGACCCTCAGAAATGTTACAAATCTGGTAATGAGATAGCCTTATCTAGGTTTGAGAAGAACTAGAAACACGATTAATGTATTTTGCCTCGATACATTTCATTTTCGAAATGACCTCTTAAAAATACAAAATTTGAAGATTATTTTAAAACGAAAATAGATGTATTGTAGAAGCATTTTGCTCCTAGTTATTTTTTAAATGATTATAATTACGTTTTTTCGCATGTTTTCTGAGCGAGCCGATAGCTTCTGGCCGCAGCGTATTCACGACTTTATAGTCATACAAATTAAGTATAAAATTGCCCTTGCGGTAAAATTACTTTCAATATAGCGCCTTAACAAACAGTGGGATAGCATAAGCTAACAAAAAAAAAAGTAATTGTCATAAATTTCATACAGCCCTTCAAGAACTTTGATAAGTTCTCTAGTTATCGAAATTATCAAAAAAAATGTCAATGAATGGCCAAGAAGACCATCTTCTCAGAGATAAAAACCTAACTCTATAATTACAGCAATATTAGTATTTTAATGGCTAAGTTTTTTCTAACTTGTAAGCTTTGACGAACACTGGTGATAGAGCTTACAGCGTGGGGTACTTATAACTCTATATCTAACAGCTTTTCCATTTGCACTATAAAGATTGTCACAGTAAAAAAAAAAATATAAAAGTAAAATAGCCAAAATGGCCTATAGGTTATATACCAACGTAAGAACACAATTTTTTTTTCACTTTTCCAGTATAAGCGCGCGTTCAGACGTGCGCGTTTTCTGCGCGTATTTTTCCAAACGCTAATAGCAATTTCACACCGTGTGCTAAATCCGTGCGAGCAAAAAACGCGCAGAAAACGCGCACGTCTGAACGAGCGCTAAGTGTCCTTACGCAGGGCCGCGACACACCGAAATGGCAGCGTCGCGGCGAGGCGAGCACTTTCAGTGTCATATGATTTTAAACTTTATCTTTATTATTGTAATACATAGCATCGCTTGAGAAATCGCAACCGCCGCGCCGGCCACAAGCGGCCACGGGCGGCCGTAGACTTCTCTGATCGCCGTAGACACTGAAAGTGCTCGCCTCGCCGCTGTCATTCCGGTGTAGCGCGGTTACTATATTCATTATCATTTTGTAACGCAAAATAACACGAAAACGCGTACATTGAACCGATTGCACCATATGACGACCAGTTGGTGGTTTTTTTCACTCGGCAGGTGGTTGCCGGAGCAATCTGTAAAAACCTGCGAAATACAAAAAAATCTCGGAAATAATATTATGAACATGTTAGAGGGAGATAGTCGGGTTTCCGTTTCCGTTTTATTGTAAAAAAGGAACATCTGGAGTTAGATTTTGTGTAAATCGGAAACGCTTAGTTCAGATTGTATCTCGGATGCTGAGATTTGAGAATGAGAATCTTTCGTTGTATAGATAAATGCTTACCTATGTGTGAAATATAAAGAGACTTATGTGTCAAATAGTTGCAGTGCTACATTAGAATGAAACATTCGTTTATCCCGCGAGAACCATACATTTTTCTGGAATAAAACTGTCCTATGACCTTTTCTCGAACTCAAGTATCTTCTTCAGTAAAATCGGTTCAGCGGTTGGAGCGTGAAAAAGTAACAGACACACTTTTGAATTTATAATATTAGTATCTAATTCATACTAACGAACGCGTTCATACGAACGCGTTCGAAGTTCGACCAGGATTGGGGAGTTTTACACCTAATTACAATAACATACAAAAAAACATGTTTATGTTTTTTTTAATTTGTTAATAATTGTTAATTGGTAAAAATATTATTTTATTTATTTTATCATTGGCTGGGAATAAAATGAAAAAAAATGTTAAGTGATATGGGGTCTGTACTTTGTACCCGATATACAAGTGTGTGAATGCTGACGCGTGTGAGTTGTAATTGTGTATGTTAGATATGACGTGCGAACGGAGCTTAAGTTAAAGTTTTAATAAATAGTTGGCCTACCACTCTCGAGCCTTTCACTTGTTCCTGCTACTGCTCTGAACTCCGAAGTCTATACTCGTAGTGCTCTACACATATACTTTAATATACCACAGTGACAATATAACAAGTGACAAAAGTAGAGCAATTAATAAACACGGTACCATAATAATTCTTGAATCAATAATATTCGAATTATTATAATATATCATATTATATGATTCATTTGTTTTTCAAATGTCTATACTCTATTTAAAACCCTTTCCTCATTTAACACAATCTGTTAACAATTAATGGCTTAACAAACCTTATAAATTGGTACCGACACTTCCGATCTTCCAAAGGGCTAGCCATATGCCGGGCCCTTAGAATAGAATCGAGAAAAAACTAATGAACTTAATTCCCGTATAAAAGGGTTACCTAAAAATAAACCACGGCCTTATTCTGAAAGGGCTAAAGGTGTTCGGTTTTTGCTGTCTAATGTTGGTAGTGATGATAATTATTTTACTAAATATGTGGCTGATTTTTTACCGCTAGTTGTTACAAATATTGCATAAATTAACTAAAATCTATTGTTTAAAATCGTGTTATGTGAAAGTTTTTTGACTTAGTGATATTTTTTAGAAAATAGCATACATATAATTTATTTTAAATTCTGTAACTATAAGGTCATGTAAAAATGTGAAACCGTGGGAGGCTTATAATTAAATTAAAATGAATTATTTGCTACTTTAAAAATTTTGTATTAACCAATTGTGTCCCAAAAAAAAATTATTATAACAACAAAATAGTAGCACACGGTATTTTCCTAGTAGTTCGCAGTGTTCAAAAGAAATTTATCATAATTCATAATCATGATAATTATATGTAACTGAATACTCAAATCAAACAATCCATTTCGTATCAATCGAAATAAAAGAACGCATAATGCTTTTAGTTCATCCGCCATATCTGATGCTCACGATTTGACCGACAGTTTCTATTCAAAGAGTCCATTAACTTGCATCCATTTATAATAAAAACGTGTCTATATTTTTAATTAAATTAATCAAAGTACAATCAGGCTGTATTGAAGTGCAAATCGCTTTTACGATTCGTTTAACAGAATAAGGCCGCCGCGCCGCGTTGATTTATAATGAAACGTATTTTATGTGCCATTAGACATTGACATCACCTTTTGTTTAAAAATGGAAGTCGATTCTATCATCTATTTATGTTTACGTTATTAATAACTAGCTAATCCGATAAACATTGTATTGACAATTGACAATATACGCAGAAATATTTGATCGAAGCATATACGGTGCGTGCACTGTGCAATATAATATGATAGAGCCCTCCCTTATTTTAGACGTTGTCATAAAGATGTTATTTATGCTATTTATGTCATGCCAACCTCGTTAGAACTTCGATAGAGCGATTAAGGACTTCAGAGTTCAGACCGATTCTCAAACCCACAGAATAAGCACAAAAAAATTCAACACGATCCTGCCAGCCTTTTCGGAGGAGAGTGATGACTAACATTCCAAAAGAAAATATTTTTTCTGTATAAATATTAGATAATATGACAAAAATAATATGTAGACTCCTTATCAGGCGTTTAAACTCCTGAAAATATACTAAGTACTGCCTTTTACTAAAAGGTATACGTAGGCTAAAAGTATACTTTCAGGAGTTTAAATGCTTGATGAAGAGTCTATATTTTGCCATATCTAATATTATCTAAAGTTCACTTTTAACCTACAACAAAACGAATGAAAAAAAAAGAAATCGAAACCTTGTCACGCCCTAATAAAATCATATTCCAAATTCAAAATTCCGCCAACCGGAAGTAGCCTGAGTAATGTAAACCCTGCCTATTTCCCATGCCTTCCGCCCATATCCGGATCCGCAGGTACGACAAACATCCCTATCACCTTACCCTCAGATATCATATCTCATTTCGAAGGAAGTTCTCAATCTGAGTGGGTACTTACGCTTTCTATTGTGTCCCATCGTCCTTAGATGCCACTCAAAGTTAACAGCTTGCAGAATCACATTCTCTTTTTGCTAGTAACAAGGACAGAAAGTAGACTTTACTCATTTAAGAACCTCTTAATTCAAAAGTTTCTTCATCGATTTAGGTGGCAGCTGGTTTCATTGAAAAATACTTTTGCATAGTATCTAGAACTTGGTTATATATTATGCAAAAGTATTTTTTACACTGCGTAAGTGTGTGCGCAAATACAACTTCCCAATCAAAACTGAATCACGGTGGCGCGCAAATTTTTAAACTAAATAAGGTATTGTTCTAAGGTTTTCTCAATTAACTATTGAGATAATAATATAAGAAATCTAGGCGATAGAGTTATTTACAGTAAAACGTACGCATGCCAATGTTAACGCTAAAAATAAAAGTATTTAAGTGCCACTTTTTCCTGAAGTATTAACAAGCATCAAATGTTTCGTTCTTTACCCTCTCCTCTTTGCTTTGCCAAATATCATGTAAAGACATCTTTTTTTCTTCACTTGACCTATTTCACTATTCACTATTCTACTATTATACTTCACTATTCTAAATATCATGTAAAGCGATCTTTCTTTCCTTGACTTTCTATCTATCCTAATATATTATCCTGAGATCCTGGTGTCCTGAAATACAGGCTTCGCCTAGTTTAGGGATCAGTCTCCCACATAACCAGTGCCAATTAGTTTGTTGAGTATGTATTACATAACATTGTATTGATCTTGTTGTGAGATAATAAACTATTTTTTTTTTTTTATTTATTTATTTATTTATTTATTTATTATATATTATCATATTGTAGAGGCATCTTTTTCCTTGGCTTTCTTTCGTATCTATCTTTCCTAAATATCATGAAGCATCTTTCTTCTTCTAGAGGCTTTCACACCACGTCAACTCCCTACTAGGTATTCAAGGTGCTAATACATTACTCATTACAATTTCCCTTCTAAGTTCATTGTCCAGGTAATTATAAATTAGATCTGATGCAACCTCGCACCCGCACTACAATTGTAACAACAAACTTTTCTAACGTCTATGTGTTTAGGCAAAGAGTACATAGAGATATAGAAGAGCTAAAGAAAATGGAGTAGCCTATACTGACGCTCGTTTTCAACTAGCGCAGGGTGCATTAAAATTATATATCTCTTTAGACACAATAATGCTTTGAGCTATATGTGCCAGCTACAAACTTAGGCGTCATAATTATAAATATTGGTGAAAACTTGGCGAGATTCTCTTGGAGAAACTTATATTAACGCTAGTAGGCGATTGATAAAAACAGGCAGAAGACTTCTGAAAGACAGCGATTAGTTAATTAACTATGGTAGATTCCAATTAACAATGTAGTGTTAATAGTGCACTTTCCTTTTTTAATAACATTTTAATAACCTTTTCACACAATTTGAATAATATTAAAATTGTTCTAGGTATATTCTTATAAACCCGATAAAGAGACGCCAGGCAGTCCTCAAAACCCAAGCCCCTGAGGTCATTACTATCGCTTGCACTCTCTAACTACTTAATCTTTGTTTTCTACTAACACTAAATGATTAATGATGCACAGATAACGCAGCTCAAACACGCGTAGAGGAATTTCCTCTGTTAATCGAGTTAGATGTACAAACGAAGTAGGTAAAAAACTAACTGCAAAATACCCAATTAGTTTTTAATCATTATATCGTGTGGCTTACTTAGCCGCTGAAATAAATCTAATGTCATTATTATCATCATCAGCCTGTCGACTCCTGAACATACGCTTCTCAACCATCCCGATCTTGGATTGCCCATCACTTCTCAAAAGGAAAATATGTCGATGGAACCGCACATATTTCTGCACTTAAATGTCAACTTTTCTTTCCATGTCATTCGCTAGATGTCTGCGCCGAAACTCATCAAAATTAGTCCAATAACTAGTTTCCGAGCATATTTAATCTAATAACTATATAAAATTCTCGTGTCACAATGTTTGTGCGCGAATTCCTCTAAAACGGCTCAACCGATTTTAATGTGTATGCATGTACATTCGTTAGGCCTAAGAATAGGTTTTATCTACTTTCTATATTGATACTAGAAGTATAGAAAGTAGATAAAAAATGTTTGCCGGGTCAGCTACTCTATTATAGATGTAATTCCTATATAATGTTATGTTAAATGTTATGGTGATAAATATATTTTACGATTGCCATGAAAACTTAGAATATTAATAAAACATTTTTAATCGCTTTATGTCCTCCAGTTTAGTTTTTGATAAGATTACCTTCCAAAACATTTATAAGTGAACGAGCTTTTGCCCGCGGCTTCGCTCGCGTTAAGAAGGATTATTATTTACAAACTTTCATCCCCTATTTTAACCCCTTGGGGTGGCATTTTATCAAAATCCTTTCTTAGCGGATCCCTACGTCATAACATCTACCTGCATGCCAAATTTCAGCCCGATCCGTCCAGTGGTTTGGGCTGTGCGTTGATAGATCACCATGTCAGTCAGTCACCTTTGAGTTTTATATATTTAGATTTAATAGATTTAATTAGGACTCTATCTCATTAATTTTAGTTCATATCAGGGTAATAACTATAAAACCCATCATTATAACTACCGTAAAGTATCATAACATAATATTATGATATCATAGCAATGGTGGTCCTTAAAATTATGATAATAATAAGTACTTACCAGAATATATACAAATATATGTAGACAATAATAATCTCCTCCTTTTGGGAAGTCGGCTAAATTTAAGAATGTCAGGTAAATTTGACAAAATCTTTTAACAAGGTATAAATACTAATACTATGGTAAGGTCCCTCTTCACTTTGACTCATAGAGATAAACTACATTTTACTTCGCTTTGTGTCGTGGTCAACTCTATATCTGTGTCAAATTACATAAAAAACGGTTGCAGTAGTTCGTGAGATTAGCGCATTCAAACTAACAAACTCTTCAGCTATATTTAATACTAGATGAAGCCCGCAACTTCGTTGCGCTAAAATTCGTTTATCGCGCGGGAACCGTACATTTTTCCGGGATAAAAACTATCCTATGACCTTTCTCGGGACTCAAAGTATCTCCATGCCAAATTTCAGCAAAATCGGTTCAGCGGTTTGAGCGTGAAGAGGTAACAGACAGACAGACAGACAGACACACTTTCGCATTTATAATATTAGTATGGATTAATATAGATAGTCCATCCATACTAATATTATAAATGCGTGTGTCTGTCTGTTTGTTACCTCTCCACGCCCAAATTTCTGAACCGATTGTGCTGGAGATGACATAGCATAGAATCCGCGGCGCGATAGACGAATTTTGGCGCAACGAAGTTGCGGGGGTTATCTAGTTACTTACTTGTAAGTTTAAAGACATGATTCCTTGTGAGTTGTAACAAGTCTTGGTATGTGCCTCAAAGTCCCGAAAAGAAAAACAATTTCTCCAAGTCACCAAAATTAGAAGTTATTATTATATGCTCTTTAGAAGAACTCTTATTACTACTAGTTTTGAATCCTAGTCCATCAGTTAGGCTGTAAAATTTATAGTATTTTAATTACAAACTTTCTAGAGTCGTGGCTACCGGAACTACGTGGTCACCAGCTGCATGGAGTCCATTTACATAATAAAATAATTAAATCCACTCGAAGATAGCATTAATGACGTAATACTCGAAGTGGATACAATTTAAAAAATCCGGAGATTTCAATTTGGAACTGCTTTGGTGTTTTCAAAATAAGGATTTCAAGTTTTAAAGCTCAGAGGGTTTAACTTTTGCCTGGATCTATTAGTCTAACGGAAAAAGAGAGCAGTAAAACGAAGAATACTTTATGAGACGAGTGTAAAAATATTTTACAATTTGGTTAAATGTGACATTTGGAGCTATGAGTAATATTTTAATTGTTATATATCACATCTGTGCTAATAAGTTAAGGTTACTTTTAAATTATATAACTATAAACCTACAAATATACAAAAAATCTTCTGGTTAGGGTTCCGTTTTAGGGTTCTGTAATCAACAAAACTTTGGTTAACTACTGTACCCTAAAACGGAACCGTAACCAGCTGATTTTTTGTATATTTGTAGGTTTATAGTTATATAATTTAAAAGTAACCCTGTCCTACAAATAAAACAATCCATATTTTAGGACCATCAAGTCAAAGTATGAAATCCTTTCTATCTCTGTTAACTACCACTTTCGAGATTTTTCGAAAATAAAAAAGTTGTTTATCTTGTCAAAATGTAGGTAGGGGAGACCGGGGCTGGAAGTTCCTGGGGTAAGTTGTTCCGACAGTTATAACTTTGTAAAGGAAAAAGATATCAATACTCGTGAAGTGCGTAGCTTAAGCATCAGGTGACGCGCCGTGTTGGCGACCATTTTAGTTGCTCTGACGGCGGCGGTTGAGTGGCTGTGCACACCAGCTATTAGAACACCACCTTACTCAATATTTTCGTATTTAATCTTTTTGGTCTATTTTTATTTATTATTGACTGATTTATTTGCGTCTTTACTATTTAAGAGTGGCATTAGTTAGATATCTTATCGCTTGAATGATTTTTCAATTGATTTCGTTAATTTACTTATATTACAATTTTTATACAAAAACTCAATTTGGGGCTACAAGTTCCCTCCTAAAGGGGCTGGTTGTTTCTCGAAACAACTTACCTTACTTGACTGACACGCCAGAAAAAAATGCATTGGCAGAAGAACAAGCAAGAAAAAAAGCAAAGAATAATAAAGGCATTACAATCAAGGGAAAAGAAAACAAAAATAATTAAGGAAAAGGCAAAGGCAAGGGAAAAGCTCAAGAAAAAGCTAAACGAAGAGAAAAACAAGAAAGCGAGAGTTTTGTTGTGATAATTTTTTTTTTTTAGTTTATAGCACTGAATTAACAAACAATAAATTAAACTTTAAAAATGACTATTTTATTTAAAAGAAAACTATATTATTCTCATATTTTATACAAGCGGAACAATTTGCGCCACACATGGAACAACTCGCCCGGCCCCAACGCGGAGTTGAATGTTCCCTTCCGAATTTTTGCAAAAATATGCCTGTAGAAAAAAAAACTATTGAGATATTGGCAGAAATTACTATACTATTACAGAGACAGATTATTGTTCTTTAATAGGTGCAAATATTAAAAAATTAATCTTATCATTTTCATCATACAATTCCATGTTATTTGAAAATCGGAACTTTCAGCCCCGGTCTCCCCTACTCACAAAAAATAGCTTGTTAGTAATCACAAAAAAAAATTGTTCTAGGGCTCCCAGCTCCCAGGGCACTATTTCTGAACACACTACAGTCTTCATTATTTTGAAGTCGGTACCAGCTAATTTAATCATGAGTTCAGTCAGTGTCAGAATATCCAACACTGGTACCGACTTCAAAGTAATGAAGATTGTACTGTGTTCAGAAATAGTTGAGATTGAGACGAATTCTGAAAAAGGAACTATTAAAGAGTAAGAGTTATTTAATACTTTTTAGTTCATATTACTATTGTTTTTACCTTGGAAGTCGGTTTTAATTTTTGTTAAAAATAACAATTTCACCCTTTTTAGTTATCTACAATATAAGGCTATATGCGTATATAACCACTACGAATGTTAACTATTCACAATATGTTACTGTAAGCGAAGTTGTGGTAAATGCTTGCAGTTATCTAAGCGATGGTGCAATTTCCAAACTTTTATCTTTAAAGGTTCAGGAGTTCTGTTCAGTGTCTTCGGATCCAGAGACACCTTCGTATGAAATTTCTCTTATAGTTATTTGTACGAGAATGTTTAAGTTATTATAAACAACTTCTTAACCACCATGGGTGTTTTAATAAATTTCAAGGGTTTCTCTCAATTGTTCATAGATCCCATCATCAGATCACCCCTTTCGTAATCATTATACCAAATTAAGATTACATCCCATACAAGAACACTATAATTTTGAAAATCGGTCCATAAACAGCGAAACAATCAGCAAAAACATCAGCTTCGATGCAAAATATCACGAAAAGTACCAATGATTGGGTCATGGTGTGATGACCCATGATGATGATGATGAGGATCAATCAAATTAATGTGTTGGCTTATGTTTCAATAGTTTAAACAACGCCGAAATCCCCGAACCTGTACCTATAAGCATTCAAAAGTTCTGTTCGGTACCTTCGGATCCAGGATATAACCTGATGCAAAGTCTTACTTTTTGGTAGCATTTACCTCGAATGCTTCAGAAAAATTTGAAATCACTATATGTTTTCATACAAATTTCAAGGAGTCCCCTCGATTCCTCAAGGATCCCATCATCAGATCACCACTTTTGTGAATATGGTACCAAATTCGAGTTAAACCCTATACAACACAAAAATAATTTTGAAAATCGGACCACAAACGGCTGAGTAATCGTGGAACATACAAAAAAAAAGATACATACAGCCGAACATATTACCTCCTCCTTTTTGGAAGTCGGTCAAAAAAACTATGAGACGATCATTGAAACATGCAAATTGATGTTAATATATTGCAAATGTCATAATCACGACATGTTTAGCCTTTAATCAATAGCCGCATATGCACGACTTAAAAAAACTAAATTCCAATTTCGAATTTAGCACTATTTAATTCCAGTAGCTATTACGTCAAGTGACGTTTGGTTGACGTCAGTAATAGGACGGAATGTGCAGTTTGTAAACACTCATTCTCAATAATGTGGATGTGGACAAACATACAGACAAACAACCTAACGTGTGACGATAGAATAACATACGAGAAACATAAGATGGCGTGAATTCAAATGAAAATATTTCAGACGCAATAAAGTGCATAGTTTGGAAATGAGCTCGTAAAAGTGGAAAAATATTTTAATAAAAAAGAAATAGAAAGACGAGTGACAAAGAACAATACAGAGCTAAAATAAAAACAAATTCTGATTAGGACCCCGAAAAAAAAATTAAGCTCGTATGTAAACAAAATGAATACAAGAGCATCGATTAGTAATACAAATCAAATCCCATTTTACTTTTCAAATTTCGTATTCGTCTCGATTCTGCAGTCTGCTGTCAAATAATGGCAACTAAAGGTGAACGCAGATTTGGCCGCACCACACGCACCGCAGCCGCTGCATTCGGAATTCTTCATATAAGGTGAACGTAGATTTGGCCGCACCGCACGCACCGCAGTCGCCGCATTTCGAATTCTTCATATAAATAATGTAGAAGTTGCGAAGACTGCGGCGCGGGTAAAATCTGCGTTCACCTTTAAGGTTCTTCGGATACGTTCTAAGTTTTGAAATCTTTGCTCTGCCTTACCAAAATATCAAAACATCTGTACAAAATTTTGCATATTTACCCAAAATAAACGTTTCCCGACCAAACAATATTATCGGTGCCCAGCTGCCTGTCAAAACAGCTTTGTTATAAAGGTGTTAAGTGCTCAACAAAGCCGACATTATCTCTGTGGTCTATCTTTTTATCCATTTATTTTGGTATCGAATTTATAGACATGTCTATCACGTCTACATCATCATTGTAAAAACACCTGGTGATTTTGCCCTAAAACTGTTGAATGACTATTGTTTAAACACCCCGTATTGATGATATAAACTACCCGTAATGACAATTGTCTAAACCCCCATTTCCATACTATATATTTAATAATTTATTATAAACGTGGAGGGTTTGTCTATTACAGTTTTAGATTTTACCAAAAGTGCTGAATGAAATATTGGTATGGAGGTTCTTTCAGTCCCAAAAAAGAAGGTAGATACATAATACATATGATATTTATTACGGCAATACGTATACGGTTCCCATTCGATAAACCAATTTATGGTAACGTCTTATACAATCCCCTTAAAGATTTCCAAATTTCTAGGTATGTAGGTACATACGTAGGTATAACATATTCGGATAGACAGAGAAGGCCTATCTATGAAAAAATGTAGAGGAATTTTGTTTCTATTTTAATTCCTTTAGTATCTCAATGGGTTTACTAATGTAAACCCATTGAGATACTAAAGGAATGCCACGCCAATCCAGTATTCCAATCCATTGCTGGAAATGCTGGAATGCACTAAATTGCAATCCAGTGCATTTCAGTGCCAGTTTACATTATTCAAGTAGCAATTCTTTGCTGTGTTGGATCACTGGATTGCAATAATGCAAGCCGACCAAGTTCTGTTCAATCCAATTTTCAAACTCAATCCATCAAGAACTCTACAAAAAGATTCAATTCCACTTTCAAGTTTTCAATTAAATGGACTCCTTATCAGCCTTTAATTGTTTATGATCGTAAAATATTATCACAATAAATACAAAATTAACGTCGTTGAAGATGGATACCTTCAACGACGTTAATTTTATTAATGCAGCAATAAATTCTCAAAATGATAAGATGTGTTTAATTATCGCCTTTAAAAACAATAAATAAGATAAAAAAATAGCGAGGCAAATGGTCCCTGCGAAGTTTTATTAAATGTATCTTGTAATGGCTTTTGATAAAGTTGACGAAGGCCGAAGGCGTGACGTGATCATAATATTATGATCACTGATCACTGATCAGTAATGTTGTGCCAACACTAACGTTTCAGTTATTGTGTATTTTTCAGAAATTTTGATGTTTATATTGTGTTTCAGAAAACTCGCCTGCGATCAGTTTCTGAGTTTTTGACAGGAGTTTATGTTTTCAATATTAGCGTTGGCTATGAATAATAAAAACTAGTGTGATTTTTTACTAACCCTTATCTGTTTGTGTTTGTTTTATTCAACAGTTCTACTAAATTAGATTTCGTTGTACCTTGTTGTTTTAGCAGACCTCCAATAATAGAGTAAAGTCAACTCAGCCACTCTGACATTGGCAACTCACTGAGGCCGCCATAATTAAAAAAGAAGAAGAAGAATAAAAACTAATTTTTACCACCAAAACGCGGTAAACCAATTATTACCAACCCAGTTGGTAATAAGTGGATTTTCGTTTCGAAGATAATAAATCAAAAGTGCTAGTGAAAAGTGTAGGTATATCTCTTATCGAAAAAATCCCAGAAACCGTACATTATTGAGATGACAAATACTGAATACAGGCGATTATTTTAACGGCATCGGATTGCCCAACATCGACGTTACTAGTCACTGTAGAGATCTGTGCAACATGTATGGCCATCCATCATTTTCTTACCATGTTTTTCCTATTTAATCTATTTAACCACCTCAGAGGTAAAATTTTGAAAATTAAGCATGTAAGTTCATTTCACGGGCAAAGCCACGGGATAAAACAAGTGGATATTGAATAAAAGAACAATCATTTGCGAAACAGCCTTCGGTGCGATCTCTATCAGCACTTACACAGTACTTAGCTCTCACAATGTTTTCCCATACATTATGTAGGATTTATGATCCAGAATGTGTTATTACGTTTGTCACAGCAAACAATTATGCATTTGTAGCAACATTGTCGTGTATGTCTATCTAGACTTGATCTAGACAACCTCGAAATTTCTGTATGTCCTCACCCATTAGGTACTCATTGTCTGTTTTAAGTCTTCTACTTGTTCAAAATCATAATAAAAATAACTTTAATTTAACAAGTTTAATCGCGGTTCCTTTACACCCCATAAGGCCATAAGTCATAACAGACCGATACAAATAACAAAATATATGATTATTATTATTCACTAGCGGCCCGCCCTGCCGTCGCACGGGTATAAAATACCCGTGCGACGGCAGGCCACATTTTTTCAGTGGTTATAACCACTGAAAAAATGATTAAAATCGATAGCCTATGATCCTTAACGTGGTCTACTTCTTATCTGTGCCAAATAACATAAAAATTGCTCCAGTAGTTCGCGAGATAAGCCCATTCAAATAATTTCTCCCGTTTTTTTCACATTCTCCTATTAGTTTTGGCGTAATAAAATATAGCCCATAGCCTTCCTCAGAAAATGGGCTATCTAACACTGAAAGAATTTTTCAAATCGGACCAGTAGTTCCTGAGATTTGAGCGTTCAAGTTAGTCCTTTTAAATAATTTTCCCCGTTTTTTCCATATTTTCCTCTATTTCTTCGATACTATTAGTCTTAGCGTGATAAAATATAGCCTATAACCTTCCTCGATAAATGGGCTATCTAACACTGAAAGAATCATCAAAATCGGTTGCGTAGTTTTAAAGATTAAAGGGAACAAAGGAACATGAGGGAAAAAAGCGACTGTTTTATAATAATTATGTACTAGCTGTCCCGGCAACGTTGTTTTACCATATAAATAATTTTTGGTATGAAAAATAGATGTTGGCCGATTCTCAGACCTACTCAATATGCTCACAAAATTTCATGAGAATCGGTCAAGCCGTTCCGGAGGAGTATGGCAACGAAAACTGTGACACGAGAATTTTATATATTAGATTAGATGAACGTGTAGGCATCATATTATGTATTAGTTAATGATTGCTCATTGTCGACGTCGATTGTGCACTAGGTTCGCCATCTTGGTCATCTATCATGGCCCAACGCGAAGAAGATGAACTAAAACGACATGCTTTCTAATAAGACAATGCAATTTTACCCGACTGAGTGTAATCCTACTACTACTTTTACAATTTGTAACAACAATTCATGAAGAAGTAAATAACTCTCGTCAAAGATGCGCGCACTATGGAATAAGGCATTATAATTTATAACGAAATCGTATTTTTTTAATTCCATCTGCCTATGAATCGATTTCTGTTATGGTATGTACATAGGCTAAGAAAAGCTTTATGCTAAGTACTCACATACGGTTTAGAAACCACAGATAATAGTATACCTCCATGGTGGAAACTAGTATTAGTTCCAAGTACTCCCACTACTGCTATCAGCGCCAATTTCTACGTCAAATTACTAATACTCTTCCCGAATATTGGGGGAGCTGATTCCGCTTCAAGTAGGCACAAAAAATAGCTGTCATTTCAAAGGGTATCATTGGTCCAGCGTTCTTGTGTAATAGAGGTCAGTGTTAATATTGCTCGATTTGGAGTAAAACTATCGAGCAAAACCGTATGTCAGTACTTAGCATTATCATTGCCTCATTTATTCAGTCTTTCAGGTACTTTAATTTGATGGTAGAAGTACCGAAGACTTACTGGTATAATTGTTATGGAGTCGCAATGGAGGCAGTTCCCATAAGACACCATCGTTACCGCGCGCACAACCCAGAACAAGGAAGTCGACGCTTAAGACTCACTGCTGTGCCACGGGGCGAATCGGACATTTAGCTTGCAAGAAAAGAATTATCAAAATCGATTAACTCAGTAAAAAGTTAGAGAACATAATATAATAGGGAATAATCCGCAAAGGTCGGAGCACAGGGCATAATATTATGTGCAGTAACATGGACGTATAAAAAAAGGCGGACAAAATCCCACGGTCCCACCATACACAAAACTGTGTCCTTCAGAGTTGGCCAGCTAACTGCATGTTCACGGTCCGCACGCACACATTGTTACGCTAGTCCATGCCAACGTAAGAATGTGTGTGTGGCCGACTCTGAAGACACAGTTCTGTGTATAATAAGACTCCGTCCGCCTTTTTTTCTACTTTATGTACAGAAAATGATCGACCAAAATCCGACATGTCGCTCACGACATACGAATGCTGACAGAAACGTTATCCAATATCGATGTAAACTTTTTGTTTATTGTCTATGCTGATCCTGCCTCTAGCGTGAAAATATTGCAGCAATATTTTTATTATGAACAAAAATATCGGTGTAATATAGACAACATTTTTCAGACCACATTTTTTATAAAAGAGAATAAAAAAACAAGAACATATTGGCTGTTAAATACTGCGATAGAGAATTTAAATAAATATTATGTTGCTACCGTCATTTGATCTAAATAAGCATATTATATCTGCATTCATTAAAAATAAATCTCTAAAGTGTGTGACGCGGTCCGCGGACGTTGTGACGAGTGATAAATGTGAATTTTTCATAAAAGATCCGATAGGCTCGTTTCATACGACACTATCACCTGCTCTTTAAAGACCAATTTATCTTTTGAATTAATTAAATCTGAATAATATTGACATAATTATAGCTTATAACATGATTTGTATATTGATTCCTCTGTATATAGATTTAAATGACCGATCTAGTCAGTATAGTATTCAATATTTTCTATAATTTATAAAAGAATAAGTTTAATGACCAAATATGGCAGATGAATGATCTTATTATTTATTTATGGACATTGGCCTATTTTTTTAATAATAAACAGGTGCGTTTTGGAGTTTCACATATTATTATAAAAGCTGTATCTAAACGAATATTCAATACCAATATAATATATTAAACCCTGATGAGGTACAATCTTATATTTATAAAAACTAAATTATACTATTACTTATTCTAATTCTTGTCGCATACGCACGCTGAACTTCACCTGTAATTAGAACTCATTTTATCTATAAACAAATTTTATGTACTTTAATATGTCACAAATGCTGTTTTGTTGGTGAGTCAATAAAATAAAATAAAATAAAATACAGCTCTAGACATTATCCAGGCAAAATGTTAGTAAATACATGAGTTTACATTGCCTACGTGTATTATCTGACAAACATAACAATTTCTAATTTTTTTTAATTCACATTTTTTCTTTTCTTTTCTTTTTTATTATTCTAATGTCCGCTACCGCCGTGTGTGCGCGCGCTCACGCGTGGCGCCTGCACGCTCGACGGCGCTGATGCTCAGAGATATCAACATGCTGTTACTGCACTGTCTTCTACTATACTTAGAAGCCTCTTAACAGAACAAAGTGATAGTACTTTAAAGTGTGTATGTGCCCTATAAATAGTTCACTGTAAAAGTTGCTGTAAAAGCGCTGATAGAGCTACTTTTGAATTCTATGTTTCTATGAGAAATGCTCGAATGTCATGATTTTGCCCATACGATTGTTTAAAAAAATAACTCTTCAAGGAATATTTTTATTTTTTCACAACTCACACCACAGTATAGCAATATCCCTACAGTAACGAAACGCCTTTGATGTCGCACGATGCCGCCACCGTTGTAGGTACCGAGCAGCCCCTCTAGCATACGCCAACGAGAAAATTTTGTCTACATGTTTTCTCGATGTTTGATGGCTTTTCTCTTCATCTCTATTGACCCTAACATGACATACATTTTTTCTCGTGTAGATCTGTCGTTAAAATCTGTCGACATAATGTCAAAAAATGATTTTGACATTATGTCGTTATCGACAATATAACTACACACGAGAGTGAGATATCTCGAGATTTTCTCGTTTGCGCATCTTAGGCCGGCAGATATGCCAGGGTTGCCACGAAACGGGAAATAAAATAAATAAAATATTGTGCTTGTAATGTTATCATTTAATCTGTTTAATCAGCGTGTTATATTTACATATTATTATGTCGTACTGCCAGATATTTACGTGAAACTTTATTTTAGACGATTTTAGTACACTATTTAAAAATATTTAGTAGACTATTTAAAAATTTAATTATTAACCCATCAAGCTGCATAAGCTCACTGGTAAGCGAGAGTCGAGACACAATAGAATAACAATAGATATCCATGAATCCACGACTCGAGATCGAAAGATTAAAATAATGAAGATGCATTCAAATATATATAATATCCAATAATCACACAATTGGTAGACTATACGGTAGGCCACACGTCAGGTGTAACAGAAGCACTTCAAAACTCGCTCTTATTACGTGAGCGGTAAGGGCGGCCCTAAGGTCAAAATGTTACACTTAGTGTACCTTTTTTTTAACATGGGGAAATGCTTTACGCATCCCCGGCAAATTGGGGATATCGGCCGGGGTATGTGGGACTCCTGCGTAGTCTATCCACTAAAACCCCATGGTGCTCCACTCATCGCGTAAGGCAGAGTTGCGGGTACGATAGAATAGAACCTACCGCACAGTGCGGAGTGTACCTAGCTAGCTAGGTACTAATTAGTATGAAACAGGGTATTTGACAGATTTTTAATTTATTCTATATTGTTTCTCTCCTTGTTACACTTCTTACAACGTAAACAATAAACAGAGATGCAAATAAATGCCGCCAAGGCCAACACAATATTAGTGTGAACTGTGAGCCGATATTTATGAAAATTTTAATCCTTTTTATTTTTTTAATCAGATTTACATGCGTACACTGAACATTTATTATATTATCCCCACGGATTTACAAAAAATACGGATAGAGCATTACACTATAAAGAGGTGAAGCATGCAAGGTACGACAATTTCGTCACAATTTTGTTTATTGTACACGTGACCGACACTCACACACGCAACTAGGTACTACAACCCGCTGTCATTGTACATAGAGTGACGGCGCCAATGACACGCACACATCCTACACGGGCGGCCATTACTATGCTTCACTCGGGATTAGACAAGATTACATCCGTATTTTTTTTAACCCGCCAGCACTCGCGCCCCTAAAAATTACACAAGCACTCGCGCGTAGAGCATTTTGCTCACGTTTATAAATGTAATTAAATATGGGTTTTACAAAGTAATATTTTTACTTTTTATCATTCTATTAAATAAAGTACACTTTGTTTATTATAAGAAGTATATATTTAAAACAGAAAACTTTATCAACGTTTATCTTTTTGATTTTCAATAACATTCAAAAATTCTGTCGCCCAAGGCGGTATGTAGGAAAAAAATTCACAAATAAAAATAAAAAAGAAAACTTAGATATGTAGGAAGTATTAATCTTCATTATATTTCCGAGCTTTACACATATCACAAGATGTATGACTTTGCCCGGTACATAAAAAAATTTGGTAGTAAATGCAGGCCTTTTTTGGTCTTCCGGTTTTTGTGTCTTGGGAAAACCACTCAGATTTTATTTGGTTTTTCTTGTCCTAGTAACTCAGATTCTAGTAATAAACATTTAATCACGTTAAAATGCGATGTTTCTGTAGAGGATATACACGGTTTGCTAGGTGCTTTACTTTGGATATGACCACACCAAAATGCATTCATATTTTCGATCCCGATCCATCTATAATAGAAATACGTAATAGTTTTCTGTAACAGTAATTTAAAACCATTATATTACATAAAAGTAGCAGTAAAACTGTCGATTCGGTGATGAATGAAAAAAAGTACTCACGCCGATACCTGCGCGATGAGCAAAATGCCGCATGATGGTATACGGCGTAACAAATCTCCTTGTACGAGCGAATAGTGCACCCTAGCGAGAAGTTATCTGTATTCAGGGGTGGGGGACGAAACAAAACTCAGCTACTGAAGAAACGATGGCCATAAACATAATTTTGACAAAATGGCACGTGTTTTAAATTTACTGTGAGCAAAATGCTCATAGCGCGAGTGCTCGCGGTTTAATCCGTGATTATCCCATTGTTTATAAGATAAGTTATCGTTTTACAACACAAAATTCGTTGACAACGCGCCAACGTCACCCCTGCGCGGGCAGGTACACAAACTCCGCGAGTTTGTATACGCGGGCCCGCGCCGCCCGCTTCCCCGCGGGACCCCTCCGTTGCTCTGCGGAAGTACATTCGTTTCACTACTGTAGGGAAATATCATATTGCTATACTGTGACTCACACCCTGTTTTTTTTTTTATTAAATTATGGAGTCATTACGATAGAGCCTTTAGGCAGGAATAAAGTGGCCTCTGTTGCTGGTAGGTATTATGCAGCTTGAATGTACACTGTACAGTCTACTGTCTAGTGCTAATAATAATAAGTTGTCACGTAGTTTTTTTTTTAATGAAATAGGGGGGCAAACGAGCACACGGGTCACCTGATGAACTTCCGTCGCCCATATAGCATATTATAGAGTTATTTTTACGCCTACCTATCTCTATATCGTATCTAAAAAGTTTAAAAAAACTCATTCATTTGTGTTTTTAATTATTTTCAGGTTAGAGGTTCATTCAAGTATACTAGAATGAACCTCTATTCTAGTTAGTTCAGCTTTTGTTTGAGTTGAGAAGAATGCAACCTGTTCGCAAGGAAATGACGTAGAGGTTATTTTTGTACCGCTCTATAAATAGGTAAAGTATGGCAGTTTTTAATAATACAAATAAAAAAATAGTTTATAAAATGACGATAATTAAAAAAGTGCGATTAAAAATCGGTTGTAAGGAATAAAAAAAATATTAATAAGAAGTTTGAATTTTTTATTACTATTCAAATAAATTCGTCGACAGTCCCACAGAGTTTAAATACTCTTTGGATATACTATTTGGATTATAAGCAAGAAAAGAGTTAAAAAAAGGATTTTTGAATTTAGAACTGTTATTTTTTTTTTTCTTATTAGACTGCACCGTTGCGCGTTGCATTCGCGAATTCTTTGATCAACCAGTTATAAGTGTCCTGGTCACTAGTGGTCATATCGATGGCGCGTGCGACCACGTGCGACCACGTGCTAGAGCTGCCGTGACTCAGGATACTTCACAAACTTATTAATTATTAAGTAATTGAAGTTTTAATTTAATAAACTTTTTAATTACACTTGTCGTCGTAATTGAAACAATGATTTATACGGTAGAAACGTTAAACGCGTGGAACATGTGTACTAAATTTCAAACAAATTGCTTTTGCGTCATTTAACTTAAATGTTAAATAATTCATTATCAGTATACCTTTACTAAAACGAGCCTACAAGATACATAATAAAATTAAAATGTAACGCTGAAGAGGTAAGGAAAAAAGTATACCTTTTAATTTTAATTTTAACAAGGATATATTGAGTACTAGCTGTTGCCCGCGACTTCGTCCGCATGGACTTCAGTGTACTTACAGCGCGCGGTGTCAACAAAATTGGTGTGAAATTTTAAAGGTTTTAAAAACCCTGGTACCCCTTGAATCAAAATAGCCAAAAACAGCTGTGCACTGTGCAGTGTGCACTGTGCACATAATATTTCATAACTTTAGCTTTACCCATAAACTATTAGATTAGATGATATATATTATTATATAGATTGGTAGGTTTGAGGTTACGTCACTCATCACTACATAGATGAAGTACTGAGTAGTGAGTTATACATTATCAACGTGTGTAACAATCGAAAGTATCGAGAAATGCAATTTAACATGGTACCACGTCTTATAGAAAGACTTATGAGCAAGCGATAGCGCGATTTAGGAGACGCACGGCGCCATCTATTATGAATTTTTGGAACTAACTTAATTTGAACAAATTTACGCATTTTCGCCCCCTTACAACCCCTTTTTCCAATTAAAAAGTAGCCTATGTCAGGCTTTAGACTATCTGTGTACAAAATTTCATTATAATCGGTTCAGTAGTTTTGGCGTGAAAGCGAGACAGACAGACAGACAGAGATACTTTCGCATTTATAATATTAGTATAGATTAAAACGAGTAGATAGGTGTTGAAAATTAAAATTATAACTATATTAATAACCGAGTGAGAGAAAACTTAAAAATACCTCACGAAATAGTAACTCAATTTAAAAGAACATAACTTTGAAATCAACAGTTTAAATATACAACACCCGCAACATCTTCATAATAAATTTTCTTTAATTTATACCTACGTTTATTAAAATACTATAATTATTATACTAAAACACGCTGCGTGTAATACAATCGATATATCAACTTTATGTTACGACCTATTAAACGAAACAATATGGCTGACATAATTGGTCGCATGAAATTAAATTACATTTCAACAATTTACAAAGAATAAAAAATGGAATAAAATTTAAAAAAAAAAAGAATAAAAAAGTGGCGCATCACTAGCTGGTAAACACGCGGAGAGGGGTACCTAACCTTGGATGCGTTCGCAGCTGCGCGCGCGCCGGGGATCACCTGCCTCCCGCCATATTGCCTACCGACAAGTACTTAGCGCGCAAAACATACAAACACAGTTATTCATATTTCGGACAGTTAGCTAAAGTGATAATCTTAAAGCGAATAATTAAAAAAAAAGTTTAAAGGTTTTTTTTTTATTTATGTCAAAAGACACTAAAATTGGAACGGCATTCTAAAAAACTTTTTATTTTTTATTTGACAAAACGTTATGTGCTGGACATGATATATTTCTGCCATAAAAATTAAAGTCCAGAAAACACTAATAGGCTAATAGGCCCATAGTAACTTGTGTTTGTTATTTATATTTTTATTAATAATGCAAATTAGTCGCCAACACATCTACATAATTAGAAAAAATAAATTCCATTGCAGATGTTCACGGAGTTACAAGGTTAAAGACCTTTTTAAAATTATTTTTAATCCGTGTTAAATAACTTTTAATGACATTGATAACTCAAAACCTGTCCGATCTAGCGATTTTGTGTTGCTGGAAATTTGTTAAATTGATTTTTTTTCAAATTATTACAAATAGGGATGACGACAAGGTCAAAGATTAGCTGATTTTTTTTTTATAAAATAAAGACATAGCGATGAAAAATAGGTATTCCCAAAATTTCAGCTTCTTAACTTAAGTACTTATGTATTTTTTTTTTTGTTTTGAGCCTTCAAAGTATTTTCGTCAAGCCGAATTTATTTTTATAAAATTCCTTAATTTTTGTATACTATTCGATAAGTTATGCAATTTATAACATTTTTTCTAATGAAACCACTTTCATAAACTCAATATTTAACATAGCTATCGAACAAACTACCTAGGCGTGACGTCACAGTTAGCTGACATTTTGTATGGAGCGTTTTGGGAAGGTCTATTTTATGTGAGTTTTGAATTGTGATATCTTGGAGAGTTTTTACACTATCAGAGTCATTTTTTCATTGATATTTCTATTTTTGAATGGTCCTTCACTTACCAACACGAAAAAATTTTTTTCGTCATGCCTATTGTCTGAAATTTTTAGTAAGTACCTATTTTTAGAGAAAATAAGTTTTGCCGTAATTAGGCTCTAAGATCATTATCACTGGTTTTCCTTATTTTGTACATTCTTGAATCCACATGTTTAACATTGAGGTAAAATGTAACATTAAAATTCACAGAGACCTTCATTTTCATAGAGACATTCATTGTTATTTGTTATATTTGGGCCATACATATTATATTTAAACAAGCCTGGTTTCTTAGCAGACAGAAGCATAAAGGTCGTAGTTGACGGCGAATGCTCGGAAACTCAGTCTGTTGCTGCTGGTGTCCCTCAGGGCTGTGTGCTATCGCCTACTCTATTCTTAGTGCATATCAATGACATGTTGCAGACCGGCGGCATTCATTGCTATGCGGATGACAGTACAGGTGATGCTGTATATACCGGCTCCCCCAATATTTCTCGGCAAAATGTCACTGAGAGTCAAAACGAACTTGTGTCTAAGGTGGAGAATTCATTTGAGAAGGTCTCTGAATGGGGTAGACGTAACTTGGTCCAATTTAACCCCGCCAAGACACAAGTCTGCGCGTTCACCACTAAAAAGTCACCAATGGTCGTATGTCCTCGTTTCGAGGGCACATCTTTAACCATCTCCCCTAGCATTGAGATACTTGGCGTCAACATATCGAGCGAAGTTCAGTTCCGATATCATCTAGAGGGTAAGGCCAAATTAGCCTCGAAGAAGCTTGGTGTTCTTAACAGAGCGAGACAGTACTTCAGTCCGGACAAACGCCTACAACTCTACAGGGCGCAGGTTCGGCCTCATATGGAATATTGTTCTCATCTCTGGGCAGGGGTGCCAAAATACCAACTGCTCCCTCTGGATAGTATCCAACGAAGGGCCGCTCGAATTGTTGACTGCCGTAGTGTTTCAAACAGCTTGGACTCCTTGGAATTACGCCGAGATGTAGCTTCACTCTACATCCTCTATCGTTTGTATCACGGGGAGTGCTCTGAGGAATTGTTCGGAATCATACCACCTGCAACTTTTCGCCATCTTCCCACGCGAAAAACATACCATCCTCATCACCTTGATGAGTGGCAGTCTTCCACAGTGCGTTTTTCGCGTAACTTTCTGCCGCGCACTGTAAAACTTTGGAATAAACTGTCACCAGCAGTTTTTCCGGACCTATACGACCTGCAAACCTTCAAGAAAATAGCGTATTCCCTCTTAAAAGGCCGGCAACGCACCTGCAGCTCTTCTGATGTTGCGAGTGTCCATGGGCGACTGTAGTTGCTTACCATCAGGTGACCCGTTTGCTCGTTTGCCCTCTTATTTAATAAAAAAAAAGCCTCTACATTCAGTTACTCTTAAGTTAAAACTTTTTGATAACTTAAAAGTAACTGATTTGATAATTTGATTCAAGTAAATAATATTATTTACTGGAATCAAATTATCAAATTCTAATCATAAACTCAAACTAGGCTGCAAAACTCTGCATAGTTTTTTTGTTACATCGATATCATTACTCGATTTGAATTTTATCGGTATCGTCCCCTCACTAGTTTGCGGTGAATTTATCGATATCAATATTTGCTGGAAACGAGAATGGCCACGGTGCGGCGGCGGCGGCGCGCGGCGGCGGGAATGTCGTTATGCGTTAATTTATGTACGCCACGCGACAAAAGTCGGCACAAGCCTGCCCATGCGTTGTACTAGGATCATCATCACTTCTAGAATATTCCACAAAAAAAAAACTTAAAAATCTAAAATAGAACGTCACTAAAATATGTATTTTTTTTAAAGTAAAATAACCAAAAAGGTTACATTTTGAATCTTTGTCCACCACTTGAACGATTAAAAGTAGGTAGATAGGTACATAATTAATACTTTAATTGAGTACAATTTATTTTATATATTATGGATAAAAAATATAATAATATATATTTTGTTCATCATAATATTATGTGGACAAAATATACAATCCGCAAAATTAGTAAAAAAGCTATTAGCTATACTTACGAAATAATAAAATGTATAAATATGAATAATCTTAGTGTTTTTATTAGTCCCTAACAAAAAATATACAGTTTAATAAATGAATAAAATAGGAGTAAAGATTATAAAACTTAATACTAAACACTAATTATTAGTCCTAACTCCTACCAAATAATATAATCAGAATAATAGTTACTGTAAACAAATAAAACATTAAAAAAAACTTTTTTTATTACTCTTATTTTATTCGAGACATTCGTCACAGTCATGGCTAATTATATTAAAAAAAATACCAAAATCCACGGGAGTCTTATTATCGAAGTTTCTCTTCACCTGCCTTTGGCATTAGTTTTTTGGCCGCAAGGTGGCACTTTGGCCCACTAACTCTGTGACATTACGCTTATCATAGGCACAATCGCTAAGGGCACTTTCTATTTAATTCTTAATTTGTTTCTTAATGTGTACAAGTCGTAAATTTACGGGTAATTGACTTATTTTATTGAATACAAGCTATCTATTTAAATCTACGAATAATAAAAACTAAGGAAGAGTAACTCCGTCAAAAAACATGCTCCAAAATACTTGTCAAAAAAGGTACCTTAGGTTCAATTTTCATACATTTGCAATATTTAGGTGACCTTGAGCTGTATAAAAGCTGACGTTACATGACAGTTCGAATGGAACCAAATTTAAAACTGTATTAGTATGGGAGTTACGTTTCCTTAGGTTTTATTATTCGTAGATTTAAATATACAACTGGTTGACTGATAGAGCAACACAAGTCAAAACTTTACGGTTTCTGCTTTCTTTAATGTGTGGGCAAAATTTTTCTTAGGGGGTTTAACAAGGGATCAAAATCGTATGCCTGAAATGATATTGCAAGCAGGCGAACCGGGAGAAAAGCAATTATAACTTTTCTTTTCAAATAACGTTACGAAATTCAACACAATCCTAACATTCTGAATATATTCTAAAGAAATTCTATCTCTAATTGTTACCCATCACAAAATTTCCTTACAAATATGTAAATGTAGAAATATTTAGGCTTCGCCAAAGCGTTTTATCGCCCTAAAATAGATCTTTCATTCCTTCGTCGAAATAGCTATGCAAATTATTTTAAATACTATATAGTTCGGCTTATTTGTTAAACATAATGTAATCGTTTTATTTGTTTTTTATTTGGAACTAATTACAGCATATTGTTGATATTATGTCCTACTTTATAATTTTTAAGACATAGAAACTGCTAGAAGAAAAACTTATTGAAAATTTAATTAATATGCACACATTTTTCTTAAAGGGTTTAACAAGGGATCAAAATCGTATGCCTGAAATGATATTGCAAGCAGGCGAACCGGGAGAAAAGCAATTATAACTTTTCTTTTCAAATAACGTTACGAAATTCAACACAATCCTAACATCCTGAATATATTCTAAAGAAATTCTATCTCTAATTGTTACCCATCACAAAATTTCCTTACAAATATGTAAATGTAGAAATATTTAGGCTTCGCCAAAGCGTTTTATCGCCCTAAAATAGATCTTTCATTCCTTCGTCGAAATAGCTATGCAAATTATTTTAAATACTATATAGTTCAGCTTATTTGTTAAACATAATGTAATCGTTTTATTTGTTTTTTATTTGGACCTAATTACAGCATATTGTTGACATTATGTCCTACTTTATAATTTTTAAGACATAGAAACTGCTAGAAGAAAAACTTATTGAAAATTTAATTAATATGCACACATTATTGAAATAAGTTAAAAATTAAAATAGTTTGTGAGGGGAGGCCTGGGGCACCAACATACAGGCTTAGTTTAGGCTCCAAGTATGAAGTATCTCACAAATGACTACATTGTAATTATTGGGAGAAGATAATTATTATTATTGAAAAATAAGGTTAAAAAATGTGCAAAAAAGATATTCAGTATTTACACTTCTCTTACTTAGCTTGTAGACAAAATAGTCGGAGTAACTAGTAACGCATCAGTAGGTAGGACCAAATTATACCAAACAGTTGGCGTCTTCGAGCAGAAAATTGTAAGGGTTGAATTTTTTGTCCCAAATCCTTTTTACACCGTTAAAGGATTGAAGGCAGATGTCAAGGAGGTAGAATTAATGAATTTCTTTATATTTTTAAATCGATTGTTCGGAGACGCTACTGGATCCCATTGTGTGTTAGTCTGTCTTGTTGTTCGAAGATCACGTAAACAGCCAATTATTATTTCTTCTATTACTATGAGTTCAGCTGCTTCTAACCAGAGTAGTGAAGTAAAGCTGGAAAACGATTTTTTTCGGTTTCTATTTTAAAGACACACTGAGTGAGTAGAAACTAGAGACTATAAAAATGTAAAAAATTACAAAAGAGTTCACTTTATTTTCGTTTTGTAAAGCATTGAAAATACAACGTACGATATTAGAATTTAGAAGTCCTTTATTACAATTTAGGTATTAAATTTTTTACTGTTCCTGCAGTACTTTGACATTCTTTTTCTTTGATTTTTAAACAATAAGATACGTTTTTGATCACCTTTTTACATTCTGGGCATCTCGAAGATAATATATTGAGTGCGTACGCGGCGCAAACGTGTTCTACAGTGAATGGGCATAGACACCTGTATAACGGGACACACTGGCCAGTTTTTGCCCGAATAATTAATAAGGTAAAAAAGGTCGAATTCGACTTCCCTAAAGACCTACACCTTGTCCGGCAAAAATACTTTTGTCAACCAATTTTAATTGAGTCTTATGGCTTAAAATGTTATAAAAGGAACTTGTGATAAAAAAAAAACTTTGTTTGTTAGATTTCCTGGGTTATAAAGAAGTAGTGTTAGTTATGCATAGTGATGTTTCTTTAGAATTATTTTCCATTAAGAAAAACTGTCCAATTTCCCTTCCAAAAAAATACTGGAATAATAATTATTGTACCTGTCCTAATTTGATGAAACATTCTCCCAGCAATATTCAAGAATATTAATACCTAAGTGCACTCTCTTAAGAAAATAACAGCAGTACACTCTCTTTAGAAGTCATACGAAGCAAATTTGGAAGCAAATAGACAAGAATAACGGATAGTACATTCTCTTAAGAAGTAATAAGACGGTATTTAAGTATTACTAAGTATTTATTAAGAAGTTGCAATAAACTCGTCGTTTTGTATCGACAGGTGTAGAGTGGAACTGTCGCGGCCGCCTCGCAAGGTCGGTGCTGGTATTGTTTAACAAGTTCAACCGACTCCAAACCACAGGCTTTCGTCAATATTGTCGACATTCTGTGGATATAGGCCTTATATTGTTGTATTTTAAGTTAATAAAGAACAGTTAATTTTTAGGGGTTGAAAATGCACGGTCTAAAATTAATATTATCTTTTCCCGTTGGTCGGTCGGTCGGTAAGTCGGTTCTGATTTCAGCGGTATAACCGTAAGGGGTAACAGGCAGACAGACACATCTTCGCAATTATTATTATATTTATTATGTTACTAAAAAGTTCTATTCTTATGTTCCACTCTGCCACTTTTTACTTGAAAACAAGTATGACGTGGGAGAGCCATGCTTCGGCACGAATGGGCCGGCTTGACCGGAGAAATACTACGTTCTCACAGAAAACCGGCGTGAAACAGCGCTTGCGCCTTGCGCTGTGTTTCGCCGAGTGAGTTTACCGGAGGGTGGAGGCCCAATCCCCTAATTCCCTTCCCTACCCTGCCCTATCTCCTTCCCTTCCCATCCCTACCCTCCCCTATTCCCTCTTAAAAGGCCGGCAACGCACCTGCAGCTCTTCTGATGCTGCGAGTGTCCATGGGCGACGGAAGTTGCTTTCCATCAGGTGACCCGTTTGCTCGTTTGCCCCCTTATTTCATTAAAAAAAAAAGTATTTCTGTTCAGTTGCAGCTGCATTATTTAATCTTCCGCCAAAACAGCGCAATGCCCGATCATTACTGTCAGAAGTAGAATGTCGTAGCTTCATTATAATCAAAGTATTTTAACGACACTCATGACCAAAGCATTACATTGCTTAAAAAAATGCTCAGCAGTTTAAGTTTAGAATAAAATGCCACTTAGATTTTTTTTAGAAGATCGCGATTTTCGCCTCGGCTAAAGCATCCATTTATGTATACTATTTAAGGATGCCCATACCATAGATAAAGTATCTAGATCTCAATGGATCATTATACTCTACTAGCTGAATTTCAATAGGATCCAAGACATTATTGACAAAATATGCGGTTTTTAACAACAAAAATCTCTTTAAGTCGAGACAGCCACTTTTTTGACTTTCCTCTTCCTAATTTATTTGGATTAATAGTAAACGAATGCTAGAAAAAGCACAGAATTGGAAAAAGCAACATAAAGAGCTTCACACTCACTGTTAAAAATGCTTTTTTCTATGTCCTTATCTTGTCCTTATCTCTAACCTAAAACCCGTAAGTATCAAGAATAAATCTGATGTCAGCAAAAACTGAAACGCCACTCGTCATGTCAGCCTAAGATGTACACACGTTTTTCACATCCACAGACGGACAGTTAGATAGTAAATATCATTTTTATCCACATATTATGTGTAAGCGCGTCGCTGGCATTCTATTAATCTTATATTTCAAGCTTCCTTTTATATTGTTGCCGTTAGACGTGTTCTGATGACATTAACCTTTTTAATCGACTAATGCCTAGTTTCCGAGGGTTTTTTGACAGGAGTTGTTGATTGGACGTTAAAATGTAAACTGTGCTAGTAAACAAATACATTTAAACAAGCTCAGAAACTGTAGTGTGTACCTACAAGGAAGGATAAAGATTTTGGCTGTTTCTTTATTATGTCTGTTTGTTGGAGTAGCGTCTAAACTACTGATTTTATTATGCGTAGCCAGGTTATAGTTAACATTTTTAAATTGCGATACAGTTAGTATTTTATACCTCCATAATCGAGCACTTGTCTGATTTAAATAGTCCATGCTGATACTTAAGAGTATAACTGTTATGCCGCGGCCGCACATGTGTCTATCGTCACGAAGCTTCGTGCTATGAGACGATACTATTGGACGATATACGCAGATCGTCCAATAGTATCGTCTCAAGCACGAAGCACTACGCATGTGCGGCCGCAGCATTATAATCAGATGCGCCTAAATCACTTTTTCTGAATAAAAACTTTCCTACGTCTTTTCTCGCTACTCAAAGTCTACCAATACAACAACCAAATTAATTCGGTGGCTTAAGCTGGCCTTTATGATACACTATTATTTATAACTATTTTCTATTATAAACACTAATTCTTCATTCATCGCTCGAGGCTCCTCCCAGTCGTGATAGAGCACGACTATGTTTTCGCCACTTGTGGAGGGAAATGAACACAAACAGAGGGTGTGTGGTCCCTCTTCTGGCACACGTGTATCAAAAGCGCATTGTGCCACTTCCGTGACAATATTTGACGAAGTGTCCCGGTTTTGATCGTGATTAACTTGCAGCCGTTTAGTTGAATTCGTCATCGAATTGGCTACTCGTAAGATGGTAACCGAACATTTTTCTGCCAAATAGCCTATGTTTTTGCCGTGGTGGCTAGATCTAATATGTTTCAATTTCTGTACTAAAATATACAAGGTGTAACAAAATTAAGCGATAATACTATAAAGTATGTATACCGTATGGGTCCCAACTCCCAATATAGAGATCGCTGTGAAAGTATGAGCGCTGAAAGAGTAACTTTTTTACTTTGGTATGGGAAAATTCATGACGCTCGGGCGCTTGCCCATACAAATCACAAAAATAAAATTGCTCCTTGAGCTGCTACTTTCACAGCGAACTCTATATAAGGGACACTTACAAACCTTAAAGTATTATCGGTTAGTTTTGTTACACCTTGTACATAATATAATTACATATATGTAATGAATAGAAACTGAGTAAAATAGAGCTGATATACGTAGCATTTGTCCCGCTGTATAGGCACATCTACTTGAACGCACAATGTGTAGAATAAGACGCTCATCTTAGATTTTTTGCGAATCCCAAATGTTCAAGCAGCTGGCATAGGAGCGTGCCGTATTCATTTCACACCAAACACCCAAACATTCTAAGAAATCACGATTTTTTATCTAAGCCAACTTGTACCCGCATGCAATTTTTTTGCAAGCACGTGCTACACATTCGGAGTTATTTTACCTTGAAGTTACGCTAAAATAACTCTTAAACCATTGCCTCAAAGTCTTGTCCAATAACTTACCATGTCAGTATGTTTTTGTACGGTTTCCTTATGCCGGTGCCTTACATCTGTCGGTGCAAGCTGTGGTTTCGGTGCAATCCGACCGTTTTCGAAAGGTCCCAACTTCTTTGGAACGCTATCGAAGTATGGCCTTCTTAATTTAGCCGCGTTGTGTAATTTGCAATACGATGCTGTAGTTTTGGTACCTGCTTACAACTGGTGCATTTCTGTTTCGAATAAATTAAAAATAGATGGCGGAAGACATTTTGCAGCCGCCTTTGGAGAATTATCTCGAAGGAAGTCAAGAAAATGGCAAATGGTTGGTGTTATAGAAGAATAAATAGGTATTTTTAATTGCATTTTGCGAATGCCTGCATAAAATGTAGTGGCACTTAATAGTTAAAAGTGAGTTAAAAGGTAACATTTTATTTCGCACATTTTTGAAATTTTGTGTACCTAAAGAAAATTTTACAATTCATTGATTTTCGCCTAAGGTAACGAGTAACGAAATAAATAATAAAAACATGAAATAAATAATCAATTACTTTTTCTTTATACTTTATACTTAACTAAATGCATATTATTAGAATCGACAAATAAATTAAAATTATAACATCTTCAAAATTAGAATCGTTTCAAATTTGGAATTCAACGTTTTTTCAGGATTAGGTCAAAATAAGAAACGGAAGGGGTGACCTATTAGGCAACATATTTTATTTTCCTTTGATTATTATACACAAGCATTCCACGTATGATATCAAAATATACATTGGACTCTGCGCATTTCTAAGAACTTATCTGCTTAATAGCGTTGTAATTAACCACGCTATTTAGCAGATAAATTCTATTTTTATTTTTAATAATTATATAAGATTTGGAAATGAAAAGCGCTAGGTAATAGATATCTAAACTCCTGTCAAAAACCTTTAAAAAATTAAAAAGATGGCTTATACTTTTTTGACGCTTCAAAAATCTCTAGGGGATTTAATGTTAATCTACCCACATACTATTAAGTAATCTGTTTAATAAATAAATATTTAACATATCCAACCAGTCTTTCTTTAACAATAAAGCTATTGTTTAATTATTCCTGGGTAGGTATGTCGTAACTATGTACATACTTTTTGCTAATGTGGTAATATAGAAACCAGTAGGTAGTTTTCTAATTCTTTGCATTACACTGTACACAAAAAGTCTTTCTCATGTGATAACATTAATTAATATTATTGTAATGCATATTTGCCATGCGATACCCGACCGTATGCCCCTAACATAAGGCTATTACGATTTAAACGCATTATAATAGTATTTTAATAGAGCGAATGAAATCCTTGCATTGTCCCATTGTATGGGGTTTCAAAAGAGTTTTAGAATCAAGATTTAGAGATCTATAGAGATCTATAGGGATCTATAGAGCCACTGTCACCTGGTTGTACGGTAATTATGTACAATAGATGTCTGTTTATTTAAATTTATAACGGCGAAGACATGACAGGGGGTCTTTGGGTGTACCGATATCTAACTGTATTTGATGATAATAAATTAAGAGATTATTATAGACATGTTAGGGTTTTGTTTGTTAATGCTCGAAAAAATAAGTTTATGATACTAAACTTGTGATGCTTGCAATACACTGCCTCTTCTTTATTTAGAAACTTTCGCTGCGCCGAAATTCCTTAATCTTACATTTTTCGGGATAAAACTATTTCCACGTCCCTTTCCACAATACTTTATAATTATAACTAGATGTCCCGCGCGGCTTCGCCCGCGTAAATTAGGAATTTTATGAAAACCGTACATTTTCCCGCAAAAAACTTTACGTGGCCCACTCTATATCTGTGCCAAATAATATCAAAAATGCTGCAGTAGTTACTGAGATAAACTCTTTTTAACATTTTTCCCGGGTTTACCACATTTTCATCTGTTTCTTTGGTCCTATTATTCTTAGCGTGATAATTTAATATTACAGCCTTCCTCGATAAATGAGCTATCTAATACTGAAATATTTTTTTAAATCGGACCAGTGTCCAATAGTTCCTGAGATTAGCGTGTTCGAGCGAGTAAACAAACAAACTCTTCAGGTTTATAATATTAGTATAGATTTTTTTAAATCGCTTGATAAACCTTAGTCTCGATCTAAAAGACTATGACCGTACCAATAATAGGGTCATAATAGGCTCATATAATCCTGGGATGATGCATGGTAAGTATAATATTATGGTAGTGATGATGATGATAAAATGTAATTTGCATAGTAGCATCTGCTTTCCGTTCTATAAAATTTTGAGGAGTTCCCTTGATTACTAATGGATCCCTTCATCAGGTCACCACTTTTGTGAACGTGGTACTAAACTGGGATGATACCCTCTACACCAAAAGAAAAAAAATTCAAAATCGCTTTACAAATGGCGGAGTAATCGTTAAACATAAATAAACGAACATAACACCTCCCCCATTTTGAAAGTCGGTTAAAATTGTAGCCTATGTGTTATTCTGATGTATAATCTATATTATTGTCTCAATTTTTCAAATTTATTGTCTCAACTACCAAAAATTTAAATTCCTCACCTGAAGCTGCTGAAAAGCTACTCAGAGACAATGTAAAGGAATGTGATGTCAATTTTAAGTTCAGGGAAATTAACCCCAGAGACATTATTGATACATTTAAATTGCTGAATGTCAAAAATACAACTGATCTCTGGGGAATATCTACAAAAATTATTAAATCTGTAATTGACATCATAGTCCTCATCTTGCAATGATTTTCAATGAGTGCATAAAGAGTGGTGTTTTTCCTGACTTAATGAAGCACAGTAAGATTGTACCATTATTTAAAGCAGGAATTAAATCTGATCCAACAAATTATAGGCCTATATCGATTTTACCAACTCTTAGTAAAAAAAAGTAAAACAATTATTGGTACATTTTAATTCAAACAATTTATTACATGACAATCAATACGGATTTACTAAGAGTCGATCCACAACGGATGCTGGTATAGGTCTTCTTTGTAGTATATTTCAAGCTTGGGAGGAGTCGCAGGACGCTCTAGGTGTCTTTTGCGACCTCTCCAAAGCCTTCGATTGTGTGGATCATGCTACATTGATCAGGAAATTGCGCCACTATGGCATAAAGGACTCAGCTCTTAGCCTCTTGACTTCTTACCTTATAAACAGGACTCAAAGGGTTGAAGTAAACGGTAACAGGTCCAATGGAACCAAAATAGAATTAGGTGTCCCACAGGGATCTATTTTAGGCCCATTTCTTTTTCTCATCTATATAAATGACTTACCTTACCTTGTTAAGGAAAATGATAATGAGATAGTACTTTTTGCTGATGACACTTCACTTATTTTTAAAGTGAAGCGACAACAGTCAAATTACGACGAGGTAAACAGTGCTCTCTCAAAAATAGTACATTGGTTTAATGCTAATAACTTACTTTTAAATTCCAGTAAAACTAAATGTGTAAAGTTCACTTTGCCCAATGTTAGGCAAGTCCAAACCAATGTACTATTGAATGATGAGAAGATGAATTTGGTAGACACCACTGTATTCTTAGGTATAACACTTGATAGTAAATTACAGTGGGGTCCTCATATTGTTAATCTTGCAGGTAGGCTCAGTTCTGCGGCATATGCAGTCAGAAAAATCAGAGAAATTTCTGATGAAGACACGGCACGATTAGTATATTTTAGTTATTTCCATAGTAGAATGTCATATGGAATCCTTTTATGGGGAAGCGCTGCCGACATTAATACAATATTTGTGCTGCAGAAGCGAGCCATACGCTCTATTTATAAAATGTCTTCTTTTGAATCTCTGAGAGATAAATTTAAAGAAATTGGTATTCTAACTGTTGCTTCTCAATACATTTTGGATAATGTAATATATGTTAGAAAAAATATAAGTAAATTTAAAGCTAAAAGTGACATTCACTGTAGGAACACCAGAAATAAGCACAAGCTGGATTTGCCGATGATCAGACTTAGTAAAGTTAGTAAATCTTTTAAAGGTCAGTGTATACGCCTGTACAATAAAATCCCAGAAAACGTTCAAAATCTTTCGATTAATAAATTTAAAAAAGTAGTCAAAGAACGTTTGTGTGCCAAAGCCTATTATAAGGTCAATGATTTCATAAACGATGGCACATCTTGGGAGTAGGATGGCTGCTTGCAAGGCTACTTCTACATCATTATAATATGACTTACAATAATCATGTATGGATGTTGACATTGTATAATAATTTTAAGTTACAATTGTAAATTTTATTTTAAAAAGATTAATTTTTTTCTCACTTTTTTGGTAAAAAGTGGGACCCCGTGCGAGTTTCTTACGCCGGTTCTTCTCGCCGGGATAGTTCCCGAACCGGTGGTAGGCACCAGTAGTATCAACGTTCTGAAAGTATTTGTTGCAAATCTATTCGGAAATAAAACAATTTTTTTTTTTTTTTTTTTTTTATTGTAAAGTTTCATTAAAATCCGTTCAGTAGTTTTTGCGTGAAAGAGTAACAAACATCCATACAGCCTCACAAACTTTCGCCTGTATAATATTAGTAGGATAATTATAATATCTATGGACGCTTCACACCACGTCAGTCTGGCCCCGTGCCAAGTACCTGAAGGACTTGTGTTACAGGTACCAGGCAACGAAAATATATTTAATACTTACATATATTTAAGATTTTTATTACATGACTAGCTGTCCCGGTGAACTTCGTGTCACCTTAAAACCTTCCCAGGACTTCTACGAATATTTTAAGACTAAAATCAGTCCAATCCGTTCAGCCGTTTTCGAGTTTTAGCGCGACTAAAATCCATTTTTATATATATAGATACACATATTTAATACACGATCCATGACCCAGGAACTTTGAAAACTTTTTGTTCCGTCGGCGGGATTTGAACCCGCGACCCCCGGCTTGAGCTGCCAACAGCCCACCAACTGAGCCACAGAGGTAGTCAACGGTACTACTTATAGTTTTTATATTCGAATAGGACTTTTAAGACCTAGTTTTCTAGTACATAAACTTTCCCAGGGTTTCTACGAACATTTCAAGACTAAAACCAGCCAAATTGGTTTAACCGCGACCGTTCTCGAGTTTAGCGAGACTAACAAAATAAAAATTCATATTTATAGATAGACGAGCCTTAGCCCGCGGCTTCGCTCGCGTTTAGAAGTGTTATTATATACAAACTATCCCCTATTTTAACCCCTTGGGGTAGAATTGATCAAAATCCTTTCTTAGCGGATGCCTACGTCATAACATCTACCTGCACGCCAAATTTCAGCGCGATCCGTTCAGTGGTTTGGGCTTTGCGTTGATAGATCACCATGTCAATCAGAAGTGGTGTCCTCCGTGGTCTAGTGGTATAGAGCGCGGCTCTTGACTCGGAGGTCGTGGGTTCGATTCCCGCGTTGGAAACATGTTATTTCCAAGTTTGGTTAGGATAATGCAGGCTGATCACCTGATTGTTTGACAAGTAAGATGATCCATGCGTCGGATGGGCATGTAAAAAGTCGGTCCTGCGCCTGATCTCTCGCCAGTCGTGTCGGTCGTCCGTCCCACCGGGTTATGAGAGTAAAGGAATAGAGAGTGCTCTTGTGTACTGCGCACACACTTGGGCACTATAAAATTACTCCTGCGTAGCTGGCCTGGTTTCAATGAAACCGGCCACCGTCACCGAAACCGGTGTGGGAGCTATTATTATGTCAATCAGTCACCTTTGAGTTTTATATATACATACTAAAATTGAGCGTTTTACCCAATTATAAATACTAAAGAGGTCGTGCCATAAAAAAGAAAGAATGCCACGAAAGAGAGCTTTAAAGTATGTAAAAATATTTCAACAAAACTGTATCAGTAATTAAATATTTCGATCACAAATCTGTAATGAAGTGTGTCTTAGCATCGCGTGTTTTACTCCACTTTGTCAGGGTAAGACCACAGTAATTTTAAGCTTTGAACACATTAGCTACAAGTCGCGCGACTTATCGCGATTGTATTTTGGACTATTGTGCACTAATACTACTACTACTATATAATATATATTCTGAGCTATTGTGCGGCTTGTGCCGAACCTAATACTTCCTAATTCAGCAGCGTTATCAATAATTGGTTAATTCAAGTTAACGAATTAAAAGCGATGAATGAATCAATTAACTATTATCAATTAACTTCTGTCAAAATGCTCAAAAATGCTCCAGATAATTTGCAACGAACCTACAAATTCAAAATCCATAATAGTAATTTGTCTAAATAATTTAATAATACCACGGGCTGACAGAAAACCGGCGTGAAACAGCGTTTGCGCTGTGTTTCGCCGAGTGAGTGTGTTTACCGGAGGCCCAATCCCCTACCCTTTTCCCTTCCCTACCCTCCCCTATTACCTCCCTACTCCACCTTAAAAGGGCGGCAACGCACCTGCAGCTCTTCCGATGCTGCGAGTGTCCATGGGCGACGAAAGTTGCTTTCCATCAGGTGACCCGCTTGCTCGTTTGTCCCTTACTTCATAAAAAAATACATATTCTTTTGTTATACATGAGTCTTAATATTATTCACGCAGTAAAATAGATGAGAAATAAATCGTAAGACAATATAATAATTGTATAGGAACAGCGCGTTTATATATTTTGTATAGCCGTGCGTGTGTTTAGTTACTACGAACTTTTAGTGGCTATTTCAAGTTGATTTATTAGCATTATGAGATTGACATAACCACTTTGTGTGCTAAATCCCTAAATAAATTGAGAATTAATAAAACAAACTTTGTAACAAAGTCGCCGCGACAGTCGCTGTCGCTGGCGCTATCGTGGCCGTAGCTTCACCGATGTGATCGATTCGCCACGACTTGTGTTTTTTTTTAATATTTCATGTTATGTGGGGCATTTAACACTATAAATGGCACGTGATTGAACAGTATAAGATAATAGCTCCCACACCGGTTTCGGTGACGGTGGCCGGTTTCATTGAAACCAGGCCAGGTACGCAGGAGTAATTTTATAGTGCCCAAGTGTGTGCGCAGTACACAAGAGCACTCTCTATTCCATAACTCTCATAACCCAGTGGGACGGAAGACCGACACGACTGGCGAGAGATCAGGCACAGGACCGACTTTTTACATGCCCATCCGACGCATAGATCATCTTACTTGTCAGACAATCAGGTGATCAGCCTCCATTGTCCTAACCAAACTTGGAAATAACATGTATCCAACGTGGGAATCGAACCCACGACCTCCGAGTCAAAAGCCGCGCTCTTTACCACTAGACCACGGAGGCGTCTAGTATAAGATAGTGGAAATTTCATGTAACAAAAGGATTTTTTGGTCCTGGTCTACTGTACATAGTGTGCAACCGTATCTGAACAGAAAATTATTTCTTAGATGTAAAGACTCTAAATTTTATCAAAATTGGCTCAGCTGACAGCGGTTGGTGGCAGAAGGCAGAGGTAATAGTTAAATAGAGAAACATTCGCATATAACTCCGTTGCGCCATAATTCGTTTATCGCACGAGAACCGTCATTTTCCGGGATAAAAAGTATTATATCCTATTGTCCTTTTCCAGGACTCAAAGTATCTCCACACCAAAATTTCAGCAAAATCGGTTCAGCGGTTTAGGCGGGAAGAGGTAACAGACAGACAGACAGACACACTTTCGCATTATGTATATGGATAGACAGAACATGTGTGAGTATGGAAGTATGGATACAAATTGATACTATTGTATATACTATATTCTACTTATACAGATCTGTTACGTTCATACTATTTTCCGGCTTAAATCTCTTCCGAACAATTTTCAAATTCAAAATTGGACTTTGACAGACAAGTGAAACAAAAGATACGAAATGCCATTTACATAAAAGAGATAGACTAAATCAGGGGTTCCCAAACTGTGCGCCGCGGCGCCCTGGTGCGCCGCGTAAAGGCAAGAGGGGTGCTGCCGTGAGTCGATCCTCCATCACTAAAATAAAATTATAATATTATGAATTATACAAATCATGCAGAAGATTGAAGAATAATATTTGTTTATTATTATTTACTTGGTTAACCTACCTATAATGATTAAATGTGTTTATTTATGTATATTTTTGTAATACCTAGGTAAAGTAGGGCCGCCGTGACAAAATGTTGACTTGCAAGTGCGCCGCAGGCTGAATAAGATTGGGAACCCCTGGACTAAATAAAAGACGACCCAATTGAGTCGTATTTGAGTCTTCACAACGCGCGCGGTAGTAACATACTATTTGCTTTGAGTTTTTTTATATAATATCATTGGCTATATATTTAAATATGTATTACATTATAATATAGTAGATAACTTTCTGGAATGAAAATGAAATGTACTGGAAGATATTTAGAGTATTTTGATGCAAATGTATGACGAAAATAGGTTTTCACGACATAAAAACACTTTTCAGGGAGAAAAGCGATTGAACTCTGTTATTTTGAGTCCCGGGAAAGGAAAGATGGTTGTTTTTATTGCAATAAAATATGCGGTTACGCACGGATTAAAAAAAATACGGATGGAACATTACACTATAAAGAGGTGAAGCATGCAAGGTACGACAATTTCGTCACAATTTCGTTTATTGTACACGTGACCGACACTCACACACGCAACTAGGTACTACAACCCGCTGTCATTGTACATAGAGTGACGGCGCCAATGATACGCACACATCCTACACGGGCGGCCATTACTATGCTTCACTCGGGATTAGACAATGTTACATCCGTATTTTTTTTTAAATCCGTGTGGTTACGGTAATGATATTGGACACGAATTGCCGCGTAATTTAATGACTACATAACTTTAATTTAATGAAAAATTGACCGAAAATGAATTTACGTCAAAACATTAAAGCTTTGAGTCCGCCGCAAGCGTATGATGAAATTTTCAGACCGAACGCGAAATTATCTAAGACTATATTATATACAGGGTGCAATTACACCTTCCTGCCAAATTTTTTCCAGGGCTTAAGTATGTATCATTAAGAGAGTCCATTTAACTAAAAAAATTGGGTGTTATTTTTTTTCAATGACATATTTTATCCCATTTAAAATCGTTGCAGAATGGTCACTCGTGGCGCGGGGAATGGGAGGGGTAAGGTTTAATTACACCCTATATAATACAATAGTACATTACGCATCTTTTTTACATGGGGAAATGCATTACGCATCCCCGGCGGATTGGGGACATCGGCCGGGGTATGTGGGACTCTCCGAGTAACTACCGACTAAAACTCCACTCACCGCTTAGACAAAGTTACGGGCACGATCAACCCACCGCAACTTTACCAACGGTTGTCTGTGCCAGACTCATCAAAACATGCAGGCTTTTCTACGTGACCTCGCGAGGTGGCCTAGAAAAGCCCACATGGAGGCCGCGATGTGCAGGAGCACCATGCGCATCACAGCTCTCTCTGGAACTCGGTGCAATGGGCGGCGGTGTCCCCACACTGCCACCCTGAGTATCCTGACTAAGGCAAGGCGCTGCGCTGTGGTGCGCGTCTTCTCCTCGGCCGTCTCAAGGGGTCGAGCGCCTCCCGTTCTCTCCTGCGCTCGGCCTCCTCTTTTGCAGTGATGACATCCTGGGCAAAGTCATTCACCGCCTGCCACGCAATCTCGCTGCTCAACATTGGCCGGATTATTGCTGGCAGGGAAGTACATTACGCACCTAGGGCAGGAAAATAAGAAATGTCTCAGATCACATGTAATTGTTGGCCGAGGCGAAGCAGAGGTCAACAAACATGTGATCTGAGGCTTTCTTATTTACTGCCCATGGCGCGTATATTACTTTTCTCATCGACGGAGGCGGAAAACGACAACATTGGTAAGCGCAGTGGGAAGAAAGTTGACGTTTTCCGCCCGGAGCTGAGTGAGAAAAAATAATTTCGGACAGAAGTCCGTTGTATTTTGCTTTGACTTTCAAAATAGAAACTTCGAGTTTTATATCTGGGCGGAATATTATACATTATACAAGGTGTAATAAAACAAAGTGATAAATTTATATTATACACTTGCGTGCAAAAAAATCGACCCACCTCTCTCTTTATGATTCAAACGGCAATAACTCAAAAAATATAATTAGTATTAAATAACTTTAAGTGTCGTTTGAAAGGTAGTTTATTAAGGATTAAATTAATGCTATGATTATTGTAACTGAACATTATTTACTTAACACTTTAGGCATAAAACAAAAAACAGTGAGATTTGAATAGCCTTTTAATTGACAATTAATGACAATTTACTAGTAAAAACAGGTCCAAATTAGTTTCAATAGCTCGTATTGCCACCCCTTGCTCTAATTGTGGACTCCATCCGGTTTTTCATTGACCTTATCAAAGTTATGACGAACTCCTGAGGGATACCATCCCACTCTTCCTGTATAGCCATCCGGAGGTCCTGAAGTGTTTCTGCGGCTGGAATCCTGGCCCTGACCCTCCTTTTGAATTCGTCCCATAGGTGCTGTATAGGATTAAGGTCGGGGCTCCTTGCTGGCCAGTCCATAACCAAAATTCCGACCTCGGAGAGATACTGACGAACTGTCGCAGCAACGTGCGGTCGAGCATTGTCCTGCATCAGTATGAAATTTTCACCAATAAACTCAGCGTATGGCACCACATGTTATTCTAGCACGTCCTGGATGTAGCGATGGCCAGTCAAAGTGCCAAGGCGCGGCCCAGTTACGAACTGAAGATCGGTTTTTGCATCCAAAGAAATACCGCCCCGAACAGTCCACGAACCCCCTCCAAATGGAACCTTTTCAGCAATGCACGACTGCGCAAATCGTTCTCCTTGTCTACGGTATACCTTTCTGCGACCATCCTTACCATAAAGATTGATTTTGCATTCATCAGAGAAAAGTACGACCCGCCATTGTTCCAAAGACCAATCAACATGAGAACGTGCGAAACTAAGCCGCGCTTGTCGGTGTGCTGGGGTTAATTTTGGGCCGTTAGCGGGTTTGTGTGGAGTCAAACCATTGTCTGCTAGTCTTCGTCGTATAGTCCACTCACTTACTGTAACTTCTCAGACTTCCCTAAGTCGTCGTTGCACCTGAACTCCAGTAAGATGCCGATCCCGCAAGGACGTTGACACAATAAAACGGTCATCACGTTCAGATGTAGCCCGATGTCTGCCTGAACCTGGTCGCCTGGTAAAGTTTCCAGTCTCTAGAAATCTTCGGTATACTCTTCTCACTGAAGATCGACTTAAATTAAGACGTCTAGCCACAACTCGTTGGCTAAACCCAGCACTTAGCAAAGCCACTACTTGAGCAGCTTCATTTGGAGTGGTATCCATTTTATCACCAAGAAATAACGTCCAAAATCAAGTTAAGTTAACCAATGAAAATCAAAACAACACAGAAACAAGAAGGTTTGACTAATTTCACTTACATAACAAAATCGTTGAATTAACGAAATAAAAAGTGAGTAACGAGGATACTTTAGAGTTTTACGTTTGTAGCCATGCTCTTTGCTGTCAAAAAATGTAGGGTATATGTACACATACCTCAACATATGTACCCACATTATTATAAAAAAATTAATAACGAATAACTATTATTTTTAAAGATACAGGGAATTGAACACAAACGGGCGGGGTGGGCCGGTTTTTTTGCACGCAAGTGTATTATAATGTGTCTATGCTCACTGTGAAACCAGCAGTGCTAAAAGAGCAAACTTTTTAAACTTCTATATGAACAAACTCATAATGCTTCCCCATACAAATCACAAAAAACATGCTTTTTCAACGCTGCTACTTTCACAGCGCATTCTATATTATAAGGGACATATACACTTCCTGAAAGTATTATCACTTAGTTCTTTTACCTGTATATTCTGTCCCAAATTGTTTTGCTTCGACATTTTGACATTAAGACCATAGGAACTTTAAGGCTTAAATCTGAAAGGAATGAAAAACTGAACCGGATCTGCCACAAGCACTTGGGAGCATCAATGGCTCAGCTGGGCTCCAATCAAATCCATACCGAGTCTGTCAACAGAGGATGTCATTCTTGACAGTTTTTGCCAGATTTCTGCAGTTTTTGCCAACTTTTTGCGACTTTTGTCCCACACGTGCACCTCGTTCCCACGGCCTTGCGCAAACTTAGAAAAGGTTTTTTGGGCAAAAAATCGCTACCTTCGCACACAATATACGTAACATATAGTAGACCATTTACACACTAGCTAGACATCTTCGATCACTTAGACACTTACTGGATGATTTTACTTAACTTGAAGTAGCAAGATATTGCAATATCGCGTCGCTTGCATCTTGTCTCTATATTGAGCTAGTTTGATTTGAAATACGTAGCTGAGTTGCTCTACGGTATGATATAAATTATACTGTGGCACACACGTGCTTCAGTCGCCTTGAGAATCAGCTGATTTTGAAATGCATTGGGTAATTCTATGGTATTGTTAGTTTATGTGACATACATACAGTGTTACATGTTTACACAAATAGTTTCTAATATATATATATATATATATATATATATATATATATATATATATATATATATATATATATATATAAAATTCACGTGTAGTGGTGTTTCTTGCCAAACTCGACCGAAATGGCCAGACCGATTTTGACGTAATTTTGTTAGCTTCTATGGTAAGAGCGTCCGAGGCCCAGGGCCGTGCCTGGGTATATGGCCGCCTGCGTGCCAGTCTGTATGGCCGCCCCCAGGATAACATTAAAAAAAACTACTTTAATTTTTAATGTTTATTATTATACACAGGGCATCAAACCGGAAAAAAAATCAGTTTTTGGTTAACCGAAATCGAGAACGAAAAAAAATATTGGTTTTGTTCCGAAAACCGGTTTCTGAAAAGAAAAACCGGCTAAAAACCGGTTTTATGAGATTTATATGTTTGGATAAAATTTAAGAAAAAAAAATGCACAAAATAAACATTTTTTTACTTAAAATTTAAACAAAAATAATAACATGAAAAAAATTACAAAACTGTCGCGGGTTTGAGTTGGATTATTCAAAGATACTTAAAAAAAAATAAAAAATCTAGCTCCAATTCCAGCTTAGATTATAATTAAAATGATCTCACATGTTGTGCATTTCGTTCGACAAAATTTCGTATACGGACTTTTAACCCGGTGAACACGTTTTTGCTATTTAAGTATATATTTAATTATCATGAAAATGAATGTTCCCCATTTATTTATTTTGTCTGAAAAATAATTGTTATTGTAGGTTATAATATTATAGGATATATTTAGATATAGCCACACTATTTGGTCGGTCACTAACGATGCGACGATCGCTCGGCGGCTGGCGCCCGGCGGCCGGCGCGGGCGCCGAGCGCTCGCTTCTTCAGTACGAGTCCTAACGCCTTGTATGCGCCACGTGTTTTTGTTATCGGAGTGTTACTTGTTATTACTGTTTTCTTGTTATTACTGTTTTTTGTTTTTGTTGCTGTTTTGTTATTGCTGGTATTGAAAAATGCCGAAAAGACAACGAAAAACTGTACTCAACAGTGAAACGCGGGAGTTTGTTGTGCGTTTGCGAGATTACTTTGCTTGTGAACAACAAAATGGCGGCCCTTTGTTGCCACTTGAAAACGTACCCATACAAATCACAAAACATTTTTTTCGCTTTCAGCGCTGAGTACTTTCACTGTAAAGTGTAAACTATATAAGGAACGTTGTGCACTCGTTTCCATTACCGACATTTTTTATCGATACTTGCCGTCCTAGTCGATAAACGTCACACGACGTAAGTTTTGCAGGACGTAAACATAAATTGAGATTGAGATAACTTCTCGTAAATGTTAAGATTTGTTAAAAATATCAACGGAATACATTACTAATGGTATAAAGCTACGTAAAATTTTTAAATGGCATTTTTAGACGCCCCCAATATGATCCCAATTTAATGGTGACGCCACTACAATGTTATATGATGACATTAGCTGTCAGTGTCATAGGGATCAAGGTTCGCCGCGCCGAGTATAATGAAAACAAACCGATTATATTTTTGCCCAGTAAACAACTTGTAACGATTTGGCCGCCTCTTAATTTCGGCCGCCTGCGTGCGGTGCACGCAATGAACGCCCGTCAGGCACGGCCCTGCCGAGGCCTAATGGGTAGACCTTTGGTTCGCACTCGCAGAGGGTGCAAGTTCGATCCCGGGCGGAGGCGTGACCCAATGAGACATTTTCTGATCTCAAGTACATAATACGGACGTTCGTACGGTGAAGGAAAACATCGTGAGGAAACCGGCACATGGTTGGTCCCAGACGTATTGACTAGTTCTTTCCTCTAGATTAGGCCGACTATGTTGCGAGAATGTCGTGTGTGCTTGGGCAGCCACACGGACATTTAAAAATCTTGTCCCAGGCACTACAGTATTTGAGGAGTGGTTACTTCGCTCTGAAAATACTGTATAAATCATCCACATTGGACGTAAAGGCCTAGTTTTTTTTAATGGTAAGTCAGAAAATCGGTCATCTTTTCATCATATCCTTAGTAAGGCAAAACAACGTTTGTCGGTTAAACTGGTATAATGACGCGCGGCAACCGAACTTTTTAGGGTTCCGTAGCCAAATGGCAAAAACGGAACCGTTATAGATTTGTCATGTCTGTCTGTCTGTCCGTCCGTATGTCACAGCCACTTTTTTCTGAATAACAACTACTTAATATAGAGGGTAGACCGCCGAAGTTGTAATTTTAAAAAATTAAAAAAAATTACGTGCTAACTAAATAATTAGTCAATAATTAATTAGTAAAAGTGTTATATTCGCATGGAATTAGTGATACAAGTGCGAGAAACTTAATAAGCAATCACGGTGAATATAAATTCAACAAAATTAATGGTGTTAAGGTAACTTTTTGTCAAGTGAACTCGATCAGTTTATTATACGCGTATAAGCGCCGCGTATTTCCCTGGCACTTATGGCTGCTCTTTCGAAAAAAGCGTGCAGATGAAACAACTTTTCATCGGCATTAACAGAGAAATTACATCTGAAAAAAATAATTAGTAATCTACATGATATGATACGTAATTTGGTTTTGCCATATATTTTCTATCGGTATCACATAATAAAGAAATAAAAAACCAAATCACCTCCAAATCGTTGAATGAAACCACTTTACTCCTTCATTATTTATCAAAAGAATATATAAAAAATATCTACTGCTTTGCAATACATAAGTTAATAATTTGGTTTTTTAACTTTTTTGAAATATGTATTATATTAAGCCTTAAAAAGGTTTTTTCTCCTATTTCGCCCTATCATGGACGCGGCGAGCGTCGTAACCGCCACCGTACAAGGCGCGCTGTTATGAATGTTATTTTAATGTCATTTACGTCGATATTCGCACTGACAGACAATCGACCTGCTAATTTAGGGAGAGAGGGCCCTTAAGACCTTTGGTTCGCGAGTATCTCGTGTGCCGATTGCTGAGTCATCTTAATTAACAGGAGTTTAGTTATAAACTATAATGGAATGCAAAATATGTGCTTCCAATCTCAGTATTGAAGATTCCCTAAAATGTGCATCTTGCAAAGCAGCCTATCATTATATTTGTGTGGGATTGAATGACGCGGATTACAAAAAGATGTTGCCTATGAATAAAGCGAAATGGAAGTGTTTTACATGTAAACAACCAAAAAGGGTGGCTGAAGGCTTGGGAACGAGCCCAGCGAACAAGTTTACCCAATCTACTGTGGAAACATCAGCTGATCAACCGCAATCTATTATCAATATTGATGCAAATTCTTTAATGTGTCAAATAAATCTCCGGTTTGATACTCTGTCAGATGCTATTAATTCGCTAAAATCACACTTTACTGAAAAACTAGAACACTTTTCTACCATAATTGGAAGCTATGAGTCAAAAATATCTATTATGGAGGCCTCTCTTGTCACTGCTCAGGAGCAAATTAATGAGTTGACCACAGAAAAATTAGCTCTCAAGTCGGAAATTGAAAACCTAAAGTCTAACATTAACAACATTGCTTTATGTAATAGTAGAAATGAGCAATGGGTAAGAAGATCTAACATTCAAATCAATGGAGTTCCCGAACGCAGAGATGAGAATTTACTTAAAATACTTAAAAAGTCTGAATTCCAGCTAAGCGTTGAGAATGATATTGACTTTGTCACACGCATTGCTGTAAAAAATGATGCTAGTGATAAGAGGCCAAAGCCAATTATAGTTAAATATTTAGCTAGATATAAGAAAGATGAGTTCCTATCCTCAGTACGTAAGTTGAAGAATCTCAAAGCAAGTGATATAGGCTTTGTCGGATCTACTGGCCGTATTTATTGCAATGATCATTTATCTCCTACAAATAAAGCACTTTTTGCAGAGGCTAAAAGAAGAGTGAAGGAAAAAAGTGGACTTTTATTTGGGTTAAAAACTGTACGGTCATGGTGCGAAAATCTGAAAATTCACCGGTATTTCATATTACTTCTGAAGAAAATTAAACAATTAAAAAAAATAATACATAATAACTACGATAGGCGTTGTTTCGTATTTAAAATTGATAGGTTTAAAAAAATTATCACGACATATAAATATTTTAGCACTTTTATCCACATTCCCAGTTTTAACTTTTAATCAACAGATTAAAAGAGAAGAGAGAAGAAAACATTCTTCTCTTACAGTGCCACCGAGGCATGATGTTGTTACAGTGTTCAAAGACACTGTAACAACATCATGCCTCTGTGGTTATATTCTACAAATAGTATTATACTTCAGTAGTACTGAAATAACACGTATTGTCCTTTAACCCTTTATAGTTACAAGGACGTTTGTTTTGTATATTATTTAGGTCTATAATCTGTTGCTGGTGCTTTAACAGAAGCAAAATTTGCTTCAGTAAAATTTTACTCACTTCACAACATTTTACTATAAGTATCTTTGCGACATTGTTGTTGATTAATTGTCGTTGTTGATTAATTGTTTTCCATAAACCTGAAAGTGTTATGAAAGAAGAAATAAAAACCTAACACGGTTTTACACTACTTTAAACAGTGCAAATAAAAGTACAATGTAATATAAATCGTCTCCAAACTGAAGAGAGCTATGTTTGTCTGTCAAGCTTCTTTTCCAACACATAGACAAAGGCAGGAACAGAGATCAAACAGAAAAGGAGAGAAGTTAGCCTAAAAGTGGTCGATAAGACAATAATTTCTTAGAAAGACTATAAGTATAAGAACGTAGTAGTAAAAGAACTATACTTAAGTATAACGCCTCCGTGGTCTAGTGGTATAGAGTGCGGCTCTTGACTCGGAGGTCGTGGGTTCGATTCCCGCGTTGGAAACATGTTATGTGACAATGCAGGCTGATCACCTGATCACACACTTGGGCACTATAAAAATACTCCTGCGTAGCTGGCCTGGTTTCAATGTAACCAGCCACCGTCACCGATACCGGTGTGGGAGCTATTATTATTATTATTATTATTAAGTATAAGAAACTTCCAATAGAAACCACCATTTTTGGCTCTAAAGGACCCACGATAGATCAAAACGACTATTACGAATTATTATCAAGTTCAAGACTCGCAGCAATTTTTAATAACCTATTCCTTCTTCCCACGATTTTTTAATTTAAAATTATAAAGGATGAAATACACATCTTTTCGAAGTTCCCAGCAATCGTGAAACCTCAGACAAAAACCTTGCAGCTGCTTGCAGGTAGTCTCCCTACAATAGAGCCTTAATATTCGAGTATCTTATAATAAATTGAAAATATTCATCGGTAAAAGATGTTGTTTATCGTATTTCAGTTTTCGAACTCTGATGTTAAGAGCAGAAGATAATGCAGAATTAGTAGAATTAAAAAACTTTGTAAAGAATAACGCTGCTAAGAGGCGGGAAAAAGACATTCTCAAATTAAGTGCACAAACGCACATAATTTGAGAATGTCTAAGTATAAATGACTGAATGTAGAAAGAAAGAAAATACACCTTAATCATGAAACAATTCCTCTTCTTTCGTCCTAACAAAAATACTAAGGAAAATGGAAATACATAAATCATAATGCTAAATTCAAGGGTGAAGGACATATTGATTGACTAAGTTAGGGACTACTAACTATGATTACAATAATTATTATCATTATTTCTACCATACTTTAATAATAGCTCCCACACCGGTTTCGGTGACGGTGGCCGGTTTCATTCAAACCGGGCAAGCTACACAGGAGTAATTTTATAGTGCCCAGTGTGGGCGCAGTACACAAGAACACTCTCTATTCCTGTTACTCTCATAACCCAGTGAGACGGAAGACCGACACGACTGGCGAGAGATCAGGCGCAGAACCGACTTTTTACATGCCCATCCGACGCATGGATCATCTTACTTGTCAGACAATCAGCCTGCATTGCCCTAACTCCTAACCAAACTTGGAAATAACATATTTCCAACGCGGGAATCGAACCCACGATCTCCGGAGTCAAGAGCCACGCTCTAAGTCTAAAGCACTAGACCACGGAGGCGCTACTTTAGTAGGAATTAGGATGGTAGAGATATAGAATATTTTTTAATTTTTAAATAAATGCAGAAATGATAAGACATTATTTTAGATAAGTACTAGGACTTAGATCCATAACGAAACAATGTTCCTAACACATTATAATGTTATATGAGTCTGAATTCTCTGAAATATCAAGGTAGTCCTTTTTTAAGTGTTTTATTATGAATCAATTTTTTTTTTTTTATAATTTAATATCATTGTAAAAAAATAAGATTTATATTCAACTCTTCACCCTAGGCTTTCATTAATTACAAATTATTAAATTCATAACAATATCTTCATTAAAATCTCTACTGCTGCGTTTCCCCATCCCCAAATATAAAAAAAAAAACAAAATTGATTTCTCGCAGATGTTATATTGACGGACAATCTTAAGAAATAAATCATAGTAGCCTATAAGTCATACTCCTTATCATTGTCCGGAAGTGGAGTCCAAACACTATCCACCAATCGGGGCCGACCATCTGCGCAGGCGCGTGCTGATCTGCTTCGATAGATTCGTGCGTCGGTGTGCGTTTACGAAGCCCCCATGTGTGTTATTCGTACGCGTCGCGTGCGCATGTGTGCAATTCTAAAGAGTCCATGCGTGTGTGATTTTAACGAGTGTGTGCGTCATTCTTACGAAATACGTAAATGTGTGCGCGTTTCTTAGATTTGGCAGATGGCACGTGCTTCTTCGATACATCTGTCGCGTCTTGAACCATTTTTTTACGTAAATCGTAGATTTTTTCTCAATACGGCGCACATGTCATTCGGATGCAAATATGACGTTTCTAAGTCCATATGCCGCTGGTAAAAACTAAATCGTTCGACACAAGTGCCAGCTGCGAGGCTGCTGCATAATTTTAGTTTAAAATATGAAGATGATTTCATCATCTTGAAATTGATAATAATTTACTATAATTTCAAAGAAATTGAACTTAAGAAGTGATTTAAATTAAAAGTGCAATCGGGAGGAATACATATTAAAAAGTACTTAAAAGAAGGGATGAAAAATATGCTAATGCTTAAACAAATGAGAGTTTAATCAATAATCATTAAACAGATTAAAAAGAACTTTGAGAAGGGGGAAAAAATATATAATATAATTCAGTTATCAAATTATCAAAGAAGATAATAGATTTCGTAGGTTAATATTATGGCACATCTATTTGACAGGTAAAATCTTCAAGTGGTGTCAAAATGACCCTGAAATGTGGTCATTTAATAAACCTAGTTATTTGACTCTAGCACCCGGTTTCTGAAAGGTCTGTCAAATCACTGATCAACTAACACTGTTGTTAATTTAGCATGGATGTCAAATCAATTTGAGTTTCTGATACATTGATAAGCCGAAAATTAACTAATCTATGTTCATTTTTAATTTGACTAGCGATTTGTTATTTTTCGTTCATTACTTCACTATTTACTATCAAAAATGCCAATGAAATGTCAAAAGAAGGAATTGCAGACTGTCATTGCTATCAAAATGTTCTGGGAATTTCAAATCTGATGTTTTCTGAAACACTGATCAGACGAAAATTAACTAATCTGTGATCATTTTGATTTGACATGCGATTTTTGAATTTTGATTTTCAATTTTTCAGACGTTATCGATTCCTAAATTCTTCTTCATTATAGAAATGAAATTGATGATAATATACATTTTTTGAAAATAAAACGAGTACCTATTGCAAATAAAACAGTTTATTTACATTATCGACGTATTTATTACGAAGTTTTATTAAAACTTCATTATTTTTTTAATTAATCGAAACCCTTACAATCGATTAAATTTTTAACCCATTTTTTTAATTTTTAACCCATTTAAAAAAATCGATTTTTTAATTAATCGCAACCCTTACAAACAATTCGAGTTCGAGTTCGAGTTCAAGTTCGAGCTCGACACAAAACTCTACTCTCCAACCGTCTTGCGGTTTTTCCGAGGTTTTTCGATCAGCACGAGAATCTGACGCGATTTTCACAGTTTTTACCCATCCCACAAAAGTGCTCAACGCCGCTAAAGAAGTTTTCACTTCAAAAACAACCCCAATTTAAAACTCTAATAAATGTCAGGAATCAGACTGCATAATATTGAATCTAAATCCTAGTGATTTCAGTCTTTTATGAAGTTGATATGCCCAAATTTTCCAGCACTGACCGGATTGATGATGGCAACTGATCATGATCGAAGGTGTTCATAGCAATAGGCTAAGAACACCTTAGATCATGTCAGCTTTTAAACAAAAAAAAACATGATCTTTCAAAATCGGTCCACCAATGAGTTTAGAATTTAGATGATACGATGCGTCTATCTATTTGTCTAGAGTCTAAACAATCACGTCAAACTTATAACACTCCTCTCTTTCATTGGGGGCTAAGAACTAAATTTTATTATAATAATAATAAATTAAACTTCCGAGTGTTCTGCAAACCAAGCAGCTTCCACTTCCGCACATTATCAAGTTATATAATCCCCCTGGAACCTTACACCAAGGTCAGCATGCACCTTCCTCTATCTCAACCGGAAACGGCAGGGATTGCACAAAACTCTCATCTGCTCGCTTCCGGGCCGCCGGAAGTCGCCATCGCCGGAAACGCAAAAACTACGCTCCCCCGCAGGTTGTAGCGCAGACCTTGAACACAGGTTTTGGTTAGGTAATCCTTATGAATGGCTTGATTTTGTCAAAATACTGGTTCTAAAGTAGGAAATTTAAATGGAAGTAAATTGCGAGAAACCCCTGCTTCCTGAGATATGGGCATTTTGGGTGTCTTAATAGGAATTTTAAAATTGGATGTTTTAGAGAAAGTAAACAGGAGAAGCGTCTTAAGCTAGAAACAAATTATCGGACGCATCCATAAGTCGCGGCTGATGGATGCGGCTTGACAATGTGCACGCGCAATGTGACGTCAAAGACCTAACCTTTATGTCAATGGCAGACGTCCGCGGATACAAAAACATCCGGCCAGCCAGATTCTGTTCGGACGTCCGAACGCTTAAGGTCGCGTCCGCGACTTATGCCAGACAATGTGCACAGTTTAGTGTATTTTGTATTAACAAGCCGCATCCGATGAAAACGTCCGCGGACGTTGGTCCGATAAAATTTGTTCTCAGCTTAACTCCTGAAATACGAGCAGCCTAGCCTCTTCATAGGATCTTTGTGTCGATTATTATGTCATAAATTCTTTATTAACTAAACAAGCTAAAAAGAGAGACTATACATTACGAAATTGATTTTGATACACATGTCGATACTCAGTCCCGGAGAAAAACCAAAATGTACAGTTTCCTTGATAAATTAATCTCAACGCAAACAGCTTCTTGCTCATAATATCACTTCGTCACTTTAATATCAAACCATCAGTCAGTGTACCTATCAAAACAAGATAATTGAGGCATTTAATCGTAAAATCTGAATCTGTCGATTTCATGACAGATAAGTCCAATTACTGATGATAAAGGGACGGAAGCGCAGGTGGAACGTCAAACTGACTCCATGATATAACCCTATCGATTTAAGGAGTACCCTAAATCGGGTTCCTAAAAAGACGAGGGACACCTCACACCGCGAACAATTAATATCGAAGTAACATGCAAATAAGTTGTTTTAATAGTTACATAATCTTTTTATTGTGCCATTGTAATTTGTAAATTGTTACACACAGGAAATTTCAGTTAATTTAAGGAAGTCTATTTGTCTTTGTGTCCAGGCTCATTTAAAAAGTCACAAGACAGTAAAAGATATTGAAAATATTTTAATGAGCGACTATGAATGAAATAAAATAAAAAATAAAATATTCATTTCTGAGTAAAGTTGAAACAAATATTTTCAGAATGTCTTGACGTGTTGATCCAACACCGATTCGGGAATTAACTTGGCGAGAAGAACCGGCATAAGAAACTCGCACAGGGCCACAGTTTAGCAAAAAGTAAAATAAAATTAAGTAGTCTTTTTCAAATATGAAAATTACTATGCAGTATGCAATGTAATTACTCAATATTATATTTATTTATAATCTATTAATTCATGACCACAAACAAAAACACTTTCTCAGCAAACGCTTTTCTTGTTTTTTGCCACCAACAACAGTGCCGACGCGACATCTCAATTCTGTCGGGTTACATTTTTTCCCCGTCAACCAGTTCTCTCGGTACGTGACATAGTTAAGCTTAATTTGACTAAATTACGTAGTAACTTTTTATATAGTTTCGTACAAAAACATTATTGTACGCCGTAGGCTTGCTACTTTTTACTGGACCTTTGTGTAGTAATTTAATTCGTGGCTTTTTCTTCTTTGTTCATGAGTAAGAAGCCAGGAAAATATGGTTGTGACAAAAAATCCAAGCGCCAAAATCTACTACTGTTATTTAAAAAAGAAGATATTTAAAAAAGTTATTGTCATCATATACTATTAACTTAGCGTAAAAAAAAAACATTTTTATCAACGCCCCAAAGCACTGCCCTATTATTTAGCTTCCTATTTCTCGATACATCATTAGTTGTAAGTCATTGTTATTGAAAATTGTGTATAATGATCACTAACCCTTCATCATAGATACGAGAAAAAGAAATAAAATAAACCAAGTTCGAGTCGGACTCGCGCACGATGGATTCCGTACTATTTATTGATGTCGATCTGAAATAGGCAAAAGTGGCGTTTTTATATTTGACCACCCCTGAAATATTCATTTTATTCTTATTTTTAATCCATACTAGAATTATATATATGTGAAATGTGTCTCTCTGTCTGTCCGTTCGTCCGTCCGTCTGACTATCTGTCTGTCTGTCTGTTACCTCTTTACCTTCACGCCCTAAGTCCCGAAAAAGGACATAGGATACTTTCATCCCGGAAAAAATTACCTACCCGCGATAAACGAATTTTGGCGCAACGGAGTTGCGGACATCAACTAGTCTATTAGAAGTGCATTTTCTTACACCTTAAATGTTTATTAATCATTAGACTACGGAACCTTAAAATTACCCAGTCGTGATTCTATCACTTAATATCGTATGCGGTATCTCACCGTCTCACGACTACTTAAAAAACCCATGCCTCGGACGATTTGATTAAAGAAAAAACAGACGTAGATTGTTTAGAAATAGAACCACAGACATAATAAATATAATAACTAAAAGCTAGTCGATACTCGATAGATAAAGTTATTAAATAAAAACCTCTCAAAAGTGATTATAGATAGACTATAGAGTGTTGTTAAGCATTTTGTTATTTTTTGTTTCAACTGTTAACAACACTAACTGCCGCACTCAGAGACGAATATTAATCACTTAACTGTAATTAAATAGTTACATTATCTGCCAAAATCTATCTCTCTTGAAGTAAATCATCATTAATGTCTTAACTCTTATGAGTGCGAGTCATATTATGCCAAATAGACACAATTATTATAAAACCGAGTTTATAGTCGACGACCCGGAGGTGGCGCAGTGGTGAGCACTGAGCGCGTTGAGCTCAAGCCGGAGGTCGCGGGTTCGAGTCCCGCCGACGGAACAAAAAGTTTATAAAGTTCCTGGGTCATGGATGTATATTAAATATGTGTATCATATAATAAAAATCTTAAATATATGTATAGTATAAAAAGTATTAAATATATTTCCGTTGTCTGGTACCCGTAACACAAGTCCTTCGGGTACTTAGCACGGGGCCAGACTGACGTGGTGTGAAGCGTCCGTAGATATTATTATTATAATACTATCAAAACCACAATTAAAACAGTTTTGGTTATGGTCTACAATAACTTAAATTCATAATATAAATTTTTGTCCTTTTCATGTACAGGGTTATAAGGGTAGGTCATCAATTTGATCCATTTCTCACATCTGCACTAATAATTAGAGGTAAAGTTTATTTTTTGGTTTGTAGGCGGTTAAATCTCTGAAACTACTCCAATTGCAAAAATTTAACACCGATAGAAATCTGGTGTGTTTTTTATAGATGTCTAAGCATATTAATTTATATATAAAAAGTGTATTTCCTGTTAGTAAGATTTTCTTTCACGATTTCAGAATTCCGGGAGAAGCCGCAGGCAAAAGCTGGTAAGACAATTTCAATTTGGACGTTCAATATCTTCAGTTCACAAACAACAAGTCAACAAAACACGATTTCCAGCGAGACTTCCCTTCTCCCACATAACCTCTAAACAAATCTGACGGAAGCGCCGACCTCCGCGAGTCTAGGTGTACGCATCAATGGTGTTTTTTCACCTAAAGCTGCGATCAGCAGGTGGATGGATTGAAAGAGAACAGGAGGCTTTTTTCCCACGACCCGAGTTTAGAATACGACAAATAATATGAATTCTTAGTGCTCCGGTAGTACTAGTGTTTTGAATTCAACTTTTCTTTTAAAATTGTTATACTCGAAATATCCATCCATCCATATTGTATCGCCCAAAGGTTGACTGGTAGATAATGCCATTAGGCATTAAGTGCACCTTTGTACTTATGTGCATAAAGTTTTTAATTTTAATAAATAAATAAATAAAAATAAATAATATTATAAATGCGAAAGTGTGTCTTACCTTTTCAGGCCCAGACCGCTGAACCGACTTTGCTAAAATTTGGTACGAAATGCTAGGCAGACATATTTTTCTATTTATAATATTGGTAAGGAAATTAGCAAAGGTTCTATCGCGCTGAATAGAAAACAAACTGTTGAAGAAGCTTGTACATTAAGATGTAATTAAATAAATTTAATTTAAACTTATTTTTTTAACGGCCTTGTCGTGAGTATATAATTATTATTATTAGGTTTTGTTACAAGATGCACAATAATTACATAATATCAAAGTTCCCTCGTAGAACAAGTAGCTTTGATCAAGCGATGTAAACGTAATATAACATAATATAAATACTAAAAACAGTAGGATAATGCAGCCGTGACCTTGGTATAGCACTCGCTGGGTCGTTAGACCGCAAAGCGACGCGTAGGTGCAGTTCTTTTGTATGGATTTGACAGATTTCCAAGACGTCTCACGCAATTGAAATCTGTCAATTTAGTACTTTAGAAGTGCATCTTCGCGTCGCGTTGTGGTCTGAATTGACCCTAATGCAGCCGTGATATTGGCATCAGACTCGCTTAGCACAAGCTTTACAGTTTACGCGCGTACGACATTATTCTGCATTATTTTGGTAGGTATCTGAAATTACGCTTATGTGTGCGTGCGCCGATTCGGGCGGTCTGGTTTAATGATACGAAGATGATCTACTCTATATATTTATATTATAACAATAAGATGGTATCTTAGTTACAGTATTTAGCGCTTTATTAGTTTAATATTTCCGTTCCCTCGACTGGTTGAGATCAAATTGTAGTTCATGTATCAATTAAGAACCATCAAAATAAATGTTTTATAATTTTAACGACAGCCAATGATAACTTTTAAGTCGTATTTAGCAATGACTGTTTTATCTGTACTATCGTTATAAAATATGCGAAAAGTCCTTAGTTGGCTTTTCAGGGTGTTTATCCTGAAGAGACTAGACTCTAGATAGTAATTTCACTAAATCATGAAAATATTTAAAGTCCCGGGAAAGAACATAATATTGTATTGCATAAGTATGCGCCATTTGGATTAGCTTAATAATGCTTACCTAATTATTACTTATAATATTATGTTCTATTATTATCTATACTTCTATATCTGTACCCATTCTTTACTTAACCCATCAAGCCCCATAAGGACACCGGTGACCGCGATAACAACAGAATAACAATAGATTTCCAAGAATCCGCGATCGCAGGATTAATATCGCCCACTATACATTTTGTATGAACTTTACATAACATGCGCTTTAACATGGTAAGTATAATTATTTTAAGGTAAAATATTAAAGTATCGCACTCGCAAAGTTTTGACACATACGCTGGAAGTACATATTATAAGCTATACAGAGTGCAATTAAACGTTCCTGCCAAATTTTGATATATTGGTTCTTGTTAAAAATAAAAATACACGTATTTTTTCTTTTATAGTCACTCAGTACTAAAATGTTGAGATATAGCTTCCGAAAGTTATCCTAAAAAACACTACAACTAATGGACACACTACAAACAATGGTCCCCGCGGGCGCGCGCCTCATCCCGCGCACCCCCTCTCATTCCCCCGCGCCGCGAGTGACCATTCTGCAACGATTTTAAATGGGATAAAATATGTAATTGAAAAAAAATAACACCCAATTTTTTTTGTTCATTGGACTCTCCTAATGACACCTAAGCCCTGGAAAAAATTTGGCAGGAAGGTTTAATTGCACCCTGTATAATATCACAGTGTAATAAAGATAATAATATTATATCATTAATTTGTTAAACCCTTTCGAAATACATAGTAGTTACATACATGATACATACCGTTATGTAGGAGATGACACCGCACTGTTTAACACGGGCTGTTTACATTCTGATGCGAATTCGCTAAGTGATCGTTAAGATGTTCAACAAGTCACACCGAAATGTAACATTACAAGAAATTCGTGGCATCAACGCCAACAATGTCGTTCAAATCATATAACCAATATTGGGCTGGGGACGATACTCTACTGCGAAGAAGTTGTCATAGATCTTCAAGGGAAAAATCGTTTCAAGAAACTAGGGAAATCAGTTTGTTAAAGGTTAATTTTATCACGTAAACATCGAGATATTGACAATTTCAAGTCATAATTATTATTGTTACCTTTTGGAGGTCTGCCAAATATTTATAAGATAAACTTGGCAATTTAATATTTGGGACCTCAAAAACGTTTGAAACATTTCAGATGAGAATTCTCAAATCAATCTGAAATGCAGCGCTGCGACGAATAGGTACAGTTAGCAATTCAAAACGAGCCTTTATTTAGTACAGGTTTCATTCCAAAAAAATTTTTTTTTTCCTTACAGTCTAGGCATTCATTTGTGAGTCATTACTACACTAGAGTATAACTTATTAGTACTTAAAATTAAATTTCGAATCGCTGAAAAATATGCTTATTAATTTGCTAAACTATATACAATCAATAGGAGGCATTACAATACATTATTTAGAAGTAAATAAAAATATTAATGATCATCAAGAATTATATTAAATTAAATTATATTAAAAATACGGTGTGAAGGCGTCCTTGTGTGAAGTCGTGTGCCACGCCGCGATGGTCGCAAATTATGCTGAAAGAAGGTACAGACCACAGACCAGACCTAGACCTAGGTGTTTCTAGATACACTGAAACTGTATTGTCACTTTTACCCGATGACGAAGTCAAAGGAGGATTTTGGCAATGGCTGATAATTAAGGAGGCTTTATATATTTCAAAAGTTTTGATTATGTATTTATCATTTTTCTATAAAAAAATTATATAGCTATATTTGATCTAAAAAGGTAATATTGATTGATATTAGAAACGGAATTTGTATCACCTGCTCAAAGCTGTAAGGTGTTTCAAAATTATCAGAATTTTATCTCAGACTAATGATACATCTTGCGTTTTGGCCATGGTTTTTTAATTATCCAACAGTTAAAAATGTTGCAAAATATTGCCTTCAACTTCTTTCTTCTTTTGATGCGCTATTATTATTATTCCTATGTCTTTTCCTAATATTGAAACAATTTCAATACTAAATTTTGACATAATTGGTTCAGTGCTTGCTTGCAGAGGTAATAGAAAGACAATAAAGCTAGCATTTTTATGGATGGATTGAATTTTTAAACTATAGATTTACCTTTTTTTATATTATGTTACAATTTGAAACAGGTATAATACATTAATATATATAAAACATATACAGAATGTAACAAACATAAGTAATATTACTTTAGGATGTGTATTGTGTATATGACCCTTGTATATTTACTGTAAAATTTTTGGGATTTGTATCCCAAACGTTTGCAAAACTCATGGGGCTGTGGCGCTTGCCCATACAAATCACAAAAAAATACACTTTCGACGATACTTAACTAAAATATTATCAATAATTTATCAAATTTTAGTTTTGTTACAGCCTGTATAAAAGATGTGACTTTTATGTACAACTAGCTGTCCCGGTGAACTTCGTGTCACTTTAAAACCTTCCCTGGACTTCTACAAATATTTTAAGACTAAAATCAGCCAATCCGGCCGTTTTAGAGTTTTTGCGCGGCTAACACATTTGAAAATCCATTTTTATATATAAGAAGATGTAGAGGTAAACTTAATTCCAAAGTGTTATTTCCTTACAAAATAAAAACTACCTCATACGCCTCAGAGCCACAGAGCGGACAAAAAAGCGTTAAATAAGTGAAAGGTTGAACAATAATACAGGGTGCAATTAAACCTTCCTGCTAATTTTTTTCCAGCGCTTAGGTATCATTAGGAGTGTCCATTTAACCGAAAAAATTGGGTGTTATTTTTTTTCAATGACATATTTTATCCCATTTAAGATCGTTGCAGAACGGTCACTCGCGGCGCGGGTGAATGAGAGGGGGTGCGCGGGATGAGCCGCGCGCGCGCGGGGCATGTCACGCGCGGCCGACGCATCGTGTCCATTAATTGTAGTGTTTTTAGGATAACTTTCGGAAGCTATTACACAACATTTTAGGACTGAGTGACTATAAAAGAAAAAATATGTGTATTTTTATTTTTAACAAGGATCAATATATCAAAATTTGGCAGGAAGGTTTAATTGCACCCTGTGTTTACGGACAATCAAAAATAATACAATCATAAACTTTATCCACCTGTTGCTGTGTGGTCAATTCTGCTAATACATTTTCGATTGCGTTTCGATGCTGTCTCAGTATAACTAAAGCTACATAATGATATTTTCATATTAGTGGGATTATAATAATAATCACATGTGGCGGACAAGAACCGTACATTTTAATTTTTAGGGAATAAAAATGCTACTTACATATAGGTATGTGGACCAGGACTGGAGCATCTCGATACAAAATTTCTTCAAAATCATTTGAAATAGAGGAACTATTTCAAATTTTTTGCCATGGATCCTTTGCAAGGAGAGAAATATTTCACTTTCTACATCTGTATGCTTCTTATTAAGTTCGTTAAGGGCCTGTTTCACCACTTTCTGATAGAGTGGCGAATAGACAATTCACAACTTTTTTGACAGACTCTCCGTACTTTATCTGTCAAGTTATGTGGTAGATAGCCTATTAACTATTTGCCACTTATCAGGAAGTGGTGAAATAGGCCCTAAGAGTCCTAAAACAGATTTAGCAGCACTGTCACAGAGATCATATCAAAGGATTTTTTTGGTGGCGATCGATCTTGGTTACACAGGAGTGACAGAGATGACAGAGGAATATTTAGGGAATCTATCTGTTGAAAAAATAACCTTTTTCTTTTGAAACACCTGTTGCACAGAGAAACTTCCGTTTCCTTCAATTAAAGGTATTCCTATTATATTGTCTACTTTGCCCTTGTCAAGGTTTTCCTCAACCCAATTGAAGGAATTCTGGTGGAATATGAGATTTTGAGAGGATCGGTATGTGGTTCGCGCCTAGTACGGACATACGGTTTTATTCTATCTCGGAATTTCGCAAAAGTGATCTTTATGACGTCGACATAAGATCCTGCAAGAGGGAAAACGATCGCGAACGGGTTGTAGTATGGTCTTGCACCTGCGAAGCGCCACCTGCCGCACATCTGACACAGATGCTAACTAGTGACGGACTACACATATCGATAATTGTCACAATCGACATAGATATCGACAGCCGATACAACGATAGTGACATATCGATGTAGATATTTCATGTATCGTTACTGTTACAATCGATAAATGAGGACATTTTTCATCTATACGTTATGGATCTTATCTATTGTAATTTCGATCGGTAATGAAACGATTGCTTAGATTAGTGTGTAACTAATGACACTAAAGAGTGAAGAGAGTTTAATTAAGCTCTCATTTGTTACCAATGTTTATTTATTTTATATTCAGAGCGAGTGGAAAAGCTGACAACTGACAAGTTTATTCAATATTTATTATTTTTTATCAAGGTTTATTTAAATTTTCAAGGCTTAAATATAATTTAATACTGAATTTAATTAAAATTTACAACAAGGAGATTAGAGAAGAGAAATAATTTACATTTTTATAAAAAGGTTTAAGTACCTTAAAATATTTGAAAATTTTGACCACTTGTATTCCTTCGATTATTTTAATATAGGTATTCATTACCTCAAAACATAAAACACATAATATGTAGATCGTCAAACGTTATTATATTTTTGTCGATACTTTTACTTCTATCGACAATTTTTCATCGATAGTCGACACACAACTTTGCCCCTCACCACGAAGTTCATTCTTACATCTCGCGACAAATAAATTAACTGTCCGCATAATAATGATACACAAATAGTATTGTTAAATTCTTCTCAAGGTAATGATTACCATCATCAACTTAGCGTTCACTTCACTCTACAGTCTACGTATATTATAATCTGAAAGGCAAAGCAGAGTTACGTTGTAAACTACCTACTTTATGGTAGCTTGAGTTTTAAAACTTATCTCAATGTGCCAGATGATAAAAAATATGAAAATATTTTTATAAGGTTATTGTAGATTGTTGAATACAAATATATATAAGGGTGGGTTGCACCAGAGACGTGGTTAAAGTTAAAGTTATGGTCAAAGTGATAGTTATAGTTAAGGGTAAATTAACTTTAACCTTAACTTTGACCACGGAATTTGACAGATATCTGTTACTTATATTTTTTGTTAAAGCTACAGTTACAGTATAAAATGTGTATTATCAGTAAAAATCGACAGGAAACATATTTGTTATAACAACACTGTGATTGTAAATTTTCACGAAAAGAATTCGATACAAGTAAGTTTGAGCGATTATGGTTATCGTTAAATATAGCGTCCTTAACCAAAGATTTGACATTTTACACTGTAGTTATAGTTAAAGTTATAGCTAAAGTTACAGTTATAATTGAAGTAAGTTGGTGCAACCCACCCTTAATCCTTCGATCGCGGATTCTTGGAAATCTATTGTTATATTGTTGTCGCGATCACCGGTGCTCTTATGGAGCTTGAAGGATTAATAAAGGAAGACAGAAGGTCAAATTCACAAAAATATCGTACATTTATCGCCATTTCAAGGTGAGATATATCCTTGCATGAATGAAAGCTTAAGGACTGGGAAAATTATTTGAAATTTAAACCTGAAATTAAATCAGATAAATTAGCCAAACTATGAAGTGGGTAAGTTGGTTTTTACGATGAAGTATCTATAGGTACTTACTATAATAATATTATAAATCGGAAGAGTTTGTTTGTTTGTTTGAACGCGCTAATCTCAGGAAGTACTGGTCCGTTTTGAAAAATTCTTTCAGTGTTAGATTTATAGAGGAAGGCTATTGGCTATATTACAATAGGTGCGAAGAAATAGAGGAAAATGTGGAAAAAACGGGGGAAATTATTTGAAACAGCTTATCTCACGAACTACTGGAGCTATTTTTATGTTATTTGGCACACATGAAGAATAGACCACGTAAAGGGACATAGGCTATTTCTTGCGGAAAATGTACGGTTTCCGTGAAATTCCTAAATTACGCGGACGAAGCCGCGCGGGACATCTAGTTTAAGTTATAAAATGTCATTAAAGCCACTTCATCTACTCACGTCTTCAAACAGTACGAACACTATTAAAGTACCTTGTCATGTTCAGTTTGTCGCATCATTTTGCATAAAGGATACAACAATTATAATAATTGTCTCCGTGTCGATAATATTTACGACCGAAGCTCGAAATAACCAACTGGTTTATAAGTAGGACGAATATTAGCCTATTCTCAGCCTCTACTGTAAAGATGAAAATACATCCTAGAATAGCTTTGTCCACACTGTACCTTTTTCTGTTCGTCAAGGGCATGCGTTATAGCGCAGTCAACAGTGAACGTGAGGCATGCCCGCGACTCATGCCCTCTGACCATATCCAAAAAACAAAAATGACAATGTTGGCGTTGCGTTCGTTGACGCATTCAATTATTGAATGCGCCAAAACGAAAGTTGAATGAAAGAAGATGACAAAAATTTAAGACGAAAGCGCATAGTGTGGATATAGCTTATGCAAATGGGGCCATTGAATAGACTACGCTTTTGTCATGTCTAGGCATTTGATTAGTAATCATTATGACTATGTTACAACTACAATTACTGTGTGATCAGCTATAAGATCGTAACTCAAAAATAAAGCTCGAAAGCAGTGTTATCACACCGAATTTTCGAAAATCAGTAGATGTCATGCCAAAAATTGGTAGAGTTAGGTAGATGTTAGAACCAAAAGTTGGTAGATCTACCACCCTCATATCAGCATTTTTTTTAGAATAAAAAATGCTAGTTTATCCATAGAGAGAGTTTTATTGATAGTGTTTATACATATTTTTATTGAATAACTAGATGTTCCGCGCGGCTTCGCCCGCCTAATTTAGGAATGTCACGGAAACCGTACATTTTTTCGCAAAAATGAAACCTATGTGTCCTTTCACGTGGTCTATTCTTCATGTGTGCCAAATAACATAAAAATTGCTCCAGTAGTATCTTAAGACAATAAGCAATTTTAAATAATTTCCTCCGTTTTTTTCCAATTTTTCTTCTATTTCTTCGCTCCTATTATTCTTAGCGTGATAAAATATAACCTATAGTCTTCCTCGATAAATGGTCTATCTAACACTGAAATAATTTTTCAAATCGGACCTTTCCTTTCTTTTCGGTTCCAGAGATTAGCGCGTTCAAACAAACAAATAAACAAACTCTTCCGCTTTGTAATATTAGTATAATTTTTAAATGTTCAGCACTCGGCTCTTCGTTCTTTTAAATGAACCTCTTCGTATGAAGCAAACCTTCCAATCAGCAATGTGTCAGTGCTGACTGTTGAGTGAGTTTCTCTGACAAGTCATTAAAATAAATTGTTGAGGAGGACAGTCTCTCAACATATTTTGCACTGCTATGTGGAAGTGCAAGTACTTGTCTCACAAAGCAGGGGAGACATTGGGGACTGGTCTCTTTTTTTATTGTTGCAACGTGTTTCCAAAAGACTTCGGCATCAGTCTTTTAAATTTTTTGTTACCACTCTTGTAACGTTTCGGACCGTTCACAGACTAATCTGCGTTTCGAAAGTGAATGAACGGCTCAAAACAGCTGCAGCTCGTTAATTGCTGAAGGAAGTATTTTACCAAGACGACTCAATGTACCAAAATGCTATCCGAGTAGAGATCGACTACGATAACTTGGCGCGCCCCTCCAAAATTCAAAACGTTTGAAGTGCGTTGTCAAAACGACTTGAAGTGCGTTGTCTTGCGCGGTAGGCTAGTTATGATTAGTTGACCAACAAAACTGAAATATTACGTGTAGTGTGATTGGCTGAATACTTACTACATACAAACTCTTTCATAAGGATGTGACTACACACATTGAAACAGTCATTTGGAGGGGCGCGCCAAGTTATCGTAGTTGATCTCTAGCCTGTAACGTTTATTATTTCAAGTACGTGAACAATGATATGTTGAAAAATAGGTAGATTTGATACCGAAGTTGGTAGATAGGTAGAAGGGAGGTGAAATAGGTAGATCTACCATAAAGATGTGACAACACTGCTCGAAAGCTTACTTACCTATAAAAAATGTTTATTGGTTCTAAATCCTCATTTAACTCATTCAACAATTTTTAATTCAAATGTTTAATAATACCTAAAAATAAAAGACCTTTTTAAAATTTTACTAAATATTACGATTCTCTACAACGCGTCATCAGCGCCATCTGTTGTTCAATAGACGAACTATAAAAAAGCCCTATATTTTTCACGCGTGTCTTGTTTTTTTGAATCCTGCAATCCGGCATTTAAAAAACTTTGATATAAATACATAATATTATTCATCCATGCATTCTGAATATTTTTTTTTCACTCCTGAAGATAGGTATCTGTAACTATTTGAAATAACATCATTCGGACATGATTAGGTATTTTATTGCCAATCGTCTTCAATATAATATATGACTGACAAACATAATATTACTATAAGCAACAGATTTTGTTAGGTAGGTACTCTATTTTTTTTAAAGTAATATACTGATCTTTATTTTCTTCTATTTTAATTAAATTTTATAGAATACCTACCAGCCTTTTTGTAGCTTTGCTCGTATGAAATATTATGGTTGGGTTGCACCGATTTACTTTAACTATAACTGTAACTTTAACTAAAATGTCAAATCTTTGGTTAAAATTAAATATGACGTCCCATATTTAACCATAACCAGTCATACGTATATCTATATTTTTCGTGAAAATTTACTGTTTTGTAAAACACTGTAGTGTTTTATTTTTACGGATAGTTCAATTTTTTATACCCTCAATCTCGTCACTATAGCTTCAATAAAATAAATAAATGCAACAGACATCTGTGTCTGTTGCGTTTTTTCGTTGCGTTTCCGCAATTTCTCCGGTCAAAGTTAAGTTTAAAGTTAAAGCTAAAGGACGCCATATTTAACTATAACCATAACTTTAACCTTAACTTTAACTTTAACCACGCATCTGGTGCAACCCACCCTCTCTGGTATTATGAATTATGATTAGGCAGGGCCCCCGCTACCATAAGTGCAATGTGTGCAATACACACGGGCGCCGTCCTCTAGGGGCGCCAAAACCAAGGACCCAAAAAATTTTCCTAAAGGGGCGCCAAAATCCTTTTTTTTGCACACAGGCGCCAGTAGCCCTACGGGGCCCTGTAAATTATGATATAGTACAAACTTTCATACATTTTTAAAACAATATTACCAAATTAAAATTAGATCAACAGTTACAGTCAATGAACTCTATAAAGACTTATAATTGGATGAAATCTTTACATTCTTGAACAATTATACAAACACCATTATGAACCATAGACTATAGACAAATGTCAAATAGTTGTCTTTGTTCGCGCGCAAACTATGTTTACACAAACATTTTTGAAGTAGGGAAGAGTCCCTAGGAACACTGTCTGTCTGTTTCATCTATGATTATGTTTTAGGGGACTCTCATGTTATTGAATTGAACTTACTTGTTATTGAATTGTAAGGTACATGGTACGGTGTACCGCACCATATTGTTAATTGTACCTTACGTACATACAGCGTACCGTACTACGTTGCGGGAAGCGTCTAGATTCTTGACTATTACAAAATTTAAATTAGCAAAATTCCAAAATACTGCAAAAATAATGTGAGTGTGTCAGTTTCCAATACTTCTGCTTATTATAATGTCTCAATTTACAGAATTAATTTTGAACCGACTTCCAAAATGAAGAAGGTTTTATAATTGGCTGTATATTTTTGTTAATTTAATATTTAGTTTCAATAGCTGTATTGCATTTCCGGCGTTGCTCGCACTCTGCTGCAGAATTTTCCGGGCATCAAATAACCGCTTGTAGTCCATTGGGTCACTCCTATTTGAGACATTATAAAATGACGTGACTATGCCTGTCCTTACGGAGGTATGAGTTTTTGTGTTGACTTAACACAGTTACAGAGAACGGGACAGACACACATACAGCTGCCTAAACACCGAGACGTCTCTATCCCCTCATTACACTGCGTCAATTTTGATGCAACATGTTAGTTAAATTATAATTACTGTAATAAAATATGCTATAGAAAAGTATTGGGACTTTCAACGGATTTTCCTTATTTTAACCGACTTCAATAAAAATAGGTTTTATGACCGGCTTTGGATATTTTTTATTAAAATATATTAGTTAAATTAAAGAGAGTATTCAATATTCAGATTAAACAAATCATGTTTCTATTCGTGCTGCTAATTCGAAATTGTGCTTTAACTCGAACTTAAACCGTCGAGTTACCTGAATTTCGTCTCGAGAAAACTCGAGTTTTTCCCGATCTCCTTGCGATCTCTATTTGGCATATCGCATCATCTTAGAGCCAAAAATTCTGAACCGATTTTACAGAACAATTACTTCTGAATTCTGATCATTTTATAGTCACGTCATCATATGGCACAGTAGTCGGTATATTTGTATGTCGCGATATATCCGATAAGGATGGCGCCGGGCGATAGTATTGTATGTGGCGGATGACGATAACATACCGAGTTCGCACTTGTTGGACGTACAGACGCACTTGGATTCAAAATACCAGCCTACCAAGCACCACGAGGTTTTTCGTATTAATTTAACATCACTTTTCGAAAAAATAACATAGTTTTGTTTATAAATAGATATCATGTTGTTTTATACGAAATTTAAAAGTAAAATTAAAGTAATACTTAAGAGTTCATGGTAGCCCCCTGAGCGTCTTAGTCAAATGCATTCGCTAATTACAATACCGAGTTAGATGTTTAAAAAATATCCACAGCCGAACATAATTATAACCTCCTCCTTTTTGGATGTCGGTTAACAATGTAAGTATGCGATTTGTCATACCTAACGCATCGCTGTTCCATGGCACTTGCGATGCGTTATGTCAGCTTAGACTACCCCACAGAGCCAAATATCAACTTAACTGTAATTAAATTCATATAAGTACTATATCTCTGGTATATATATATATATATATATATATATATATATATATATATATATATATATACGCAATAATTAATATAGCTACCGGACAAAAATCTCCCGCGATGCCTACAAACAGCTCTAAGGTGACGTCATAATCGAGTTGCATTTTGTATGGAACGTTTCGGGCAGCTCTATTTTATGAGACGTTTGAATTCTCTTGGTGAATTTTTAAGCTATCAGAGTCATTCTTTCAGCGATGTTCTATTTTTCAATTATCTTTCAATTACCTATAATAAAAAAAAAATAGTCATCATGCCTATTATATCTCGCTCAGTATTGGAGGTTTCATAATAATATATCTATTGTACTTAAATCAAAATATTTTTTTCAATTTTGTTAGTCCCGCTAAAACTCAAGAACAGCTAATACGTTTTTACGTGGGAGAGCCATGCTTCGGCACGAATGGACCGGCTCGACCGGAGAAAAACCACGTTCTCACAGAAAACCGGCGTGAAACAGCGCTTGCGCTGTGTTTCGCCGAGTGAATGAGTTTACCAGAGGCCCAATCCACTACCCTATTCCCTTCCCTACCCTCCCCTATTCCCTTCCCTTCCCATCCCTACCCTTCCCTATTATCCTATTCCGTATTAAAAGGCCGGCAACGCACCTGCAGCTCTTCTGATGCTGCGAGTGTCCATGGGCGACGGAAGTTGTTTTCCATCGGGTGACCTGTTTGCGCGTTTGCCCCCTTATTTCATAAAAAAAAATTACCTAATCAAAGTCTTGAAATATTCGTGGAAGACAAGGGAAAGTTTATATTAGAGGAAAGTGATACGAAGAGCAACGGTCTGTCTGTCTGTCTGTCCGTCTGTCCGTCTGTCCGTCTGTCCGTCTGTCCGTCTGTCCGTCTGTCCGTCTGTCCGTCTGTCCGTCTGTCCGTCTGTCCGTCTGTCCGTCTGTCCGTCTGTCCGTCCGTCCGTCCGTCCGTCCGTCCGTCCGTCCGTCCGTCCGTCCGTCCGTCCGTCCGTCCGTTACTTTAAGAAATTAAGTCCCGGGAAAGGACATAGGATACTTTTTATCCGGAAAAAATTTACGTCATCTTGTACAATAATATATTATAACTTAAATAAGTTAATACCTTAATGACAGTAATTTATCAACATATTAATACACAAAGTAGTAAGCACGCAATGCCGTGCCGGCTATCAGGCTGCGCTGGGAACATCTCTTAATTACCTTATACTGGATAATTAGGTAATACTGTAACCTAACCCCACTGATACTATCGCCGACTCGAACTAATAATGCAGGCAAAAGACGTCTTAATACAGTGGCGTAGGTAGGTGTAGAAAGTCAACCACTTTTCAACCGATTTGGTATCACCAACTCGAATAATATAAACGGCTCATAATACTGTGGCATACCTACCGCGTAACTCGACCATCTTAACCGATTTCTTGATATAAAATTTAAAAAGTTCTTGTTTTAGAAAAAATATTCTACTTGTGAAGGTCTCGTTTCCTTTCTTCCAAAATAATAAGGTAGTTCTAAGTTCGGCTGTGGATTTAAAAATTCCAAACTAGATTATCAGGACTAGGATCCGTTTCCTTTTCAGTGAAAAACGCCCGCCCGCGAAAAACGCTGCCAAAAATTCCCTTTATCGCACGGAACCGAACAAAAGTATCATAATTATTATAATTAAATGTCTTTTTCTTAGAACTCAAAGTATCTCCAAACCAAATTTCAGTAAGATCTGTTCTATGGTTTGCAGGTTAAGAGGTAACAGACAGACACACTTTTACATTTATAATATTAGTATGGACGTTTGTAATAAGGCAGTCGCCATTTAGCCGAACCTTTTTCGTTTTCGCTTCGTTATAGAATCGCCGATCAAAATGTATGGAATTGACATAAGACGAGTCCGAGGGAGATAAGACATAAGACGTAAGACATAAGACGGGCGTACCGAGGGGGGGGCAGGGGGGGCAGCTCCTGGAAGCCAAAATAAACGTCAATTTCCCTGGAAAGTGGGAATTCAAAACGTGTTAGGTACTCTGCGTAAAATGAAGTGTTGAAAACATCAAACAAAATATCTTTTAAGGCCAGGCCATTTCGGAAAGACTGATTTTTAAGCTTCCAGTCTGAAGAAATTATGTGGAATTCTCTTACACCAAAATTCGGAGCGATTTTAGGGGCTAGCTGAAATCCTGGGTACGCCCATGGACGAGTCGAACGTCGACGTCATATTAACGAACGCCTATTTAATTCCATACATTTTAATCGGCGATTCTATAACGAAGCGAAAACGAAAACATTTTGGCACACCCTTAATACTTACTAATTTTTAGCTTACGAAATATAATAATACCATGTGACTCGTCCGTATACTAACACAATTACGAGTAAGTATTTCGTAATACTATAATTATCGGCAGTTTTAAACTAAATTCACACAGTTGTATGTTAATTTTTTTTCACAATACAAACCCTTAACCTAGTAACTGTATTGCATTTAATTACCATCGTAAAAATTATTGTAATACCGACCTTACTAATAATATTGAAAGGTTTTGTGTGGGAAAAGAGCTAGAATAGGTATTCAGAAGTTTTATTTCAATTTTCATTGTATCAGTAAAGCGACCTAGAGCAATTTAAAATCGATAGCCATTATTCTAATTATTATCTCTGAAGTAATTGTAATGGATGCTTAAAGTCTGCACTATTTCGTTCTTTATTTTTGTAGAAAGTTTGATGTAATTTAGGTCATGCACTGATCTCTAATAGACAAGTACGCTGGATCGCTGATACCCTTTGAAATGACAGCTATTTCTTGTGCCTATTTGAAGCGGAATCAGCGCCCCCATTATTGGGGTTGAGAACTAAATCTGACGTAAAAATGACGTTTGAAAACCGCCATATTGGCGCTGATAGTAGTAGTGAGAGTACTTGGAACTAATACTAGTGATGACAACTGTTGGTCGTGGTAACGTCAAATTTAGTTCTCAGCCCCCATAATGGGGGCGCTGCTTCCGCTTCAAATAGGCACAAAAAGCAGGTCGGTATCATCGATCCAGAGTACTTGTATAATAGAGGTCAGTGAGGTCATGTCACTCATAGAAAGAAAATTCTCTACTATCTACACTTCACTTATTGTATTTATAGTATATACTTATTAATTTTAGTTTTGAATTATTTAAAATTCACTAAAACTGAAAATTATTTATTCCTCATTAGTTTCTAGAAAACTTAGATCTACAAGCCCGGTAAAATGTAAAGATTATTACGAAACGTAAACTTTTTCAAAATATTAAGTTTTTCGTATATTCATAGTAAAATTACTAAAATAAGGTGTATACGAGTAGTAAGCCGAAATAATAGATATTTCTAACTTCTAAGTCATACACCTGTTATCTTTGCCAAAATTTGCCACCGGGCGATAACACATATCAAAAAGCAAATACTGTCTGTTTGTTCGTAGATAACTAGAGCTTCCACTTCCTATTTAAATTATAATACGACAATTTTATACTATGATAGCTCCTTTAGGTTATATCAATGATATTCTACTTATACAGATCTGTTACGTTCATACTATTTTCCGGCTTAAATTTCTTCCGAACAATTTTCAAATTCAAAATTGGGCTTTGACAGATAAGTGAAACAAAAGATACGAAATGCCATTTACATTAAAGAGACAGACTAAATAAAAGACGATCCGATTGGGTCGTATTTGAATCTTCACAACGCGCGCGGTAGTAACATAATATCTGCTTTGAGTTTTTTATATAATATCATTGGGTTATATTAATAAAAGAGTTGTAGTTGCATAGGATAAAGACTAAAGAGTATCCTATTTCCTTTCCAGTGACTCAAAGTATCTTTATACCAAATTTCACCAAAATCGGTTCAGCGGTTAAAGCGTGAAGAGGTAATAGACAGACACACTTTTGCATTTACAATATGGATTATATTAGTATCAATTTGGCTTGGCATCCATATCTTACGAGAGGCATAGTGTCAAAAAGCGTCAAGTAATTTATGGACTTGGCAAAAGTTTGTATTGAAAATGTCAATCGCAGTCGAGCTAATGATGATGAATGGTCCAAGGCTGGTTGTCACATTTTTTGCAACAACCCCGTAATTAGTAGAACGAAGAAAATGACATCCACAGGTCGAAATGACCGACGCAAATCAAATGCGCCTGCGACGACACGAGATACTACTGGAAGCTAGATTCTTATAGCTTATAGTAGACATAGACTATAGAGTTCTATAAAAAAGTGCGGTCGGTTTTTAGGCGACTTAAAAAAAGGAGGTTATCAATTCGACCTGTAAGTATGTATATTGTATACGTATGTGTTCGCATATCTCCGGAACCACCGAGTTCCTTTTTTGTTATACTGAGTATTATTCAACTTAGGGATACTACAAGTTTTTTCAAAATCAGTTTAGTACCGTTTTTGAGATAGGGAACTTTGGAGTCAATGGTTTTTTAAACACGTGTAAATAAAGTGGATAAAATAATTAAGCACATAAAATGCCTTGGCTCATAATAAGATAAATTATAATAATAAATAACATGATTTCAAATCTCAGTAAGCAATATATTATCGTGTTAAAAATTCGTATTATCACCTTTCATTTAGAGTAAAAGCACAAAACTGCATAAAATTAATTATGCTGCTAAAAATGAATCTACAAGTTATAATACATCTGGGGCTTAAACTAAAATGAAGCGATTTTTTAAATCTAGAAATAATAATGCGAACCACGAATACATCAGCTTCATACGAGCTTCAAGTGCAGTGAGCTTCATACTGATAGCGGATAGTATGAAAACGCAGCCCAACATTTGTGACTTATGTCATTTTTTATAAAAAAATCAATAAAAATGTGACTTCTGTGTGAAATAAAGTATTTTGAATATATTTCGCGGGAATGGTATTGCAAAATAAATAGATGTGCATATAAATTTATGTAGTAATAGTATGAAATTAGCTAATTAATGTCAATTGTTTTTTTGTATGGGAAACGAACCACCTTTTATTAAGGAAATGGATTTAAAAATCGTCATGGTTATTTTATGCCGATTTTATGAGTTAAGTACCGCAAGCAATAAAATATTATTGTTGTGTCTTCGTTTTAACTGTCTTAGAACTTCCAATCGCCTTAGTATAATACTAATTGGCAATTTACTTGTCCGGAAGTTTTACAACATTTTACACTAGTATCAGAGACTTTCGGACAATAAGTATGTCACTTTATTAAGCGACAGTAAAAATAAAGTTTTTAATGCTTTTTCTAAGACTTCTTAGAAAAAGCTAATCTGACTTTTTAATTTCGCTAACTACTAGCTTCTTTATTGCCAAAATGCAACCGTTATATGCACATAATGTGTAATGTGCACTAGCTGCTCTTTCAGGTACGCAAAATATCTTCTAGAGCAAACGCTGCCGCACTCGGTGTGAAGGTACATCACATAATCATACGGTTGTCGGGCGGACCGGGCGGCGCGTTTTTGCCGCGATTAATTTATTACGAACGAATCGCGCATACGGACAGAATTACATGACTCTGTTATTATTTTGATCTAGGTTTAAAAAAAGAGATTCTAGATTCTAAAAGGACATTTTAAGTCGAGTAGAACTAAGAAATGTTCAAGGGTTTCTGGATTCTAAGTTCTTAATCTATCAAGATCAAAATTAAAAGTAAACTCACTTTTCGACACTACGATTTTTACACTGACGATTCTAATATTATAATGCAAAGAATTGGAGCTGTAGTAAACTTACTATTTAATTTATTTCATGTTTAATTAATATTAAGTCCAACTCAATAAGTATATTAAAAAATTACAAAGATATAATAAAAATCAGTAACCCTGACAAGTCCTGAAAGTAAGGGAACAATTATGTCTTATTCTTGGGAATCAGATAACAATCCCTTGTCCTAAGGGCGGGGCATCCGGCCCTATCAGCTACTGTTTAATTACGGATAACGTGCCTTTAGGGCTTATAGGGCTCAGAATAATAAAAGCGAAAGTAAGGAGTACTTTATAATTTATAACTTTCTTCATAACTTTTGATGTATGAGTTCTTATAGAGATATTGACAAATTGTTTGCAATTTCATTAAAATTGGTCTAATTTCGGAGTGGAATCCCAGCTATGAACAAAAAAATCTTTCCTCTTCATAATCTAATACCTAAAATAAGACAATCTTGTGACGGTATATATCTATGAAATTTTATATGTAAGATGTTTGGGGGAGAAAAAAAATACAATATTGCAATATTATTATGAAAAATACTAAAAAAACACTTACAAAAATATATATTCCCAAATAAAGTAGAGTTAAACCTACTGCAGTCGAGTGTCAAATTATTATTATCACACATTTGGCTACAAACCCCAAATACGACACTTGGATAGTGATGATAATGATGATTAATATGAGTAATGTGCGAAGATGGATTAAGTTGGTGTAATTGTGGTAATTAGTTAAAGAGAACGTGACCGCGGCTGACAAGTGGAACGTTATTTGGACCAGTGTCCTTCGGTGTACGTTTACCATTGCGATACATCGGTGTAGTAGAGGGCATAGCCAAACCGAAAGGATGATGAGAGTCAATAAGTACTTTTATTAATTGTAAATGAGACCGAAACATCGTCCTCTTCCCTCAAAAATCCATACTTCCATACTAATATTATAAATGCGAAAGTGTGTCTGTCTGTCTGTCTTTGGGCGTGAAGAGGTAACAGCTGTCTGTCTGTTACCTCTTCACGCCCAAACCGTTAAATCGATTTTGCTGAAATTTGATATAGAGATACTTTGAGTCCCGTGATAGGACATAGGATACTTTTTATCTCGGAAAAATGTACGGTTACTGCGCGATAATCGATTTTTGACGCAATAGGAGTTGCGGGCGTTATCTAGTAGGAAATATTACGCAAAGGTCGGAACTCGGAGCAGAGGGTGCTACCAGCAAATTAACGTAATCCTACCCAAATCTGTTGAATACGTCATGTCAGAATTATTATGACAGAAACGTTGCCATTCCAAGCGTCGAACTAAGCTTTTCGTTTGCTGTCTGTGCTGCCGTCAGTAGCGTGAAAACATTTCAGTTATTGGAAACCAGCCCCTCTAGCATACGCCAACGAGAAAATTTTGTCTACACGTTTTCTCGATATTTGATGGCTTTTCTCTTCATCACTATTGACCCTAACATGATATACATTTTTTCTCGTGTAGATCTGTCATTAAAATCTATCGATATAATGTCAAAAAATGATTTTGACATTATGTCGTTATCGACAATCGACATCGAATCGACACACGAGAGTGAGATATCTCGTGATTTTCTCGTTTGCGCATCTTAGGCCGGCAGATGACGTTCGCTACTCTCCGCAGAAATTCTGAGGCGATAAAAACTTTTTTTAAGTAAGGGAGCAAACGAGCAAACTGGCCACCTGATGGAAAGCAACTACCGTCGCCCATGGACACTCGCAACATCAGAAGAGCTGCAGGTACGTTGCCGGCCTTTTCGGAGGGGAATACGCTCTCTTCTTAGAAGGTTTGCAGGTCGTATATTGGTCCGGAAATACTGCTGGTGGCAGTTCGTTCCAGAGTTATGCCTGACATACATCCGTATTTATAATGTTATATCAAACTGACCAAAAATGACCCCGGACTCCAATGCGGAAGACAGATTAGCGAAAGATCAAGGCTCACAAACAATATTTACAACACCCAAACTTAAACCTTTGTTGTAAAATACATATTCCGTGATTGATCACTACAATGTAGGTACATAATATAATAAAATATTACATTAGCTGTAATTAATACTTCAGTCGGAATTTCCAGGAATTGCTATTGTATCCTATTGTTGTCGCGATCACCGGTGCTCGCGCGGGGCCTGAAGGATTAAGAGACCAATGAATAAAAAAATCGAATATAAAATAGATGACGCCCGCAACTCCATCAAAATTCGTTTATCGCGCGGGAACCGTACATTTTTCCGGCATAAAAAGTATCCTATGTCCTTCACGGGGCTCAAAGTATCTCAACAAAATCGGGTCTGCGGTTTGGACGTGAAGTAACAGACAGACAGACACACTTTCGCATATATGGTGTTAAGTATGGATTAAAGTTAATATATTTTAAAAATTGTCACTATGATATCAATTACTTACATGATACACCATAAACCATTACTTATTTTCTTCTATTTTCCAACTTTATTTAATAAGTGTGTAGTAAACTGTATCTTTATTTAATTAGTAAACGCTTAGAACATTAGTTAGAACTGATTACAATAATCTTCCGCTCATTGATGACTATAACTAAACATGTTTCTTGTTTAAGCTCGAGCATAACAACGTTCCAAGAGTCGTGACACTTAGCGCCATCTAGCGTCAAATAGACAAACTAAAACTAAAATATTGCATTTTGTTTTATATTGCTATAAATTGGATTGTTAAGTACTATTTAAATTAATTTGTCTATAAATAGTTCTATAAATAACAGCAACTAAATAAAAATGTATTGAGTAGGTATATAGGTATTGATAGGGTGGCGATTCGACTTGGACAGTAAGCAGTAACAGCAGTTAGTCACCCGTGTAAATCGACCATAATTAGATATTAAATTTAACTAGATACATAGTAGTAATTTGAATTAAAAAATAATTGCAAATTTTAATAATTTCGCTTAAACTCGAGAACGGCTAAATTGATTTGGCTAATTTTAGCGTTGAAATATTCATAGAAGTCCAAAGAAGACAAAAATAAAAGTCCTGTATTGATAAGCTTTGTATCGATTATGAAGGGAAGTCATACATAAGCACTTAAAAACAGTAATAAAACTTTTAATAGTCTTCAAGTACACTGTACAGTTTTATACTAGAGCTTTAGTAGAAAGGGCTCCGATTCTCAAGTATCGAAATCACGGTTCATTCATACTTTACAGACTATCTACAAAACAAAACAAAACAACGATAAAAATACTCGTAATATAAGAATCAAGACCCAGCTTGCTGAACTTTTTATTTCATTATTTTTTATACTTTCTATTCATCACTTCATACTCAAAAAGTTTACAGAATAACACACGTGTTTTTACAAAAGACGTATTAATTCTTTACGATATTTTATAACTTAAAGAAAAAAGTTTCACTGTCAAAATCTTGTGAAAGCTCACGTGCAATGCAACATTGTATGCAATAATTGCAATTGTTGTCGCATGCAATAATTGCAATTGAATCGCACGCAATTGTTGACTGACACGCGTTGGGCACCAGGTGATGTCGTGACCCATTTCCAACTTGTGACTTTCCAGAAACTTTTGGGGTATTATGTGATCATTTAAAAGAGCTATACTCGACCATTTTGAAATTCACGCCTACCGGCAAAATGGTGCGAACTTGCAAAATCGCCGTGAAAGTCGTGAAAATTTTTCTACTTTATCGCTAATTTTGAAGAACGTTATTTTACCCTAAAAATATATCTTGTGTTGCGGCCCGCGGCACCAAGAACAAAACGTGTTTGTACCACTGATTTAATAGGAATAAGTGACAATTTTTGGTCTGGTATTTGAAAAAAAAGCCTTTATAATTATATTATTTTATACACTCTAGTGCCTAGTCAATATTTTAGGTGCTACGATGTGGGAAATATACTGTACTTATATCTGATAAATCCTTTTTTGATTACGTCGTGGCGGGAAAAAGATAAAGTTTTTTTTCGTATTTTGTAAGGGAAAAGACCTAATGCTAGACACGGAAGTAATAGATGACACTTATGAAAAAAATACCATAAAAATAAGAATTACTCTACTTATTTCTCAACAGTGTAAATTTTATAAGTTTCTCCAGCTATCTGTTGATGTGACAAAATATATTAGGGACGCCTTCGGGAACAAAATTTTAAAATGGGATCAGTTTTCGTAAGCAATGTGACCGCGTCGACACGCGCTCGGAAATTTCTTAGCAAATAGGTTAAGGAAGGCGAAATTTTGCACGTAAGTTTTGAATACATTTATTTGATTTTATGTAATTTCTATTGATTTTATTGGATTAATGGTCATGTTGTAAACACTAATTAATGTTTATTTATGATTTTTTATCCTTTTTCCCTAACAATATAAAGGGTGTATACTATTAGTTCTTGAAAATGTAAAAAAACCTAATAGATGACATGGATCTCATCTTTCTTTTGCCATACATACTAAAGTTATTTTGTAGTTTATTCTACTGCAAATATCATCACTATTCTCTGAAAATATAATTCTATTAACAAACTAACAACTTAGAACTACTGTACCGAAAAATGGACATGGTGTCAAATATTAGACCTTGTACTGATCTAAAAATCGGCCAAGTGCGAGTCGGACTCGCGCACGAAGGGTTCCGTACCGTTATAGAGCAAAAATAGGCCAAACATTGTGTTTTTTGTATGGGTGCTCCCGTTAAATATTAACTTTATTTTAATTTTATTATTAACTATTAAAGTACAAATATAATTAAGGATTTTGTGAAAATTTCAAGTGCCTAACTATTACCATTATTGATTACGAGCAAAAAAGGCCAAAATAATGACGTTTCTTGTATGGGAGCCCCCCTTAAATATTATCTTTACTTTATTTTTAGTATTTGTTGTTATAACGGCAACAGATATACACAATCTGTGAAAATTTCAGAAGTCTAGCTATAGCGGTTCTTGAGTTACAGCCTGGAGACAGACAGACAGACGGACAGACAGACGGACAGACATCGAAGTCTCATGAATAGGGTCCCGTTTTTACCCTTTGGGTACGGAACCCTAAAAATCGATTGTTTTAGTTTTTCAGCAGTAAAAAGAAGAAAAAGGAGAGCTGAGAAAAGAAAGAAGAAAAAAGAAGAGGCAAGAGAAGCATGGAGACTAAGGACTGCAAACAAATTTGCTAATAAAAAAATATGAACAATAAAAATAAGAGGAAAGTAGTTACTATGATGAAGTAAATGAAATCTTTTGAGAAACGGCAAATAAAGACCTAAATAATAGGAAAAATGTAAAATGTAATGTAATGTTCTATGTCAACTATTAGCTCATATTGGTGTCTACTATTAGTGATGTTCGTTTTTTGTGATGTCATCCATTAGGGCTTACGGGGGTGACAGACGTACGAACTTAAAGTACGCGGGTTTTAAGTTCGCGAACTTACTCGGCTCGCGTCGGTGACACACGAGAATCGCACACACGCGCCGCGAGCCGCGAGCCTGGGGCATGGTAACCCCCAGGCTCGCGGCACGCGGCGCGCGGCTCGTGACTCGCGGCTCTATGCTGACACACAGGCGATTAAGATCGTCGAGCCATAAGTCCGCGTACTTACTCGCGTGTCTGTCACCCCCTTTAGTTTACAAAAAGACCAATAATATATTTTTATTGATTTATCAGATAATAAAATAAGTTATTTGATATTTTATTTCCATAAATAATTTTATTACATTCAAATGTTTTATTTTTCCTTATAGTGTCTACTATTAGTGATTTTCACTTATTTGCGAAGAAAGTAAAAGTTAAAATGTCTTAGCATTGCCCAAAATTTTAGCCCTGAGTGTTTTCCTCATAGTTTGTGTGATTATTATATTTTCTTCTTATTATTGTATTGAAACAGAATTTTATTGTTAATTATTATTTATATTGTGATTTAATTACCCTGATTAAAACCAAATTAAGTTAAACGTTTGTGAGTAAACGAATCGAGTGGATACGTAAATTAATGGGTTATTTATACCCGTCTAGACGCCGTATCTCTTTGATGTTCGATTGATTGTAAAAATAACATAAGCACCTTAATGTATTCATTCGGGTAGTGATTTGTGGTGCGGTAGTTATGAAACGGGGGCCGTTTAAGTAGCTTATCCGAAGGTCTTTTACAAATAAAGAGGTAAGTGGATTCAGACATAATTTTATATATTATTTTATCTAATATTTTATAGGTACATAGAATCCACATCACACACACACACACACACGTCGTTAAATTACCCGAATGCGCTAAAAGGAGGCTTATGTTTTTCGAGAGTTACAGACTCTGTCACTATTTTTATTGTTTGACACGTAGTCTGGCTAAATGAATGGAATGGTAAGATCTTAAAGACTTAGAGCCTTTTTTGGCCGGGAAATGCCGTTATGCATCCCCGGCAGTGCTGGGGAGGATAACCGGCCGGGTATGTGGGACTCACTGCGACCGATGAGATGGTAGTGGCCGCAGCTCTACCCACTAAAACCCGACGGTGTTCCTTTCTGCGCCGCTAATGACAGATCCACGGGAAATGTGGGGCCACCGCAGAAGGACTTAGAGCATAGCCCAGCAAACTCATAATACGAAATTTTATACTGGCAAAAGAACCTTCTTATATCTTGTGATGATTCTGATAGCACATATCAATGGTGAAAAAATAGTTTAATCGGTCCAGCCGTTTTTGCGATACGGGAACAAAGATACAAATTTTATTTTTATTATATTAGTATGACAGACCTTTGTACTTTGTAAAATGCAGATGGCTTAAACAGAGCCCAGAGGTTTAGACAAAAAATGATCGGATCGAAATCGGAATCCCGCATCGTTCACAGCACATAGGGGCGTCCTTTTATGTGTTTTATAAATTATTGCGCTTTTTAACTAATTTGATGTGATTTGCCAGCCCACCCAATAATATGACAAGTTAAAAAACTGTAATTGAGAAAATATTTACGCTTAAAAGCTCACTTTTAAACGTGAATATTTTTTCAGAATATGATACATAACGAATAATTATCATGACTACAGAAATGAACTTTTTATCAATTTTTGCTTTTATTAATAAAATATCTAGCTTTTTAACAGACATTGGTTAATTTAGGACTAAACCATTAACAAGCTTAACACAAAACAGCACCAGACAATTTTACCTAAAATATGATTCTATTTTTATTATCACATATTATAAGTATATTTTTTTCTCATGATAACACAAATACCAGAAGGCCACCCTGGTTTAGATGTTATCCACAATCAAAAATTCTAATTAATATTGTACTGTAATTAAGATATCAATCTTAATATACGATTTAGGGTTCGCTAAGCGTTGGTAAATAAACAGCATAGATGGCATAAGTCTGTAAATCTGAAGTAACAAAAGTCAATTATTATTTTTAACAAAAAATTAAAACCGACTTCCAAGGTAAAAACAATAATAACATTAATATGAACTAAAAAGTATTAAATAATTTTTACTATCTAATGGTGCCTTTTTCCGAATTCGGCTAAAACTCAACTATTTCTGTATTCAATCTTCATTATTTTAAAGTCGGTACCAGATAGCTGAATCTTCAGTCCTCTGACAGAATATTTGAAACTTTTGGAACTGGCACCGACTTCAAAATTATGAAGATTGAATACAGAAATAGTTGAGTTTTAGCCGAATTCGGAAAAAGGCACCATTAGATAGTAAAAATTATTTAATACTTTTTAGTTCATATTAATGTTATTATTGTTTTTACCTTGGAAGTCGGTTTTAATTTTTTGTTAAAAATAATAATAATTTCACTCTTTTTAGTTACACTAGTAGGTAAACCTTCGCGTATATTTTACGTATCTTATTACAATTTGTCAAGAGTCACAACTCACACTCACAAAATCATATATTATCAGTGAAGTGAACATATTGTGCTAAGTAATTTAACAATTTTAATGCTTCAAGCCCCAAGCGGTCACCGGCGATTGAGATAACAATAGAAAGGCTATTGTGTCTCGTTTTTCCACGATCGAAGGATCTATCAGATAAAAAATTGTATAAACTTGCATAGGATGTAGCGTAGCTACTCATAATATTTAATATTATCATAATTATTGACAGCTCTGTTCTTGTAAAGCGCTTATTCCACTTATCCTAGCTAGGAAGTCCTAGCTAGGATCCTAGCTTTCTAAATGTCATTCCACTTGACTAAATTTTTTCCGATTTAGGATCCTAGCTAGGATCCTAGCTTCTAAATGTTATTCCACTTGACTAAATTTTTTAGGACCCTAGCTAGGACTTCCTAGCTAGGATAAGTGGAATAAGCGCTTAATCAAGAATTCAAATCGATACTTAGTGCGCCATCTATCGATTAATAAGTGTAACTGATTAAAAAGACACTTAATGACTTTGTTTTGTGTAAATGCTCTTTTTAAAATAACTTTATTTTAATTCTATTTGTCTATTTAAATTTTATAAAGTAATTAGTAAAGTATTCGATCTGTTGTCTGCCGCCACGCGCCACGCGGCGCGGCGGCGCGGCGCGGCGACGCCGTCGCCTCTGCGGCGCCGACCGCCATGTATCAAACAAACAGGTGTTGTTATACAGTACATAATTATTATTATTAGTATATCCATACCTATGCCTTGTACTATTATTAATTCTGTGCCATGAGACATTGGTGACCTTAATGATGATGATGACGATGATGATGATGATGATGATTATGATGATGAATATGAATTGCATAGTAGCATATGCTTTCTGTTCTTAAAACAACGCCGAAACTCCCGAACGTGTATCTATAAGGAGTCAGGAGTTCTCTCAGCATCTTCGAAACCATGGTATACTTTGACCCAATATTTGACTTTTTGGTAGCATATTCTTAGTACACTTCACATAAAACCAAAATCACCATATGTTTCCATATAAATTTCGAGGAGTTCCCTCGATTACTCATGGATCCCATCATCAGGTCACCACTTTTGTGAACATGGTACCAAATTGGAGTGAAACCTAATACAACAAAACAAAAATTTCGAAAATCGGTTCACAAACGGCGGAGTAATCGTTGAACATACAAAAATAAAAATAAAAAAAAAAAATAAAAAAAAAAAAAAAAAAAAAATCCACAGCCGAACATATAACCTCCTCGTTTTTTGGAAGTCGGTTAAAAACATATTAATCATACATTTACCACATTCTTACCCCCAGATTCTAAGGTTTTTTGACTGAAGTTTATCTATTTACTATCTATATTTGATTAGCTAACGTTAAACAGTAAACCATTTCATTAAGTCGTCGAAAAGATAAACTCTCTAAAACAGAAACAGTTTTCCAATATAAGTATACTAGCGACCCGCCCCGGCATCGCACGGGTATAAAATATATAGCCACTGAAAAAATGATTAAAATCGATAGCCTATGATCCTTCACGTGGTCTACTTCTTATCTGTGTCAAATAACATAAAAATTTCTCCTGTAGTTCGCGAGATAAGCCCTTTCAAATAATTTCCCCCGTTTTTCCACATTATCCTATTAGTCTTAGCGTGATAAAATATAGCCTTCAGCCTTCCTCAATAAATGGGCTATCTAACACTGAAAGAATTTTTCAAATCGGACCAGTAGTTCCTGAGATTAGCGCGTTCAAGTTAGCGCTTTCAAATAATTTTCCCCGTTTTTTCAACATTTTCCTCTATTTCTTGGCTCCTATTAGTCCTTGCGTGATAAAATATAGCCTACAACCATCCTCGATAAATAGGCTATCTAACACTGAAATAATAATCAAAATCCGTTGCGTAGTTTTAAAGATTAAAGGGAACAAAGGGACATGAGGGAAAAAAAGCGACTTTGTTTTATAATATGTTACATATAGGCATAGAATTTCACATTTTCAAAGACTTAAAATAATATTGTAATACATCATTAGAGACCAAATATTTCAGATGGTATATTTTATAAATAAGTAAGACATAGTTAAACATTATTTAAATTTAATATTTACTATGCGTGATTCATCGACAGTCATCAATATACTTAAAAATAATAAAATAATCCCAAAAGGAACCCCAAACCGAGCTCCGGCTCACACTTGCCCATTCTATTATAATCTAAATGAGTCGTTTGAAGCTATACACTATAAAGTTGCCCAATTAGACTTAAATTACAGTAGATTATGTTATTATGACATACATACACCCAGAATGCATGGAATATGACCAAATTCTCACAGTATATTCTTAGATCTATGTGGTTATTATTTTTAACAAAAAATTAAAACCGACTTCCAAGGTAAAAACAATAATAACATTAATATGAACTAAAAAGTATTAAATAATTTTTACTATCTAATGGTGCCTTTTTCCGAATTCGGCTAAACCTCAACTATTTCTGTATTCAATCTTCATTATTTTGAAGTCGGTACCAGATAGCTGAATCTTCAGTCCTCTGACAGAATATTTGAAACTTTTGGAACTGGCACCGACTTCAAAATTATGAAGATTGAATACAGAAATAGTTGAGGTTTAGCCGAATTCGGAAAAAGGCACCATTAGATAGTAAAAATTATTTAATACTTTTTAGTTCATATTAATGTTATTATTGTTTTTACCTTGGAAGTCGGTTTTAATTTTTTGTTAAAAATAATAATAATTTCACTCTTTTTAGTTACACTAGTAGTTAAACCTTCGCGTATATTTTACGTATCTTATTACAATTTGTCAAGAGTCACAACTCACACTCACAAAATCATATATTATCAGTGAAGTGAACATATTGTGCTAAGTAATTTAACAATTTTAATGCTTCAAGCCCCAAGCGGTCACCGGCGATTGCGATAACAATAGAAAGGCTATTGTGTCTCGTTTTTCCACGATCGAAGGATCTATCAGATAAAAAATTGTATAAACTTGCATAGGATGTAGCGTAGCTACTCATAATATTTAATATTATCATAATTATTGACAGCTCTGTTCTTGTAAAGCGCTTATTCCACTTATCCTAGCTAGGAAGTCCTAGCCAGGATCCTAGCTTTCTAAATGTTATTCCACTTGACTAAATTTTTTCCGATTTAGGATCCTAGCTAGGATCCTAGCTTCTAAATGTTATTCCACTTGACTAAATTTTTTAGGACCCTAGCTAGGACTTCCTAGCTAGAATAAGTGGAATAAGCGCTTAATCAAGAATTCAAATCGATACTTAGTGCGCCATCTATCGATTAATAAGTATAACTGATTAAAAAGACACATGACTTTGTTTTGTGTAAATGCTCTTTTTTAAATAACTTTATTTTAATTCTATTTGGCTATTTAAATTTTATAAAGTAATTAGTAAAGTATTCGATCTGTTGTCTGCCGCCACGCGCCACGCGGCGCGGCGGCGCGGCGGCGCGGCGACGCCGTCGCCTCTGCGGCGCCGACCGCCATGTATTAAACAAACAGGTGTTGTTATACAGTACATAATTATTATTATTAGTATATCCATACCTATGCCTTGTACTATTATTAATTCTGTGCCATGAGACATTGGTGACCTTAATGATGATGATGACGATGATGATGATGATGATGATTATGATGATGAATATGAATTGCATAGTAGCATATGCTTTCTGTTCTTAAAACAACGCCGAAACTCCCGAACGTGTATCTATAAGGAGTCAGGAGTTCTCTCAGCATCTTCGAAACCATGGTATACTTTGACCCAATATTTGACTTTTTGGTAGCATATTCTTAGTACACTTCACATAAAACCAAAATCACCATATGTTTCCATATAAATTTCGAGGAGTTCCCTCGATTACTCATGGATCCCATCATCAGGTCACCACTTTTGTGAACATGGTACCAAATTGGAGTAAAACCTAATACAACAAAACAAAAATTTCGAAAATCGGTTCACAAACGGCGGAGTAATCGTTGAACATACAAAAAAAAAAAAAAAAAAAATAAAAAAAAAAAAAAAAAAAAAAAATATCCACAGCCGAACATATAACCTCCTCGTTTTTTGGAAGTCGGTTAAAAATGATTTGTATATTCTTGGTATTCTTTCTTAGGATAATTTTCTGACCGAAACAATCCATACTAGTATTATAATGCGAAAGTGTGTCTGTCTGTCCGTCTGTCCCTCTGTCTATCTGTCTGTTACCTCTTCACGGCCATTTTGCTCAAAGGCATGAAGATATTTTGAGTCCCGGGTTCCTCCGAGATAAACGAGTTTTGGCGCAACGGAGTTGCGGGCGTCATCTAGTGTGGTAATTAATAATTTAGCTTGATTTATTAATAATTTAAGTTCCAGCGTTAATAATAAAGCTTATAAAATCTAAGGTTATCTTGGCATGTAACAACTTTATCTGCCGTACCTACTCAAAGATATTCAATGACGATTAAACTTAAATGAAGAGTTTGACAGATTTGGTATGGGGCTTAAGCTTGTGTCAAAATCTTCATTTATATTCGTCTTTGAATGCAGCAGGCTGAGTGTTTTGAGTCATAACAAAAGTCACACACTAAAAAGCTGATAAATACCAAACTAGTTAACTACTCTTATAATTTAACCGATTCAAAGTTATTCTAAGTTATCAAAAAACGATGCTCAGATAAAGCCAACCCTTTAAACACATGTCGGTGACAAAAAATCATGACCGAAATTATCTGACCGTCACCAACGGTCAAAATTATTAGCCCTTCGGCAGTTGCTCCGGCAATCAAAGGGTTATTTAACCCTTATAATTTCGTGCATAATTTACCCCAAGACGTTGGGTTAATGGTTGATCTATGGCTTAATTATTAAGAGTTAAGTTAGTTAGTAAGAGTCGTTATTATGCTAATTAAGTTGCAACAAAATATCTTATGAAGCAGTTTGTATGGCAGCAAGTAGTTGGGTAAGAAAATGAGATTAATATTTTAGAATTTAGAGTACTTACTTTCAATATTAGGGATTGTGTATAAGTGCATTTTATGACAATAAAAAAGATAGAGTCTTTTTTAATCGCAGCTATACTAGAGGCCTTCACCCGCGGAGGGTTCTTGATGATTTATAATTAGTTCTTACTTAGTGTTTTTTTATTCTTAGTGTAATAATCATCTACGAAATAAAGGCTTTTTTATTTTATTTTATTTATACTAGAGTCCAACACAATGTTTGAAAGGAAATTACATATTATAGATTAAAGATGTACTATAGTACGTACACGTGTATCTATATTCTATATGTAAATATAGATACACATATATAACAAGTACGGTAGTCAAAACGTGGTCAAATTAACTGTGCGGTCAGCGGTGTGCTCTACTTTGTGTTTGGGGCCTAAGACTTTGACGTAAATGCTCAGGGCCGGATCTACCTTATGGCTATTTGGGCTAAACACAGGGCCCCATGAGTTCAAGGGCCTCCGCCGCCCAGCTAAGTCAAGCCAAAAATAGATGAGAATGCGAAAGAATTCATAATTTTATTAATTTTTTGTTGGTGTCCCTGAGATTACTACGATCAAGGTTTATTATACAATTTAGGTGTTTGTACTACTAACTGACAGTTAAAATGTTGTAGCTCTAAGACCTAAGTCGTTTCAGCCCAGGGCCCCGTAAGCTCACGGTCCGGCCCTGTAGATGCTAACTTTTTCTGGTAGGTATGGAGTATTCTTGATCCTGAGTTTTGAAGTCTTCGAGTTGTTTTTTCACATTTTAATATGCAATTTTATGTACTATCAGAGAAGTTGATTCCTATGCAGATGGCGGACCTAAGTAATTTGGTCGCGTTACGTCAAACCCAGCCGACCGATCACAGCTAACATTGAATTGACATAAGCCGACCACATGACTTAGGTCCGCCATCTGCATAGGAATCAACTTCCCTGATAGTACCGTCGTAGAAAATGATTAATAGGCAGATCAACCTACTAAGTTTGGTCGCGGTATGTGACACCCAGCCAACAGATCACGATTAACATTGAATTGGCATAGCCCGACCAAATGATGTAGGTCAATAATCAACCAACCAACTTCTCTGGTAGTACTGTACTACCAGAGAAGTTGGTTCATAGGCATTGTGGCAGTATGCTGATTGCTGACCTACATCATCTAGTACATAATCGCTTAAGGTGACGCCTTGATAATTTGGTTGTAGCGATATCAATTTTTATCAACAATGACTAAAGCTAAAAAATTAAAGTTCGTTGTCAGTATTCATCAAAAAGACTTCTCTCTATAAAAACAGGGATTCTAATTTTGCCAACAGAGGAGAGTGATCAGCTTCCACTTTAATTTGCCCATAGCTTATATGAAATATATTTATGGTTTTTAAATTACGCGACAAAAACCATTTTGTCGCTTACGCCCTTTCCATTTCTTGCTGTTCCATTGCTTGTTTTCTATGAGAGGCCGGGCCGGCAGCTCTCATAGAAAATAATCAATGTAAAACATATCCAACACAGTTTTTCACTTTAACGCGGCGTCACCTTAAACCTAAAATACCATTTTGAAATATCAGAGACACCAGTTCATCGTTAACGTTCTCTTTCTTCTAAGGGAATATATAACCCTTCATTATCACCTGTGATATATAATGTCGTGCACACATTAGCATGCGGCGTGACGGACGGACAGACGGCGCGTCTGATGTTATAATAACGCGCACGCGGGTAGCCGGCACAGGGACGAATTCAGACTTGGACTTAGAAGAAACTAGATATTGATTACATGTATTAAGAACTGGACATTTTTCTGGAATAACCACTATACTTAGTGCATTCCTGGGATTCAAAATATCTTTAGGTAAAATTTTATAAAAATCGATTCAGTGGTTTAGCGCATAGAGGCACAGATTACTAAATAGTTACTACTTAGGTCGTAGAGGTAGAGGTGCCAAAGAGATGCTGACGGAAAAATTACTATCATAGGTTATTTTATATTTTATCAAATTCAAAACTATAAGGCATTTTTATAGCATTGATGCTGAGTTTGATACACAGCTCTTACAAATATAACAAGAAAATAGTAAAATATATATTTCTATAATACAATAACGTCCATGTTCACGAATCACGGTGCAGTGTGACAAAATATAATTAAATTATTTTATTATATCATGTTTAATTTTGGCATGTACATATTAAATTAAACGTTAAAAAAAGTAAATAACATTTAGACACCCATTTAATTACACATAACTAACTATTTAATCCTAACTTTATTTACCACACAATCGTTTTCCAACTCCGGTCCTGCTCTAACCCATTACTAGCGGGTGGTGCGTTTTTCCCCAAAACAGTGACAATAGCCGACCAAGTGTCAAAGCCTATTCAACCCTTTGCACATGCCGCTATTTCCGACTGCGCCCGCAATACCGCGAATGTGTAATAGACAAATGCGGTCACGACGTTTGTTGCCACATATTTTGTATAACGTGTACAAAATTCTTTATGTGAAATTGCAAGTAAAGAGTATTCGTGTGGTTAGAAAGTAGCAAAGCTTAGGCCTTAGATTATGCTAATTTATGAATTTTCTACTAAATACAATGCGTAATTGATCAAAACTCGTTTAATAGTTTTTGCGAGTACTTTAAGAATTCACATTTTTTACTTAATTATATTGATTAAATTAGCATGAATAGAGAATAATTGAAACTAAAGTAGCGAAAAAATACTTCGTACCTACACGTGCGTGCTATAATTAAAAGGAAAATAAATAAATTAAAGGTTTCATGCAACTTTGCTCATTAATCATTATTTAAATGAGTTCCTGTATTCAATTTAGGACATATTTAATTGATTCAATTGCACAAATAAGTGTGACACCTTGATGCGGAAACAGGTGTTTAATTATTATAATAAAATAATAAGTTTTTATTCATTGCATCCTAAACTAGGTAAAGCACATACTCGGTTTTGGAATGCCAATTCCAAATTCGAATTCGAAGTAGGAAAGGTGCATTTCCGTGTGTCAATTGCACAGTTCGCCATGTGCCGTTGCACATTTTGTGGTACGTGCTATGACAATAAGAACAAGCTGCAATTTCCGTTTCATTTACTATTCATAACTAAAAGTTGACATTTGGCCAAAATAAAATAAAAATACTCACCAAAATGCTGTGTTCCATTGGCTCTGAAAAAAATAATTATAAATCAACATCAGTTGCTTTTAAAAATAATGAATGTTGAACAATTATATACCAACAAAACAGCGTTGAGCGTTGTTATTGAAATTTTTTGGAAAAACATTTTTTTTAAATCCACATTTTACCTCTATTCCACTTGTTTGCCAACATCAATCCATTCGGTACCTCATCAAACAGTTTCAATAAAAAAATTGCATAATTATTGAGGTTGGATTTTAACAATAGGTGGCTTTAAAGTAAATTGTTATTAAAACGTGTCAAGCTACTAATGTTTTCTCTATTCGTGTTTTGTAATCGTGTACATTTGAAATTAGCATAAATCGGGTAATAAGAATAAAATATAATATCAATTAGTAGGCGGGCAACATACAATAAGGCACGCGACACACGCGCCTGTCACGACCGTCTGCGCGTGCCCTTATGTCGTGATACTATATCCTATATTTAAATCACTTATTACTTGAACTCGGTGCAGACATAATAGAAAAGCGTGCGTTTGTTTTGAATTTGAAATGAAGCAGGCAGGATAGGGTGTGTCTTGAAATAAAACCCAGTGTACAGCCAGTGTTCATAGCATTATCTAAAATCGACGCCATATTGTTGATTCGTTTCGAAATTTACGCCAGTACATTGACGTAATGACTTTGTTGGGATGTCATTATAATATGTCACATTTGTCTCACCAGTCACCAGTGACCAGTATGTAAAATGTGGCGTCAGATAACTGATAAGTGACAACTTGAGCACTGAGCTTAAACTGAGTTTTATTTTGGAACCTAGGCTTGGTATAACTTTAAATTCGTAGACATTCTAAATTACATTACGATTATACGTATCCTTTTTCGGCTATATTGAGAAATCATTTTTTACCAAATTCGTGTGGCTGACATTGTTTATTTTAAATTATTATAGCACAACCGCCCTGTTTTCAGAAAGTCGACCAAACATGCTGTAACGATTACACGACGCGATGTAAACTCGTGTTAACGTCAATTAGTGAGGACATCCATCACACGGGGGTGAAGATGATGACAGCGATTCCTAGAATTTGTGGGGTAGATGCGGAAATCATTGGCAATAATCTGTTACTTCTATAATATAGTAGTTCTATGATCTGACATAAGTTTTACAGTAATAGGCTCTACTCATGTAACCAGGGCGGCGCGGTGTGCCAAAATGTTTTCGTTTTCGCTTCGTTGTAGAATCGCCGATGAAAATGTATGGAATTGACATAAGCGTTCGTTAATATGGCCATTCAGCCGAAACGAAAAAGTTTCGGCTGAATGGCCAGGCCATTTAGCCGAATCTTTTTCGTTTTCGCTTCGTTATAGAATCGCCGATCAAAATGTATGGAATTGACATAAGACGAGTCGAACTTCAACGTCATATTAACGAACGCTTATGTCAATTCCATACATTTTCATCGGCGATTCTATAACGAAGCGAAAACGAAAACGAAACGAAAACATTTTGGCACACCCTCCTGGTAAGGAAGTATACTGTATACTACACTTATTTATAATTTTTACATGCTAGTTGCTTGTAACGCCTAACGAAATCTGCCATTTTTGTTAAAATTTGGTTTTACAATAATCGTACCCGGTAACGTTTTAACATACGATGAGTATGTTGAGTATTTAAGATAGCTATAAGTATTCAATAAGTTTGATTTGTTTATCAGGTAGAGTCGTTAGTTTTATACTATTTATTGAATTAAGTATAAGTAATAAATGTTATCAATGATACTTATCCATGAATATATTTTAAAATTACAAGTATACATCCTTATTTCCATTATCATCAACGCATAACTTAAATATAGCAACACATAAACTTAAACTAAACTATACAAACCAAATACCAATAAACAAAACCTAACTGCTTCTGCTGAGGTTAATGTTTCCGGACACACGCCATAATCAATTAAGACAATAACCTCATGGCATGGCGACAACATGGGGTCTATATGGGTGCTATATGGGCTATATTATGAGGTACAAGATGGAATAATGGGTGCCAAGCCGCAGCCAGACATGTTCGCGCGTCGTTACTGTTGGCAGACCAATTAGTGGCGTACTACTATATACGGTTGTGGCTATATAGTGCTGAAAGTATATAGTATATAATATAGAGAGAGTATAGACTATAGACTATTTTAGATAGAGTATAATATATAGACGGTAGTCAAGCTCGTACTTAGCGGACGTCATCTTGAATCTCAATTAAATATAAAGAAATGGAAATTCCAAATTATTTATAAGTTGGTTAAGTGGACAACGCAGACAATTTTATTCACTTAGATATAATTATCATACAAGGGTACTTCACAAGTTGGACTTCATTTTCCGAAAGAATCTATAATTTTAATTATAATTACTTAAGACTCCGTATACGAAATTTTTCCGATTTTGCCGAAATTGCAAAGGTTTGCTACAGAAATATTATTAGCTTTTTTCCCCTTATTAGACTTAAAAAATATATATTAATTATTAGATTTAAAATATATTTAAGTGCGGAAAGCCGACTCGAACTTGCGGCGAGTAATATTATATATTAAAAAAAAAAAAAAAAAAAACACTGCCAACCACATTATATGTATTTGGACTGTAGCAAACATAACGTATGTAACTCGCAGTAGTTAAGTTGTTAGTATAGTTATGTTAGAAATTATACTTATATTAGTAATGTATTATAAATATTTAAATAATGTTCTATATATAAAATGTCATTTATTTAATATTTTTACTTCTTGTAATAAATAATAGATTATGTTAATCTATTATTTGTACCACTGAATTATACATGTATAGTAAATTGTGATGTAATATTGTAAATTATATGTTTTAAATTAAAATGTACCCAAAATACCTATCGGCAAAACTATGGCAATGTGTAACACCAATTGGCAATTTAATCGCAAAATGGTTCCCATTACCATGTAATACCATAATTATTGTAATTATAAGTATTAAAATCAGCGCAAAATCGGACACTCGTGACTGTGGTATGTAATATAATAAATGTAATACAAATATGTTATAGTATAAATGTATAGACGCTACACGTAAAAGTTAAATTTAATGTAATTTGTCAATAATGTAACAGAATATGGTAATAGAGAACTAAGAATGTAATGAATAACGGACTGAAATGCTCCTTGCTAATGAACTAAGAATGTAGTGAATAACAAAATGTAATAGATATCGTGAAATGTATAGTCATACATTATAAGGAATGTAATAGTAATACTAGTAATGTAAAAATATAGAAGGTAAAAAAAGCTGTTAAAAGAATAAAGTGTACTTAATAATAAAAATAAATCAGTGTAATAAGGAAATAAAAACACAGATAATTGTCCTGTATTATGTATAGGGGAAACAAGAGGTCCCAGATAGGGGCCAGTAAAAAAAAAAAAGAATAATAATATGTGAGATTTAGGTTGTTTTGAATCGTGTTTTTTTTTTTGCAAAATTTGTTTTTTTTTCTTTTTTCTAGAATTGAATAGAATTTTATCTATAGATTATTTCTGTCGTTTTCTTTTTATGAATTACATCTCCAAGTTGCCGAAATTAACAGCAATTCTTTGTCCATTTTCTCTAAAATTTTGCCGAGTTACATATTTTTTTACTCAACTATTTCATATTAAAGTGGTCAAAAGTAATTCCAACACTTTATAGACGACATTCTCAACAGTACATTGTATTTTTTTCATACCGTTAAGACGTCAATACAATCCATAAAAAGGTGATATTCTAAACCTTTTACAGCAAAAATCACAAAACTGTCGCGGGTTTGAGTTGGATTATTTAAAAATACTTAAAAAATAAAAAGTCTAGCTCCAACATTAGATTATAATTGAATGAATGATCTTACATGTTGTGCATTAAAACTTATAGAAATACTGTATTTTAACTGTTAAATCACGTCTGTTAAATCAGCGAAATCGGCAAATTTCGTATACGGACCCTTAATGTTTACGCTAGAATGTGAATTGCAGGTCCAAAATCAGACTCATGTGAGATATAATTTGGTAATATAATAGCTAATTACTACCTTGGAGACATTCTTATAGTCCTCCACAGTAATTTTCAAGAAAGCTTTCCTCATTTTCAAGAATATTATAAGATCTCAGAACTTACTACCTCATAACTTCCATTAAGAACTTAAAAGCACCCTAAAGCAACTTTAGTCTGCTTATGAAACACTACCTTAATGTTTCAACCTTTCAGGCAGTCTAATGAATGTCTGGAGTACCTAATTTTATCTTAATGTCCTAAGTAGCCTAAGTAACGTCTGAGTGCTTTAATAACGTCTTAAATTTATTAAGAAAATGTATTAGGTTGCTGACTCTGGATTTCCACAAGGAAAAGAATATATTATGCTCTGGTTGTACGTAATTCTGACTCTTAGTACCTACCTATACAGAAAACTACACAAAGGACATAGGTTTAAAAGTTCTTTTCTGTTTTTTTTTTCTGTTCTCTCCCTAAATAACCGAAAGTTGAACTTATATTTTTTATTTGCACATCACATAGGGTGCAAATAAAAAAGATAAGTTTAAACTTTTGGCGTATTTTTAGCGTCCTTTTTTATTTGCACCCTATGCGTTTTTCCTATGACTTTTACGCCTCTTGAGTTTTGCCCATATATTATTTTACAGACTTTTACATCAACAAACACATTTTAATCTCCAAGATCATTAGGATGCAGCTGCACCAAATCCACGAAATCAGTTCGAAGTCATGCGAGCAAATTTGTATTACTTAAAACAACCGCAAACCGTCAAAACGCGATTTTTCACACTCCAAAAACAAATATGTGGAACTTTTTACCCCAACCGCAGCAGGCCGTCGGCAACTATTAATTCATATTAGTGTTCTATTTTTGAAGGTTTAAAAAATATGAAAGATATGCGCGCTCTTTTGAAATTCGAACGCCATATCTGGTGACATTTTTATTTTTGGATATGGAATTTAAAAAATGAAATTGATACACTGCGTTCTATTTTTGTGAAATTATTTTTGAAGATCGATGATGATCACAGTCATCACATTTATTTATCAAGCATAATGTTAAATTATTATGTTTATATGAGTTCTCAAAGAGACTTCAGCTGTCTGTCTGAAATCTGAACGCTAAAGTACATTATCTAAACTGTTCTTACCTTCTTGACGAATGAATTTAAAAACAAAGCGTTTTCAAAAATCGAATAACCGAAGAACTTGAAGGCAATAATTCAAACGTATCTCCCGTATTATGCAGATCGAAGGAGGAAGGGCCCAAAAGCGTGACTGGGAATCTATTGTGGACCTGAATAATGTTAAGTGTTTCGATCCGGGCTCCTTACTCGCGAATAAATCCTAGACATGCGCCAGCGCCTAGTCAGCTTGGACTGTATTGGCATGTTAGTTTTTTTTTTTTGCTAGAAAAAAAGATTAAGAGAGAGAGATAATTTATTTTTGAATAGAGAATTAATAATTAAGGAGAGATAACCAAAAAACGTAAAACCGTAAACACAGGGGCCTTACTCCCGGAACTGATATCGATTTCGATTTTCGATTTCAACGGTTTTTGACATCTAAAATAGCGCACGATCGTGCTGCGGATCGGTTTGAAACTAATTCAACCTCAATGGATTTTGCTATTCCTGACAGCTATGTTAGCGCACGATCGAGCTGCGGCTCAATTTGGAACTAATCATCGAAACAGTCGCCAAATCGAAAACTTAGGTGCTCGCGACAGACAAAATTGTCTGAGAATCGACTTACAGATCGTTTTCGAACGTCAAATTTCACGGTAGCAACAGAGGCATCGACATCGATTGAGATCGATTGTTGCCGAGTTAGGTATTGTAAACGTTTTTAGGGTCACTAGGGTATCGATTGGTGTGGTGTCGTTTCATTTTTTAACCGACTTCCAAAAAACGAGGAGGTTATATGTTCGGCTGTGGATTTTTTTTTTTTTTTTTTTTTTTTTTTTTTTTTTTTTTTGTATGTTCAACGATTACTCCGCCGTTTGTGAACCGATTTTCGAAATTTTTGTTTTGTTGTATTAGGTTTCACTCCAATTTGGTACCATGTTCACAAAAGTGGTGACCTGATGATGGGATCCATGAGTAATCGAGGGAACTCCTCGAAATTTATATGGAAACATATGGTGATTTTGGTTTTATGTGAAGTGTACTAAGAATATGCTACCAAAAAGTCAAATATTGGGTCAAAGTATACCATGGTTTCGAAGATGCTGAGAGAACTCCTGACTCCTTATAGATACACGTTCGGGAGTTTCGGCGTTGTTTTAAGAACAGAAAGCATATGCTACTATGCAATTCATTAACCGACTTCCAAAAAACGAGGAGGTTATATGTTCGGCTGTGGATATTTTTTTTTTTATTTTTTTTTTTATTTATTTTTTTTTGTATGTTCAACGATTACTCCGCCGTTTGTGAACCGATTTTCGAAATTTTTGTTTTGTTGTATTAGGTTTCACTCCAATTTGGTACCATGTTCACAAAAGTGGTGACTTGATGATGGGATCCATGAGTAATCGAGGGAACTCCTCGAAATTTATATGGAAACATATGGTGATTTTGGTTTTATGTGAAGTGTACTAAGAATATGCTACCAAAAAGTCAAATATTGGGTCAAAGTATACCATGGTTTCGAAGATGCTGAGAGAACTCCTGACTCCTTATAGATACACGTTCGGGAGTTTCGGCGTTGTTTTAAGAACAGAAAGCATATGCTACTATGCAATTCATATTCATCATCATAATCATCATCATCATCATCATCGTCATCATCATCATTAAGGTCACCAATGTCTCATGGCACAGAATTAATAATAGTACAAGGCATAGGTATGGATATACTAATAATAATAATTATGTACTGTATAACAACACCTGTTTGTTTAATACATGGCGGTCGGCGCCGCAGAGGCGACGGCGTCGCCGCGCCTCGTGACGCGTGGCGGCAGACAACTGATCGAATACTTTACTAATTACTTTATAAAATTTAAATAGACAAATAGAATTAAAATGAAGTTATTTTAAAAAGAGCATTTACACAAAACAAAGTCATTAAGTGTCTTTTTAATCAGTTATACTTATTAATCGATAGATGGCGCACTAAGTATCGATTTGAATTCTTGATTAAGCGCTTATTCCACTTATCCTAGCTAGGAAGTCCTAGCTAGGGTCCTAAAAAATTTAGTCAAGTGGAATAACATTTAGAAGCTAGGATCCTAGCTAGGATCCTAAATCGGAAAAAATTTAGTCAAGTGGAATGACATTTAGAAAGCTAGGATCCTAGCTAGGACTTCCTAGCTAGGATAAGTGGAATAAGCGCTTTACAAGAACAGAGCTGTCAATAATTATGATAATATTAAATATTATGAGTAGCTACGCTACATCCTATGCAAGTTTATACAATTTTTTATCTGATAGATCCTTCGATCGTGGAAAAACGAGACACAATAGCCTTTCTATTGTTATCTCAATCGCCGGTGACCGCTTGGGGCTTGAAGCATTAAAATTGTTAAATTACTTAGCACAATATGTTCACTTCACTGATAATATATGATTTTGTGAGTGTGAGTTGTGACTCTTGACAAATTGTAATAAGATACGTAAAATATACGCGAAGGTTTACCTACTAGTGTAACTAAAAAGAGTGAAATTATTATTATTTTTAACAAAAAATTAAAACCGACTTCCAAGGTAAAAACAATAATAACATTAATATGAACTAAAAAGTATTAAATAATTTTTACTATCTAATGGTGCCTTTTTCCGAATTCGGCTAAAACTCAACTATTTCTGTATTCAATCTTCATAATTTTGAAGTCGGTGCCAGTTCCAAAAGTTTCAAATATTCTGTCAGAGGACTGAAGATTCAGCTATCTGGTACCGATTTCAAAATAATGAAGATTGAATACAGAAATAGTTGAGTTTTAGCCGAATTCGGAAAAAGGCACCATTAGATAGTAAAAATTATTTAATACTTTTTAGTTCATATTAATGTTATTATTGTTTTTACCTTGGAAGTCGGTTTTAATTTTTTGTTAAAAATAATAATAATTGTTGATAATAATTATATATTCATTATTATTTTAATATAATAATATGGCTCGTCTGCAAACATTTTTAATGTGATTGATGGCACCTCCAATGGAGTTAAGCTAGCTATACGGTGCCATTTAAGTTTGGTATCGTGCTTAGCTTGGCTCGCCCGCATGTATCCTATTGCGATTACTGGATTTTCTTCCAGGAATCTCAACAACATCTCCATTTGTAGGTGCGTAGGACGTATCATTATTTTCCAAATAAAAACTAATTTTTAATGTCGGCATGCAGGGATACAAATTTTACAAATACTAGAATATGTATGACAATGTTAAGTGTAACTACAAAAGAGAATTTACATATTTGTTTAATGTCAAGATGTTCCTTCAGTGTTGCCAACTCCGTGTCAGATTTTGGGGCTAAATGGAGTTCTAAAAAGGGCTAGATGGGGGTTGGTGATGGGGAATGGGGGCTAGATTTGACAAAAAAAATTAAAATTGGAAAAAACTAACTTTTTCAAAGGAACGTCCATTTTTGCAATTTGCACACGTAATATAACCAAGGCAAGAAATCTCACTGAATCACTGACTAATATAGTCAAAACAATGTATTGGACTTCGCAATTCAGTACTTCGGCACGAAAAAGGAATGAAATAGCAATATTGTAAAATTGTTAATGTAAGACCAGAATAAAATCGTAGTTGGATTTTCGGGGAACTTCCTGTTAAGCCAAGCAAGCAGCTACCTGTCTGTGACTCTACGATTTATGTGAGCGGAAAAGAGACAGGTAGTCTGATTTGACGCGACTTTGTGTGTTGCCCGCTTAGCTTCTATAAAGTTTTCTTACACCGTTTGGGGCTAGAAATAGGGCTAGGGGCTAAATCATCATTTTAAGGGCTGGATAAGCCAAAAAGGGCTAAATCTAGCCCCGAAAGGGCTAAGTTGGCAACACTGTTCCTTAACGAAAATAACCATTTTAAACCCACTAAAGTAGAAAATGGGCACATCCATCTAAAGTTTCTAAAGATATGTATTTTTATGGTATGACGAAAAAACACAAACATTATTTCATATTTTTCGTTATTTTTCGATATAACCTTCTCCTACTTTATAACAATCGACGTTGCTATAACGACGTTGACAAGACGCCATGGCAACATCTCGATTTTGATACGATTTTGTTCCGGAATTCCTGCGCATTACAATGAAATCAAAAACGAAATCGAAATCAGACTCGTATCAAGTTGATATCAGTTTCGGGAGTAAGGCAGCAGATATTGCTATCTGTTTCAGTAAGTATCATCGATAAGGACTGTTATTAATTATAATACTTACCTCAGAGAGAGTCATATTTTAATATTTCAATTATTCCTGAAATGGCTAGGCACTTCAAACAAGTTTTAAACTTGTTTGAAGTACCTAGCCTAAATTGTTACGAAAATTATAAAAATTATAAATTGACTTAAAAACCAGGCTTAGGTCATTTTGCGCAAATCTGCGTTATTGCTAATTTTTAACAAAAATAACGACTTCTCATAGAACGTTATAACATGATCTATATTCTATACAAAAGTGTGCCTCTCTCTCTTCACGGTTAAATCACCAAATTAGGCAAAATAGTTACTTGTTATAAAGACACTTTGGGTCCCGGATACAAACTTTTATCGCCTCAAATGTAGCTTCTTGCGCGACAAATTTTAATACCTACAACGATGTTGATTGAATATCTATGTGAATAAAATTTAATTTTAAGTTTTTATTACCCTCGCTAAAACTCGAGTTCGGCTGAACCAATTTGGCTAATGTTAGTCTTAAAATAGGAAGTCCAGGGAAGGTTTATATTAGGATAAAGTGATACAAAGTCATCTTATTTTATTAGCGATGCAATATGTAAAATTCCATACATTTTGACTTCGCCCTGGCTTAAATTTAATTGTAACCCGTGCCAATTCTCCCCAGCACCACTATAGTGGAATCCCCCGATAGTATCGACAGGGACGAGGTCTCGGCCCTGTACTGGTAATTGTGTGCAGCCATCATGTTACACACTAATGTATGGAATTGTATTGCTATGTATTCTTGAAATAATTATTGAATTTCATTTAAAACGTTTGACTGCCGCAAGCAAAGACGAATGCTACAGTGAAACCTGGTTAATTGGGATCTCAAGGGACCAAGACTTTTGTACCAATTATTAAGGGATCCCAATAATCCAGTTATCCAATTAAGCAGGTTTAAAATTATGGGTCTCATTTACAGAGGCCGGCACTCACAGGGGTCAATATGTGCCGTTATTCAATTTTAAAGCTTTTATTCGTTTATTTTTTTTCTTTTCCACCAATATACTGAGACCGAATTTCTTTGTTATTCAATAATTCTACACAGGGTTGACTTTAGTGTGTTATTCTCCCTACTCAATTGTTCATCACGCGACATTCTACTATCATAATCGGATGGAAATTTAAAATTTTCAGATACTGATTACGTTTTATATTTACGTTTGGACATTTTTTACACTTTTATTCCGTTGGTTTTAGTTCTAAAACTGAGATAGTACTAACAAAAACATGCACAATATAATGTATGTAAACAAACACGTCAAAACTGGTTATAAATATCATAATTTGTCCCGCTTGTAGAGGTTAATGAGCTACAGAGTCTCAATTATAGAGTTAAATATCGAAGAAGTCTTAGAATTAAAATCTCATTTAGTCAGTTTTTAAAATCCATTAACAGATATAATTTACCGAAATAGTGCCGGGCCATCATTGCAATAGTCAATAATAGAGGTTTTTCATTTGGCCAGGTCCCGCTTAGCCAGGTTTCACTGTAATTACTTAGCTGCAATTCTTGGAATCTCCTATTGAAGGATTAAATGAATATTTTGACATAATTAAGCCTTATACATTATCTGTCAAAGGATATTCGACGACCTCTGTGGCTCAATTAGTTGAGTGTGTGGCAGCTCAAGCCGGCGGTCGCGGGTTCGAATCCCGCCGACGGAACAAATTTTTCAATGTTCCCGGGTCTGGATGTGTATTAAATATGTGTATCATATAATAAAAATCTTAAATATATGTATAGTATAAAAGTATTAAATATATTTCCGTTGTCTGGTACCTGTAACACAAGTCCTTCAGATACTTAGCACGGGGCCAGACTGACGTGGTGTGAAGCGTCCATAGCTATTATTATTATATGTCTCTGAGTGCGATTATTAGAGTGTACCTACCTAGTCAAATGTTCGTTTTGAAATTGTATATAATCTAGTTATGATAGGAATTTTAGAAGCCGAAAATGTAAGGGATTGGACTTATCGCATGCATCGCTGTGTCAATTCCCATACATTTTTAGTTTTTATGTAACTTCGCCATCGAATGCATTTTGAGTAAGCAATCAGGATACTTAGCCAAATTATTCGAGAGATTTGACAGCGAAAATGAAAATGCCATAGCATCGCTAAGTGACATGGCGTGGGCGATGTCTTATTAATCCCATAGTGTATGTATAGACTATAGATACATTTTTGCTTTGTAACTTCGCCGTACAAGATATCGAATGCAACGACGAGACTGGGCAAATTATTTCATGAAGTATGTCATTTTACAATAAGAACTATGAAGTGTGCCTCAATTCGTCGTTTGGGCTTTAGTAATATTATGTAATTTATACTCAACTTCTAACAAGTTCTGTTTTGATGATTTTATCAAATAAAAATACAATATTATGATGACAAATCGTACGACACTCGAATATGACGTGACGGGGGAGAGGACGTGACGTTAACGTAACGACATGGATCACCGTGACAAAGCTATGGGGATCATTGTAGTATTATAATTTTATGTTGATAATAATATAGAGATAAGATTCTATTAGATATGGCGAAATAAAAATCAAGAATCAAAGGCGTGTTAAGCTTTATTCTAAAGGTTATGCATTAACGCTGCGCTGTGAACTGCGAAAAAGCAATGAAATAGCGATAAAGCAAAATGCAATATGACACATTTGATGTTTGACTTTTGACGTGTGAAACAAAAGTTATGTCAGTCACTTTTTTGCAGTTCACAATGTAATTTTTCCTATCTTTTTGATAAAACGTGTCCGGAACACGTTGCGAGTTTCTTAAGGGGGTGACACACGTACGAACTTAAAGTACGCGGGTTTTAAGTTCGCGAACTTACTCGGCTCGCGTCGGTGACACACGAGAATCGCTCACACGCGCCGCGAGCCGCGAGCCGCGAGCCTGAGGGCATGGTAACCCCCAGGGTAGCGACTCGCGGCGCGTGGCTAGCGGCTCGCGGCTCTTTGCTGACACACAGGCGATTAAGATCGTCGAGCCATAAGTCCGCGTACTTACTCGCGTGTCCGTCACCCCCTTTACATCGTATGACGTATCGTCCCGCCAGGTGAATTTCCTTACCAAGAGTAGGCACCAAAGAGGACATTCAGAAGGTGTGAGTTACTTACCAATTTGGTAATAAAAATATTTGCATTAAATCCTTAACGGATGATTGGAAAAAATTAATTTCGTCACTGCTTCTCTAAATATCCCTAACTCTACATCTCTACAATATGATAGTCAAATGTGTTAATTCGCTAATAGTTAGAATCGTGACTGTCAATAGTTAGAGAGGTATTACGCAATTGCACAAGTCATTAACGCTGATTTATTGAACTGACAGATGCGTTGGTTGGTATTTGACGTACGCTCTAACAACGTCATATCTTCACGTTTGTTAGAGTAGGACTCAGCATTCTCGTTCGATTATTTGAGTCTCAAAACGGTTTCTATTTCGAACATTTAAACGAGAAAATCTTATATACATACATATATATATATATATATATATATATATATATATATATATATATATATATATATATTACGTATCCCACCAAAAAATACTTTCATATAAAAATGCTGCCAATATGAGAACATAATAGTTCGTGGTGTCAAAAAGTAGTGAGATCTCATGTAGAGCTAAGTTTCAAACCTTACACACTCAGCCCCAAGTCTAAAAACCTTAATTTTACACATAAATTGCGGCAAAATGCTGATATATATATGTGTCAGCCGCATTAGAAGAATCTAAAAACTCTACAGATTGCCATTTTGTTGCGGTTAATATAAAAGTTATTAAGTACAACAGAAGAGTAGTTCAAAGCTTATAGCATGACCAATAACAAAATGGCCATGCCGCCCATTTTGAATAATGTGTAGAGTTTTTAGATTCTTCTCGTGCGGCTGACACATTATAAATCAAGTATTTTGCCGCGATTTATGTGTAAAATTAAGGTTTTTAGCATATCGCGCGCGGCGGTCTTAGCGCCGCGAAGACCAATGATTAATCTATGGTTTTTAGATTTAGGGCTGAGTGTGTAAGGTTTGAAACTTGGCTCTACATTATTATGTAGAGCCAAGTTCTACTTCTACTTACTACTTCTCACTACATTTTGACACCATGAACTATTATGTTCTCATCTTTTCAGCATTTTGACATGAAAATGTTTTTTGGTGGGATTTCATTTGTTTTTGTAAGTTTTACCACACACGTTTTTATGAAATTAAGGGGCATACAAGCATGCGCACTCGCATTATTAGAAAAGTTGCAAGTGCTTTACCAGCCTTTAATAGGGGATCGGTTATGTATAAAATTAGGGGACAAACGAGCAAACAGGTCAACTGATGGAAAGTACTACCGTCACCGAGTTGCCATACTTTCAATTGGGAAAATGGGTATCCCTATTCCCCTGTTCTCTTTCCTTTTCTTATAAAATTAGGGGACAAACAAGCAGACGGGTCACCTGACGGAAAGCAACTGCCTTCGCCCATGGACACTCTAACATTAGAAGAGTTGCAAGTGCGTTTCCAGCCTTTTAGGTTAAAACTTTAAAGTGATCGATGTTTTTATAAAATTATTGAAATCTAAAAAGTAAATCCTTTGCTTTCTTCAATTTAAAAAAACATAAGATATCCGCCATAACTTATTGGCGGCAAACATCTTGTCACGTCTGACGGAAGCATAAAAAGCTGTAAGTTCAAATATTAATTACTAATACGAAACGGGCATTGATCAAAGTAAATCAAAGGGATCGTCGTAAATCATTATCAATGATCTATACGTGATCATACTCCGTAATGTTGTAATGTGATACGTCGCCGGATTTTGATTTAATTGCTGTTATCCGCCATTTTGTTTTCATTGATGTTATCAACAAAAACGCCGCAGTCAAATAGCTATGTCCACACTGTGCACTTTCGTCTTCAATTTTCGTCATCTGCTGTCATTCAACTTTCGTATTGGCGCATTCAATAATTGAATGCGTCAACGAACGCAACGCCAACATTGTCATTTGTCATTAAAGAACAAAGCGAAAGATTTGGATACGGTCAGAGGGCATGCATCGCGGGCATGCCTCACGTTCGCTGTCGACTGCACTATAACGCATGCCCTTGATGAACAAAAAAAGGTACAGTGTGGATAAAGCTATAGAGGTTTAATGTTACCTTTAATTTTATGGAGAGTTTGACAGAAACTCTAGATATTTTCTGACAAACTCTCCATTAAATTAAAGTTCAGTAATAATTAAATGTTTCAGAGTACATGCATTACAATTCAGAACTTTTAGTGATTTTTAATTACAATGAACTTCGTTTCTGCACACTTTTTCTGGCACTCGAGGTATCGACTCTATGCCCATCAAAAGATCAGTAGTTGAAGCGTGAATCGGCATCGGCCATCGGCCGATAGGCAGATACATTATTATTTATTTTGGATTCTTAAAATTATTATTATAAGTATGGACATTTACCTCCTATATAATATACTTTTGTTAACCCTAAAAAAGTCACAATGAAAAAAATCCCATAAATACTCGCATGGGGTCACAATGACCGAATCTAAGATACGTATTGCCATTCGCTATGGGGTACGCGGGCGATGCCCTCCTCTCGAAATAGTTCACCTTGACCGCGTATCTGTTTAATGTTTGTGCTGCTCCTCACTGAGATCCTCACTTAGATCCTTGTCTGGTTATCTGGTAATTTGAAATTGTTACTTGGATACTATAAATTGCAGATATTTTTAGATAGCTTTAATAAATAGAAAAACTAAATATTGTAATGAAGATATTGTGTAAAATAATTAACAATCTAAACACTCCACACTGTATTTACTTTGTTAATATACATATTTTAAAGAGTTAGCAATAAAATCGATGCTCGACACCTTCCTAATTAATAATAATAATAATAAATATCACATAATTTTGGTTTGAGGGGAACGTCATGTTTCGTTTGTCAAATATTTTAAGATAAAATTTTAGCAAATTAACTGTTTGTATGAATTATTCTTTTTAATCCAATACTTCATAGTATTCATAATACTATTTCGATCTCATTAAGTATTAGATCAAAGTGAAGAACAACAAGTTTCTCTTGTCACATCTACCAGCAAGTGTTTATATGGGGCATTTCGCGAGCAAGTCTGATCTCGCTCCCGCACGTGGGCATCTTCCCACGGTCCGCGGGGGTCCCTAATCCGGACCTCCACTCACTGTTTTTTACAACGTCTGTTTTAGGCTTAATGCTCTAAGGTTTTAGGGTTAACCGCCTGACCGTAGGAATTACAGAATGTGTATGGATATTCTATGGAAGTCCTTTTGTTGGTGGCATAAGAATTCTATTAGAAATTAGAAGTACCTGTACTAACCTAACCTAACCTAACCTAACCTAACCTAACCCTAAACGATGGTGTCTTATCAACTCTTATCTTATAATCAAACCATCATTGTCACCTTCACCATTATGATTAGTATTATCAGTTTAGGGCGAAGCCAAACGAGCGTAATTTGTGAGTTGTGAGTCGCAGAATTTCGGTTCGGCAGAATTATTCTGCTGCATTCAGGTTCACACAAAAGTCCTGTTTGATTCACACGAGCTTAATTTTGTGAATTATGATTTGTATGAAAATATATTTATGCGGCAGAAATTCTGCGACTCACAACTCACAAATTACGCTCGTTTGGCTTCACCCTTAGTTTGCATCTATTGTCTACTGACTACCTCTATACTCTACATCGGTGATTCCAAAACTAGGTTTGTCGTCCTCATGGTTCCGTCGAAATATTTATAAACTCGATTAATTCACTAATTAGAATATATGAAAAGAAAATACTATCTGAGAAGTTGATTCCTAGGCAGATGGCGGACGGATAATAATTATTTGGCCGCGTTAAGTCACCCATCCGACCGATTACAGCTAACATTGAATTGACATAAGCCGACCACATGACTTAGATCCGTCAACTGCCTAGGAATCAATTTCCTCGATGGTACAAACCACTTTATTTCTGTGGTGCAAACATAATTTACCCAAAATATGGGTTACAATTCGCACAACCTATTTACATCTTTGGTTTAGAGATATGCGGTGAGTTGTTTAGGGGAAAATACATTAATTACAGTCTGGGTGATCACAGCGAAACAAACTTGCGAACTACACCTCATACAAACAACCCTGAAAAATACCATTTTTCAAATTGCAAAGTGAATGAAACGTAGGTAGATACGATTGCAATCAATGATATTCTACTTATGCAGATCTGCTACGTTCATACTATTTTCCGGCTTAAATCTGTTCCGAACAATTTTCAAATTCAAAATTGGACTTTGACAGATAGTGAAACAAAAGATACGAAATGCCATTTACATAAAAGAGACAGACTAAATAAAATACGACCCAATTGGGTCGTATTTGAGTCTTCACAACGCGCGCGCGGTAGTGACATATCTACTTTGAGTTTTTTATATAATATCATTGATTGCAATCATAACATGTAACAAAGTTGCACTGATATATATTGTAATTTGTGTAATATTTATGATAAATTATATCACAAATCTCAGTGCAATAACACTTATGAATCAGCATTTGTGAGATGAAAGTGAGTGTATCTGGATCGAACGTCATACCATTCTTGTTACTCTGATTCAGTTTATTTATAAATATATAAATATATAAATATTTTGCTGCATACTTTTCAAGGAGCTCAGCATTGTCAGCTATAATATTATAATGCTACCAATTTTTATGCCACGTATTAAAGATCCTTTATGCATATTTTAATTTACTTGACTTTCAGTTTTTCCTTTTTTGTTGGATTTGGATCAAGATAAATTAAAACCGGGTTATAATATTATTCCAATACGAATACAGTGATCCAAACCAGCGCGGTGATATGTATTGCTACGGAGACGTAAGTAATGTAAATGGGTGTGGGGAATGAAATTCAAGTGCATTCTAGTATAGGCTCTATAGGTATTTGATTCTAGTCATTGACATAAGAAAATTCTAGTTCATTTCAGTACCCGTTTTTTACATATTTTCAAAAAACCTCAAAAAACCGGGTAATTCTATATCTTCTTCCTCATCTTTTTTACAATAGTCGCTTTAGTGATTTGCCATTATCGGAGTTGATTCTCGTAAAAGCCCTTTCTAATACCCGGCATTCCTGTCGATCGTCCTTGTTTCGATCTATCTTTGGCGAAGGATTTGTGGCGGGAACACGGTCGAAGTTATTTTGTCTCGAAGTTTCGACAGTGGTCCTTATGTTGTGGGAATAGAGATCTTGTGGGGGGTAAATTGAATGTGGATTGATGGTAGAATGTCTTACAATGTTAGCGTGATGTATTTAAACTTATCTGGATTTTTTGTTAACAACTGAATGTTATTTTGTTAGAAGAGTAATCTTGCTTGTATTATTTACTTATGAAGTTTAATATGTAATTTGTTTTTTTTTGCAATCAGAATTAAGGTAAGTATACTGTACTTATACCTATTACCTGTAGTAAAATTTAAAAACACACAATTTCTTTACTAACAGTACAAAAAAGAAGTTTATAATGTTCATAACTATGAATGGGAGAATTAGCCAACTTTTTGACAGCCATCAGGGTTGCCACAATACGCTAAATTGCTCGTGGCCTCAACCCAATTGAGTCGTACTTTGTGACGCCGCGCTGTAACGATGTAACGGACGGCATGGGAAATATCAGATAGGGCTACCACATGAAAAAGGTTTAAATGCTTTTTTTCCCTTAATTTTTTCGGGCCGGGCTGGCCAGCGGTGGAACAGGAGCGGGAAAAATGGAAGACCTTGGGGGAGGCCTTTGCCCGGCAATGGGTTATGGGATAGCATAGGCCAGGGGTCACCAATTAGTTTCGCTCGGGGTCCATTTTAAGAAATGAAATGACCTTCGTGGTCCACACATTTTATAAAAAAATATTTTTAAACAAATGGCGGAAATTACAAAGGTATCAATCAATGAGAAAAGTGACAATTTTTGTTACTAATCATATCTGTCTGTAGATTGGAAAGAAATTGCTTGGTGGCTGGTGCAAGCTATTGACATTAAACGAAGTTCATCTTCGAAAATGCTTGGTCAGTGGTCCGCACACAATGGGTCGGCGGTCCGGATGCAGACCGTGGTCCGCCATTTGGTGACCCCTGGCATAGGCTTATTAAAAAAAATTAATATAGTATCAAGTATGATAGAAATGTAGGATCAATTCATATTGCAATTTGCATCGTGGCGCATAGATGCAATCTTTAATGAGCCATTCTAATGTAAATTACTGTAATTAACATTTTAAATTTCTCCGCGTTGACAGCCCTACGCGCCGCATAATAAAATGTAAACGAACTGGAAAGAGTTTTTGACACTATAATGCTACATATAATGCCTGTGATTTTGAATGTGCCAGTCATAAAATCACGAGAAAATACTCGAAAGTGGACTACATGTGCCGAATTAGCCGCTTGTTCCAATGAACAAGCAGACAATTCTGCTACTTATGTACCTATTGTATAAACGCCTCCGTGGTCCAGTGGTTAAGAGCGTGGCTCTTGACTCGGAGGTCGTGGGTTCGATTCCCGCGTTGGAAACAAGTTATTTCCAAGTTTGTTTAGGACAAGGCCGGCTGATCAGTGATCACCTGATTGTCTGACAAGTAAGATGATCCATGCGTCGGAACTCGGATGGGCATGTAAAAGTCGGTCCTGGGCCTGATCTCTCACCAGTCGTGTCGGTCTTCCGTCCCACTTGGTTACGAGAGTAAAAGGAATAGAGAGTGCTCTTGTGTGCTGCGCATTGGTCACTATAAAATTACTCCTGCGAAACCGGCCACCGTCACCGAAACCGGTGTGGGAATTATTATGTATTGTATAGGTAACTATTTAACTAATAAGTAATAACGTTATTCTGGAATACAAAAATATAATCTAATAGTTCTTTTAGAGCTTCCACTAGTTCTCGCACAATAATGGATTCATGACAAAATATAATGACATCCGTTTGATACGAAAATACCCTATAGCTACATTGATCCGCCTAGTGGCAATATGTGGGTAGGTAGGAGAGTGTCGAAAAATTCTCATTGACAGTTTTTGAAAACACGAGACCACGGCGCGGCGGCGCGGTGCTTCAAGTAAGTCGGTTCTTTCCAAATAAAATATAAATAATAATCGGCCAAGTGCGAGTCGGACTCGCGCACGAAGGGTTCCGTACCAATACAGAGCAAAAATAGGCCAAAAATTGTGTTTTTTGTATGGTAGCCCCCCTGAATTTTTTATTTTATTTTAATATTATTATTAAATATTAAAGTACACATTTAACAAAAGAATGTGTGAAAAATTCAAGTGCCTACCTTTTGCCATTATTGATATAGAGCCAAAAAGGCCGAAAAAATCACGTTTATTGTATGGGAGCCCCCCTTAAATATTAATTTTATTTCGTTTTTAGTATTTGTTATTATAGCGGCAACAGATGTACACAATCTGTGAAAATTTCAACTTTTTAGCTATTACCCTTCTTGAGTTACAGCCTGGAGACAGACAGACGGACAGACAGACGGACAGACAACGAAGTCTTAGTAATAGGGTCCCGTTTTTACCCTTTGAGTACGGAACGCTAAAAATTACCATAGACACATTCTTAGGGGGCTGTGACAAGGGGCGAGGGGGGGGGGGGTGGTCTAAAAGTAATGATAATTGTTGACGTATTTTATGGATAGTCCCTTATAAAATCGTTATGTTGCACTCAAAACTTTCAAGCGCCAACTAAATCTTCTAGGGATTCTCAAGAAGAGTCAGAGAAGACAAAGCTCTGAAAAGATCCCTTCTCTCGTCTTCGGATCAATCTTTAACCAAAGAAAAAAATATTTAAGAAACAATTAATCGTAATTGAGAAATATTGGTTTAACAGTGTTGTTAACTCAATTAGTTTATTTGGTTGATAGAGCTGTAATTTAGTTGCTTGAGATCTTTAATTGCTTTGATTGAATTTGATTTGCCTTTTGCCTTTTAGAAACGATGCAACACGACGTACTTAAATATTTAATGGTTAAAGATCTGTTTGCATTTTCGTACTACAGTATGAAAATGCAAACGGGCCTAAAGTATAATTAGTTTTTTTTTTGAAGTGAAAACTTCTTTAGCGGCGTTGAGCACTTTTATGGGATGGGTAAAAACTGTGAAACTCGCGTCAGATTCTCGTGCTGATCGAAAAACCTTGGAAAAACCGTAAGACGGTTGGAGAGTAGTGTTTTGTGTCGAACTCGAACTTGAATTGATTGTAAGGGTTTCGATTAATTAAAAAAATCGATTTTTTAAAAATCGATATTCATAAAAAATGGGTTAAAAATTTAATCGATTGTAAGGTTTACGATTAATCAAAAAAAACGATTTTTTAATAATTGATTTTCATAAAAATGGGTAAAAAAATGCACAACGTTAATAATCAAGTTTTCACTTCTGCCAGCACTCCCGGAGTGCAACCGTCTTTTTTTAATTTTAAACCCAATTTATCTCACAATAGCAAATTACCAGTAACAAGCGAATGTGATGCCTAATTGACCACATGATTGGCTCCCAACAAAAGTTATTGTCAAACAAACACGACAATGGAGTTGACAATTTCTTCCACCAGTGACCACCGTGTGAACGACCATTTTGTTGGTCCATTGTGCCAATGGGGATCATACTGGTTAATCAGCTGAATCCTTACTAAATAAGTACTAATATTAGAAACGCGAAAGTGTGTCTGTCTCTCTTTTACTTATTTGTGACGTTATCTGGGAAAAGGGACCTTATGGAGGGTTCTAGTTTCCGAGATAATCGCATTTAAAGTAAAGTGTCGAAATAAATATTTTTTTTCTTTTTTTGCTCCATATTAATAAACGGACTCTAAATTTTGATATGACAAAGACACAGGTTTTAAAAACGATTTTTTATAGGTTAAAATATATCTTAAAGTTTAGTAAAAAAGGGACCTTATTGTCGGTGCTGCAGTCGAGAGTCGATTGCGGCTTTTTTTCGGCACGGTATCTACTGTTATACTACTAGTAATTTGTACCAAGCTGAAAATCGGTAATATTGATTAGAATATCTGGGGGCACGGCAATGCCCCCTCCAAGTAGAGCGCGAAGCAAACACTGCAGTACCAACATTTACAGGAACCATTTCACCGCATTTTAAGCACCGCATTTTAATTTTCTAGAAGTCATTAACTTCCGAAGTTGAGCTAAAGCAAAGTTTTTTTATTTATGACACTCACACACTCACTCAAGATCATCAAAATAGAACTAGTACTTCCCATAAACTCAGAGAGCTGAAATTTAGCACAGAGTTTAGGGTTTAATGGCCATTTATAGGGAAAACCATAAAAATTAGCCAAGTGCGAGTCGGACTCGAAATTAGTTTTTTGTATGGGAGCCCCCATTAAATTTTAATTTCAATTTAATCCTGATCAAAGGCGATCAACCTGCATTGTCCTAACCAAACTTGGAAACAATACGTTTCCAACGCGGGGATCGAACTCACGACCTCCGAGTCAAGAGCCACGCACTAAACCTCTAGTCCACGGAAGCGTATATGTAACACGTTACACGTGTGATGGTGATGGTAACGTTTACACGAGCGCGCAATCCTACACGAGCGATAATATTATGATGAAACCCACTACTTACGGCTCAGCTTAAAAAATCAATATGCCCACGTTTCTATAAAGAGAAGTGAAATCCCACCAAAAACATTCTGTAAAAAAACTAGCCAAGTCTCGAATCTCGATGGAGCTGCTTGTTTATCTCTAATAAGGGTTCCTTGTTGACTACGGAACCCTAAAAAGTAATGAAATCTAGACAAAGTCGTACCAAGTCTGAGGTTCCTTTATTACCAGATTTGTAACATTTCTGAGGGTCCTATACTACGAATAATAAAAACTAAGGAAGAGTAACTCCATCAAAGAACATGCTCCAAAATACTTATCAAAAAAGTGTACCTTAGGTTCACTTTTCATACATTTGCAATATTTAGGTGACTTTGAGCGGAATAAAGGCTGACGTTACATGACAGTTCGAATGGAACCAAATTTAAAAATGTATTAGTATGGGAGTTACGTTTCCTTAGGTTTTATTATTCGTAGGTCCTATAGGATTACGTCAAAAAGGACAGTTTTTAGGGTTCCGTAGCCAAAATGGCAAAAAACGGAACCCTTATAGATTCGTCATGTCTGTCTGTCTGTCTATGTGTCTGTCTGTCTGTCTGTCTGTCTGTCTGTCCGTCCGTATGTCACAGCCACTTTTCTCCGAAACTATGAGAGCTATACTATTGAAACTTGATAAATAGATGTAGTCTGTGAACCGCATTAAGATTTTAATACAAAATGGAAAAATTATTAAAAAATTTAGGGGTAGATATAGATACAACTGAAGCAAAAAAAAATTTTTTTTCATCTAACCTATGCGTAGGGTATGCGTGGGGTATCTATGGATAGGTCTTTAAAAATCATATTGAGGTTTCTAATATCATTTTTTTCTAACCTGAATAGTTTGCGAGAGAGACTCTTCCAAAGTGGTAAAATGTGTGCCCCCCACCCCCACCCCCACCCCCCCCCCCCTCTAACTTCAAAAGTAGGGGCATGATAAGTCTAAAAAAATATATGATGTACATTACTACAAAAACTACCAACGAAAATTGGTTTGAAAGAGATCTAGCCAGTAGTTTTTTTTTTATACGTCATAAATGGTAAACCTTAATTTAACTTTCATTAAATCAAGTGGATTATGGTAATAAATAAAAACCACTTAATTTCATAAAAATAAACCTTATTGCTGCTGCAGAACCCTTCATGGGCGAGTCCAACTCGCACTTGGCCGGTTTTCAATATAGCGCCGGTTGAACCTATTAGTAATTAGATGGATATGGTCTATTGAAATATTATATTTGGAGACAGTGTTTTTTTTTTAGTTTTTACTTTTTACACATCAAGCTTTTACGAATATAAATAAGTAATAACTTAACTGTAATTAAACGAAGAGATTGATATAAGCCCCATACATTATCCGACAAGCTTTTCATGACTGAGTGCTGCCGTAAGATCTTCCGAGTGTAATAATATTCAGTATAAAAGACAAGTAAGTACGCCATGCATCCTAAGTGCCACTTAATTTAGTTAACGATCAGGGTCGCGATTCGCATACCTTGCCTGTACGCTTTGATGAAGTTACGAAGATCCTATTTTATCATTGACATAAGAAACTATAAGGTCTTTGTATTTTAATTTTTATGCTGTAGCGCCTTCCAAATATTATACGGCAACACAACATTATCTGGTACGAATTTTTTATCAGGAGAAATTTTAAGATGCGCTCCTGATTATCTTCTTATAATATATAAAATTCTCGTGTCACAATGTTAGTCCACGAACTCCTCCTAAACGGCTTTACTGATTTTTACCAAATTTTATATGCATATTCAGTAGGTCTGAGAATCGGCTACTCGGTACTGTATATATTGATAAGTGCATTTGTTGAATAAATAATAGTAAATTATTACAACCTGAGACTGACGGCGACCATTGCTTGTGCGACGGGATAGCGATCGACGTTGCCATGGTGGCATACTTATTTAGTCACTTCAATAAAATAATATGGCAAATATTATGGCAAAGCAACGTTTGCCGGGACAGCTAGTTTCTTATAAATATTTATTATGTCTATTACTTACGTCTTATTTCTTGTCTACTTAAAATATTTCCTAAGAATTGTCTAGACTAGTCACTAATCATTTTATTCTTTATCCCTTTATTAGGAAAAGCGCATAATTCAATGAAGGGAAGGAAAACTACTTGTTTTTAACCGACTTCCAAAAAACGAGGACGTTATATGTTCGGCTGTGGATATTTTTTTTATTTTTTTTTGTATGTTCAACGATTACTCCGCCGTTTGTGAACCGATTTTCGAAATTTTTGTTTTGTTGTATTAGGTTTCACTTCAATTTTGTACCATGTTCACAAAAGTGGTGACTTGATGATGGGATCCATGAGTAATCGAGAGAGCTCCTCGAAATTTACATGGAAACATATGGTGATTTTGGTTTTATGAGAAGCATCCTAAGCATATGCTTATGCATAAAAATAATATGCATAAAACGCAATATTTTGCACCGAGGTATTCTATGGTTCCGAAGCTACTAAGAGAACTCCGGATTCCTTATACAAGTTTGGGAGTTTAGGCGCTGTTTTAAGAACTGAAAGTTTAACGTTGTTAGTGGCGGCCGAAAAGGAAGATCTTCCGACCGAGAGAGATAGCATGCTCGGTCAGGCCGAAGCCCACTGACGTCATTTCAGACGTTGTACATATCTTGCCGTTCGCCGAAACTTCGATAGCGCTATGTAGGATTGTTAGGCGAATTGTGAGTACCGCCACAAAAGCATATACTACTATGCAAATTACATTCATCATCATCATCATCATCATCATCATCATTACCACGTCAGGGTCACCAATGTCACCAAATTCAACCTTATCTCCAGAGCATAAGGCACACATTTGACATTACTCGTGTTCACTTCGATTTCACTCAATCTTCATAATTTTGAAGTCGGTGCCAGTTCCAAAAGTTTCAAATATTCTTACCGACTTCAAAACGATGAAGACTGAGTACAGAAATAGTTGAGTTTTAGCCGAATTCGGAAAAAGGCACTATTAGATAGGAATAATTATTTAATACTTTTTAGTTCATATTATAAGGATGTTATTATTGTTTTACCTTGGAAGTCGGTTTTAATTTTTTGTTAAAAATAATAATAATTAATTATAATTACCTACGAAGTTAATTAAAGATTGACTTTGTAGAAGACTTCTAGTTCCTATAAATTTTCCTTTTACTGTTGCACTCAGAGGAATTAAATGAAGATTAAGGGCCTGTTTCACCGCTTCCTGATAAGGTGCCCGATAGGCTTATTTGACAAATTCTCCATACTGTAGTCTGTATGTGTCAAGTTAAGTGGTGGACAGCCTTATCAGGAAGCGGTGAAACAGGCCCTAACTGTAATTAAATGAAGATTTTGACATAAGCCCTAAACATTGTCTGGGTGAGGCCGCCAATTTTTGCTGATATGACGCAGAAAAATTTTGCGAGAGAAAGAAAATCTACGCTGCTTGTGACGTTGGAGCACCTAAATTGTAGGGAATTTATTTCTCTAAGCTATCATAGCGTTGAGAAATATGCCGTTGGAGCACCAAAATGATAGCGTAGAGGCTATCATAGCGTAGAGAAAATCAAACTTATCTCTGTAAATAATACACAATGCGGTTTGTATTATAGCCCCAAACATGGCCCTTTTGACTACTCACATGATGCATTGATCGTTTAATGTGAAACAGTAATACTTACATTTGTGTCACAAAAAAACTTCTTTTGAAAAAACTGTGTACACGGCCCGAATGAGGTTCAAATGTGAACTGTCGAGAAATGGCGAATATTACGAGATTTTCCGTAGAATACGTAAAAACTCAGCGTTGCCACTTCCCGATTTCACCTTCCCTAACACCCAACGATAACAATAAATCGGTATTATTGATGACGTTTAAAATGTGGGGTAGAATTGATGTTTCTAACGATTCATTTGATTTGAAAAAGTTTATAAAGAAAGTTATCTTAAAATAATATAAGAATTAGATGAGGTAATAGGCATTTATATAAGTATTCATAATATATCAGATTTATCTTCAAATCTGTCATACTTACTGCTACAGCGACAATTAAAGTGCACCTCTTCCACGGCGGATTGTATATTTTAAGCTATTTTCTTACCTTTTTTATGTTTAATTCTAAATATATTTTTAGACTATTAATGGAACTCAAATAATTCTAATGCATGCTTGAGCACTTTGTTTTCTTCGTTAGAATCAGTTTTCGAGCATAAGATAAACACAATACTTTTTAAAATACAAAGGGCGGAGAAAAATAATTGCAAAATCAGCAAAAATTGGCGGCCTCGCCCATCTGCCAAACTCTTCATGAAGTTTAAAAGCATCATGTCTCGACTGATTGCGGTGGTTACTGTGTGAGTGGGTAGCCTCATTTCGCTTATATTAAGAATTGTGACTCAATCCCCCGGTTTCTGAAAGTGTAATAAGAAGGTTAGTTAGCCTTTCAGAAAACGGATTCGAACTATTTAGAATGGTGATTGCAGTTTGAGGATTTTGATAGGACACAAATTTTTCCAACGCCAAACACTTATAATAATTAATAAAAAAAAATATACACTAAATAGACTTATATTGTGATATATCATGAAACCTTAGAAATCGGGCAACTAGCTCTACTTTTTCCTTCTGGATCCGGACAATTATTTAGCCTCAGCATACAATGACGTTATCCACGTGCAAACGAAAGGAACGTTCACAAAATTAATATGTGTGCTTCCAACACAAAAACAATGTGGTAAACCACAGAGCAATTGCTTGAAACTCCAAACTATCAAGCTATGTCAAGGATGGACTCAGACATTATAAAGTCAGTTCTATCACAAGCCTCCCAAGGTCCATTTTCATGTTTCCATCTTCTTGGATTATATAGGAGCATCCGATTGCACGCGTGTTCCTTCAATAATTATTGAAATGGTTATTGCTAGTGATTATTTGTGTAAATGTTGTGTTTGCTGTGTGAATGTCAATCTAAGATGTCGCCTACAATTTGTGCATTAACAATGTTATAAATTATTATTATTTCGAATTTAATTGCTATTGCTTCCAAAAGATAAATAGAATCTGACATGAATCTTGGCCTGGCCTTTCTTTAAAATGTTTATTTTCTTAAAATGTGTTGAAGTAAATCCTACCAAAACACGTTAAATAAGACTTTTCTTTGGTATCCCTTACAGTTTTATTAAAAACACTATATCGAAACCTTATCGAATTTAGATAAAAAAGCTGAGTCAGAATACTGGTTTAAGTGTTACTTAATTAGTGTTTATTGAAGTACAGTACAAGATAGTAAGTAACAAGAGAAATAAAATTAATAGTCAGTAAAAACCATAAGCAAACATTTTATGCCTATTAATGTAGCACACACGGATGTTTGTTTTAAACAAACACCGTTATATATTTAAACAAAATAGCAAAAAGCCATAGTAAATGAAGTGTAAAATATATAAATGAACTAATAATTTACTATTTGCTGTCATATCGACAACTAGCTGTCCCGGCAAGCGTTGTTTTGCCATTTAAAGTATTTATATTTCATCAGTTGATACAAAATCTTGCGCCCCTCTTTTGTCTCCTAAAAGGGGTGGGGAGAAAATTTTAAACACCAGATGTTAAGTTGGAAAAACAGTTAATATGAAGTAAGTCCATTAAAGAAAAAAGTTTGATACAAAATCTGACTCCCTCTTTGGTCCCCTTAGTGGGAGAGATGATTTTTATACACCAGATGTTGAGTTGGAAGAAGGCAAATATATCTGCGAAAACCGTATGCAAATCGGATGAGTAGTTTTCGTGTTAAAGCAAAAGTCTTATACAAAATCTGACCCCCTTTTTGCTCCCCTTAGAGGGGTGGGGGGGTGATTTTTATACACCAGATTTTGAGTTAGAAGAAGACAAATATATCTGCGAAAACCGTATGAAAATCGGATCAGTAGTTTTCGTGTGATAGTGGAACAAACATACAGACAGACAAAAAAACTAACCACATTTTTGGCTTCTATAGCGATGTAGTAACACCCCTCGCTTATTATTTTTTGAATATATTTAATGTACAGAATTTTCATTTCTACAGTTTTATTATATGTATATATATGTATAGATATAGATTTACGGTGTTCCACAGGGAAGCGGGTTGAGCCCGGAGCCTTATTAAATAAACAACGCTACTGTAACTTTACATCAATACTTGAGTTATAAAATATGGTAAAGTGTGTCTAAATAAAATATCCACAGCCGAACATATAACCTCCTCGTTTTTTGGAAGTTGGTTAAAAAGACAATGTTATCTGTGTGTTTGTCTGTCTGTCTGTTACCGCTTCACGACCAAACTGATCACTTAACTGATTTTGCTAAAATTTGGTATGAAGATACTTTGAGTCCCGGCAAAGGACAGAGGACATAGGATGCTTTTTATCCTGGAAAAATGTATGGTTTCCGGGCTATAAACGAATTTTGGTGCTTGCGGACGTCATCCTAGTATTCCATAAACAAGTCTGGGGCTTTTTTTTTCAAAAGTTTCTGTCTTTTATGACCGGATTGTATCAGGACATCCGGGATTATTCCCGGAAAATGATAGTTTTGTAAAAGCAAAAATAAGTCCTTTTTTACGAAAAACTAAGTTTGAGTTTCGACCCATTAGGTTGTGGAAAACATCTAGTAATCTTTAGTTTTATCTAGCGCGGTTATGCCAAGTTTACGACAAATTTTACTTTGCATTCTTTTTCTTATGCAATGATAAATCGTCAAAATACATTTACAGTGCTTACTTGAATAGTGAAAATGCAACATAATTATTCAAAGAACAAGATTTAGTAGAATAATGGTACCGATCAGTAAATCCTTGAAGTGCTGGTTAATTACAACTTAAAATTAAGTAACCGCGCGCCGAAGGAAAGGAAATAACATTCGTGGACTTCACGCGCTCAGTGGCGCTACTGTGAGGAGTTATTTAATAAATTAATATTCACAACTCGAAGATGATTTACAAATTGTTTATATTTTTCATCTGTGTCAACTTTCACGGCACACTACAGTTAATACCTTTGCGTGAGTATTTTGGCTTTAAAAAAAAAAGAGCGTTCTAAGTTTAAATTCAAATTTCTTTGCTTTTTTTATTAATTTTTAATTCAATTGATTGAAATTTTATTTTATTACTTTAATTAAAATGCCGTCATTAAATATTAATTAATTATTATTATAAACATTATTAGGTATAATGGTATTTTTAATTTTATTAATATGTATTTATGAATATTGTTGTGCCGGCTTTTCGCGGCATGGCCTACTTTTGTTTGATTGCCGACAGTCATTTCCAGAGAAAATTGTGTGAAGGGTAGCCGGTTTAAATAATAACAGTGATTTTCTTCATCCCAGTTTAGTTATCCATATTTGTGTTTCTCTACCTTTTGTAGTATGCACCGGCTCTTTTCTGAATAATAATTTCTGTTAGTTTGTCTTTTCATTAAAAAAAATATCCACAGCCGAACATATAACCTCCTCCTTTTTAGAAGTCGGTTAAAAAGAAATAAGTACGGTCTTACCACAAAAAACTAAATATCTTTTGAACAGTTGTTTTGAGACCATTTTGTACCGAATTTTTTTCTAATTACTAATCAACTGTTCAACAGGTGTTTAAATCTTTTGTAGTACCTAAGGCCGTTATAGTTTAACTCTTACTCTTTTCTTAGTTTGCCATTTTCTTACCAAATTTATTCCTCTTCTACCTTCTCTTACTCCACTAGGGTAGCAGAGTAGACATTGTGGTATTAGTACATACTTGGTCACTAGGCCAACTCTATGTACTATTATTTTATATTAAAAAAGAAAAACATTTTTTTTTTATTTTATGAGCATTGAATAATAATTGATACAAGTGGTTACGTTACTTAGGTGAATATAAGTTTCGTAAGGGCCAACGATTTAGGTTAGGTTAGTACGGATTAGGGCACAGCTATGGGCAAACGTTTATGTAACACTATTGCATACTCTATCTATTCAATGTAAGCAAACATATTTTCTTAACCATATCCTGCTTATATTTGATAGAATAATGCTTCAATACAATGAAGAATTCTCCGCATGAGTATGTTAACGTCGATGTCAAAATGGTCCCAAACAATACCAATCTGTTTATCTGGCCCCAATTTTTAATTATCTTAGTAATACCTAATATTGTCGGGGCCATCTTATAAAAAAAATGGAAAATTAAAAAAAACATAACATACTTTGTCAGCAGATGATAAAATAAAAAATAATCAATTTCTTTTGCTGCGAATGTAAAATAAAAAAAAAAACTTTTTTTTTCAGCGGATTTCATCCACCCTTGCGCGGAGCTAACTGACGAGTGCTTCACCAAAGCAACCGTGGATGCTCTCCCCGGCGTAGTCAAAGGTATCCCCGAGGCGGGTATACCCACTCTAGACCCGTTGTACCTGGAGAAGAACATCACTATCGACCTGCCAGGGAATGTGAAGCTCACCTTCCACAATGGCAAACTATCGGGCCTGGGCGGCTGCGTGCCGGATAAGGTTTCGTAAGTATTATTTTTTTCTTTAAAAAATATCTGTACTAGTACAGCCGATTTAACGCCTCCGGGGTCTAGTGGTAGAGAGCGCGGCTCTTGACTCGGAGGTCATGGGTTCGATTCCCGCGTTGGAAACATGTTACTTCCCAAGTTTGGCTAGGACAATGCAGGCTGATCACTTGATTGTCTGACAAGTAAGATGATCCATGCGTCGGATGGGCATGTTAAAAGTCGGTCCTGCGCCTGATCTCTCGCCAGGCGTGTCGGTCTTCCGTCCCACTGGGCTATGACAGTAAAGGAATAGAGAGTGCTCTTGTGTACTGCGCAAACACTTGGGCACTATAAAATTACTCCTGCGTAGCTGGCCTGGTTTCAATGAAACCGGCCACCGTCACCGTGTGGAAGCTATTATTATTATTACTAGTACAGCCGAACATATTATTTAAAGCTCCTCCATTTTTAAAGTCGGTTAAAATCGTATAAAAATGCATTTAGCGTTGTGTAGGCATCTTATGGGTAAACCAGAAACTAACATTGCCGTGGTAATAAAAAAAGAACCATCAGCAAAATCTATACCCATACAAGCTTTAAGACGTCATAAGTTAGTCGTTTTTGGGATCATTGAAGTTTCATTTACATTTCACAAGATCAAAAAGTCAAAATATTATGTTTAAGGATTAAGTCCGATTTGACCCCCAAATATGTAATTTGTGTCCTTAATGTGACCTTAATTTTAGACCTCGCCTGTTAGTGAAGACTGAAGACTCGAGATACATTTGACAAGAATAATATTAGCCCGCGATGCTGTAAAGTTTATCAAGTGCATCGTGACTAGATTCCAGCGTTATTAAGGGCCCTCTCTCCCTAAATTAGCAGGTCGATTTTCTGTCAGTGCGAATATCGACGTAAATGACATTAAAATAACTATTTTTACATATATACACACACACATATTTTACACATATACATATTTCAAAAAGTAAAAAAACCAAATTATTAACTTATGTATTGCAAAGCTGTAGATATTTTTTATATATTCTTTTGATAAATAATGAAGGAGTAAAGTGGTTTCATTCAACGATTTGGAGGTGATTTGGTATTTTATTTCTTTATTATGTGATACCGATAGAAAAAATATGGCAAAACCAAATTACGTATCATATCATGTAGATTACTCATTATTTTTTTCAGATATAATTTCTCTGTTAATGTCGATGAAAAGTTGTTTCATCTGCACGCTTTTTTCGAAAGAGCAGCCTTTAAGGCTGACGAGAATCAGATCTAAGACAAAGAAAAGATTAAGAAAAAAGTTTCAGTTACGTAGTAGGTATCTATTAAGCAATCTGTGGTTTCATTCCGAAATTGAGTTTCAGTAAGGGCACTTGAAGTTAAGCGCATAATTTCTTCAGAGATAGCGGGCTGGGTCAAGTGATCTTATGGAGCCCTGAGCTGGCATATAAATATCACTGAGTGGGCTAATCTTTGAAAACTCAGTTGTCAGCAAATTTTGGTTAGTACTTATGAGAAAAGTTTAGTCGCTTCGTAATAATTATTTCTAACAAATATCCATTTCCTACATAACTCGATCGCTTGCTGCACACAGGTATTTTAAATATTACTTAACTTAATGAAGATTCAGACAGAAAATATATAGAGCTTAGGTACATTATGTCAATTCTTCATTAATTTAAACTACTTAAGTTTACGTGTACATTAAGTGATTAAATAAGCATTTAGAGACTTAATTTAAATTTCTAAGTACGGCCGTATTTACTTAATTTATCTACTTCAATCTTCTTAGGTAAATCTACAAACTAAACGTGAAATCATTTATTTGTTTATTTTTAAATGTTTATCACGCTAAGGGCATTTACATTTTCCTCCAATCCGCAATTATACCAGTAAATAATAATTAAAACTAGATTTATAATCTAAGATATTTTCTTTACCATGGTCCATGAACAATATTATTGTCGTCATCGTGACTAGGAAAAGTCTAAAGTTATTTACAAGATTCTATTTATAATGTTAGTTTTTTTCAAGTTCATGTTTGCTTATTAGTTATTACTTATTAGTAGAGACCGGATTATGTGCATTTGAATATTCGCATATGCATTTTTTTTATGAAATAAGGGGTCAAACGAGCAAACGGGTCACCTGATGGAAAGCAACTTCCGTCGCCCATGGACACCCGCAGCATCAGAAGAGCTGCAGGTGCGTTGCCGGCCTTTTTAGAGGGGATAGGGTAATAGGGGAGGGTAATGATGAGAAGGGAAAGGAATAGGGGAGGATAGGGAAGGGAATAGGGTAGGGGATTGGGCCTCCGGTAAACTCACTCACTCGGTGAAACACAGCGCAAGCGCTGTTTCACGCCGGTTTTCTGTGAGAACGTGGTATTTCTCCGGTAGAGCCGGCCCATTCATGCCGAAGCATAGCTCCCCCACGTTAAATAAAACGCATTTGCATATTTTAGGCATTCTCGGCGGTAATAGCATATTTTACCTAAGATCTAGGACCTAGGAATGATGCATATTCTTGGTACCTACATTCACAACATTTTTCACTCACACTGCGCGGCGATCCGAAATGCGACCAAATTTCTAAAAAATAAGTAAAAATAACAATAATAGATACAAAACATAAGGGCTATTGAGTAATAGTTGTGACTTTTTACTGAATTTGGAATGCAGTCAGTTGCCTGCAGTTTAATTTTTTGTGTAGAATTTTGGGTGTACCGTGCCTCCGGAAAAGAAGTGTGTGTCTTCGTGGATAACTGACTTTTCTGGAACATTTACATACGATGGAAATGTTTTATACTTACTATAAAACATATTTTATATTAGTACAGTATAAAACGTATTTTGTATTATTTTTTTTTTGGATTCCTAAAATATGAAATTTAATTTTGCATATTTTGCTAATTTTCGTGCATATTTCAAGCAATCTTCATGCATATTTGCATGCATATATCAAGCTTTTTATGTTGCATATTAATCCGGTCTCTACTTATTAGGTTCAAAAATTGCTCTTTTAGCGCTGCTACTTTCACAGTGAACTCTCTACAAGGGACAAATACACACCCTAAAGTATTATCATTAGTTTTGTTACACCTTGTATTAAATATTAATGTTTTTTTTTTACATAGATCGCGTAGAGAGAAGCGAACATTCGTATTCGATATGCACTGCAACCTCACCATCCGCGGCCACTACAGCATCGTCGGCAGAATACTTCTCTTCAACCTCAACACCGAGGGCAATGCTAAGATCAAAATCTGTAAGTACTGCCCTTTTAGCCAAGACCTTTTCTTTATCGCTTTTTTATACAGCATGACTGGTGAGACATGTCCAATACTTGAGGACGTGATATTTGGCTATTATATTAGTTTAATAAAACAAATAATGTATTGCTCATGTCTCAGTCATGCTGTAGAATCGCCGATCAAAATGTAAGTATGGAACTCACATATTATGCGTTCGATAAATATGAAGTTGACGTTCGCGGTTCGACTCGTCTAATGTCCATTCCATACACTTCGATCCGCGATTCTATAAAGAAGCTATAAAGTAAACGTCTTGGCTACAGGCTCTGTTTATAATTTTAACAAAAAAGTCGACTTCGACAAAATTTAACCAGTATTTCCTCATCACGAGACCACCTTTAAAAATATGTCTTCTTTCCAACAAAAATTAAATCATCAGTCGGTTCGTAAATGCCGAAGTTATCAGAAAGACGGAAACAAACATTAAAAAGCATTTAAAACACTGCCGTGAAACAGGCCATAAAATAGGTATTTGAATTTGATAAATGCGATCGGATTGACTATTGAGAAACCTCAATTTTTTTATACTTATCGATTAAAAATTATTAGATACTAGCGACCCGCCCCGGCGTCGCACGGGTATAAAATATATAGCCACTGAAAAAATTATTAAAATCGATGCGGGTGATGTCAAATATCTAGGAGTAATCCTAGACAAAGGACTCACTTGGAACATCGAGTATATTACGAAAAAGGCTAGATGTGCCCTGAGTTCCTGTTGGAAGCTTGTCAGCTCTAAATGGGGTATTCGGCCGAAGGCAATGCTATGGCTATATACAGCCATAGTGAGACCGATTACCACGTATGGCTGCGTAGTGTGGCATAAAAAGGCTGAACAAGTAAACTGTAATAAAAGTTTAAGCAGCGTACAGAGACTGGCATGTCTAATAATCACGGGTGCACTCTCGTCAACACCCACCGCTTCCCTCGAGGCCCTGATCAACTTAACTCCGCTTCCTCTACTTGTTCAGATGGAGGCAAAAAGGTGGCTCTCAGGGCCAGGACGGCGGGCAGGACGAACTGGGTCTCGACCCCATTTCGACAGCTGGAACAGTCTCTCAGTGAATCACCTGTCACGGCCATGCCATCAATATCAGGTTTTTATACCTTCCAGGGAGGACTGGGAAAGGAAAATCCCAATCGATGTCCGCCCTAGCGACATAGTTTGGTTCACGGATGGATCAAGGAAAGACAACCGTGCGGGAGCCGGATTCTACGGAGGCAGGCCACCAAGGGGCAAATACGCCTATTTGGGGGAGTTTGCGACCGTGTTTCAGGCTGAAGTCTTCGCTATCCTCGGTTGTTCACTAGAAAGCCTGGAGATGGCCCTAGTTAATAAAAACGTCTTTATCTTCTCCGATAGTCAAGCTGCACTTAAAGCACTGACTGCCGCAGAAGTCTCGTCCAAATTAGTTCTGGAATGCATTGAAACGTTAAACACACTGGGAAGGAACAACAACATCCGCCTAGTATGGGTCCCGGGCCACAGTAACGTTCCCGGCAATGAAACCGCTGACGAACTAACTAGGCTTGGGGCCGAGAGTCTCATATATGGCCCGGAACCAGTCTGTGGTATAACTCCCAGTACCACAAAGCAAGTGCTCAAGGAATGGGGTCACAGACTATGCAGGAAGCAATGGGCTGAGACCCCTGGCCTTGAACACTCCAAGGCACTAATTCCTGGCTTTAACAAGAAACTATCAGAATTAGTTTCACTTTGGGTAGGAACCAATTAAGAATCCTTACCAGAAGCCTAACTGGGCACTGCAAGCTCAACAAACACCTTAACAGAATGGGTATTTGTAACATAACGACTTGCAGATTCTGTGAGGAGGAGGATGAAACACCTATTCACCTTCTCCTCGACTGTCCTGCTCTGCTACAGAGCAGGAACAGGCACCTTGGTCGCCACGAATACTCATCCACAGAGGAAATTCGTGGCACCAACCCCAACCATATCGTTCAATTTATGAGCAGTATTGGGTTGGGGCTGATTCTCTAGTGCGAAGGAGTCACAATATATCCTCATGGGTCGCAGTGACGCCAGGGCTATAGCGACCTGCCTTCTCTAAAAAAAAAAAGCCCTTTCAAATAATTTCCCCCGTTTTTTCCACATTCTCCTATTATATTAGTCTAAGTAGCGTGATAGAATATAGCCTATAGCCTTCCTCAATAAATGGGCTATCTAACACTGAAAGAATTTTTCAAATCGGACCAGTAGTTCCTGAGATTAGCGCGTTGAGTTGGCCCTTTCAAATAATTTTCCCCGTTTTTTCCTCATTTTTCTCTATTTCTTCGCTCCTATTAGTCTTAGTGTGATAAAATATAGCCTATAACCTTCCACGATGAATGGGCTATCTAACACTAAAAGAATCATCAAAATCCATTGCGTAGTTTTAAAGATTAAAGGGAACAAAGGGACATTAGTAAAAAAAACGACTTTGTTTTATAATATGTATAGATATAGATGTACCTATTGATAAATACTCCTACAATTAGTATTTCTTTAGATTTCAACTTATTTTGATAAAAATGGAAAATTGACAAAAAAATATTCTATCTATCACAGCCATAACAAATACTTTGTAGCTGCTACAGAAAAAACGTGTTTTAGCCGTTTGGACTTTGGTACAAAATACTCTTACGTCGTCTTGCACTTTGGCTTTATTACGTAAGGCCCACTTGCGCAGATCTGAGTTAAAGTTAACTCTGAGTTAAACATCATGTTATAGCTGTCACTAACCAAGTGAGTGATAGAGATGACATGATGTTTAACTCAAAGTTAACTTTAACCCAGATCTACGCAAGTGCCCCTTAGTTCTACGTTTTTATTGTCAGTACACAATATGGTTTTCCTGGAGTTTAAGGTCATCAAATATTATGCTGTCATGGCAATTAAAGACACGAGGTTTCTTAGCCTTGGAAGTTGGAACGGTCACATGAACCTTTGCCTCATCTGATCGATGTCATAAGGGCAACCGAAACATAAAAATTTCATGGACATCTTTAAAAGATTAACTAGGATTATCTAAATAAAAAAATAGAGCCGAACATAGTACCTTTTTTGGAAGTCAGTTAAAATGGATTCTAATTTATTTAACACAATTTAAATGTGTCGCTAAAACTCGAGAGCGGCTGGGGCGTTCTAGTTTATAACAATAACACCGATTAAACTACCATGGTCTTAACCAGACCAGTAGCTTAGACCCTTTCGAAAAAAAAAAAAAAAAAAAGGGACAGCTGATGCCTAATACTTTATCAATACTAATATGGACAAGAAAACGTACACGTCTGTCAGTTTGTTACCTACATCTTTGTGCGTCAACCACAGAACCACAGATAAAATGTGGTGTTAAATTAGGGTCAAAATTAGGGTCCCCGGAAAGGACATAGGACAGTTTTTTAACAAGGAATGAGCCTCCTGCAAGATTTTAACGATAACGAATTTCCGCACAACGAAATTTGCTATCATCTTCTAGTTCTTCTATAAATATTCTCAAGAAAAATCCAAGCATGATCTAATTACAATTTTTTTTTTTTTACTTTTAGGGAACCAAAAAATCCATCTGGAGGTACTGGAGAAGGTGGTAACAGATGAGAAGGGCGAGGGTCATTACAAGATTAACTCGTACAAGTACAAAGCGGACTTCGGTACTGACTTGAAGCTCAACCTGACTAATCTCTTCAGAGGAAGCCCGGAGATCAGTGAGTAGAATCTATATTAACTAGTGGTCCGCCCCGGCTCCGCCTGTTGTACATACATAGCCTATAGCACTCAGGGACATCTTAGCTATACACTGGTTAAAGAATTTTTTAAATCGGTCCAGAAGCTCCTGAGATTATCGCGTTCAAACGAACAAACTCTTCAGCTTTATAACGGGCCTGTTTCACCATTCCCTGATAAGTGCCGAATAGGCTACCCACAACTTGTCTGACAGATAGAGTATGGAGTAGTTTATCATCTATTTATAACATTGATTAGGTACTCTTGGCTCATTTTAGCATTACGCCGAACGCCCGCGCACTGTCGCTGTCGGCGCTGATGGCCCGAGAAGTATGAAATTTTAAGGCTGATTTACATTGATACAGTAGCTGGCGCCAGCATCACCGGATTCCGTCGCTGGATCAGCACTGTATCAATGTAAACATGTTTCAATCCTGAGCTGGACTGGACTGGACTGGACTGGATTGAAAATCAGCCTTTAGGAAGCGTTTTTGAATAACACACAGCGGTCTGCACTCTGCGCTGATATTTCCTATCGGTGTCAGCACCGCCGGTCAGCTAGCAGTTCTTACCCAAGAGTACCTAATATAAATCTGGATTGTAATGTAGAAGTGATGCCTAAATGTTATTCATAGAGCCTATATCCGTAGAACTCTAGGCGTTGTTGTCAACCTAGTGTCTAATATAATGTCTTTGTAATACTAGAATATGTAGTTTCAGCGTAGAAAAGAACCTAAACCTTCTATACACTTTAAGTCAATCAATAATAAACGCTGTCTCTCCAGGTGCAAACATCCTAGACGTGCTCAACTCCAACTCGCAGCTGGTGGCGCAGGAGTTCGGTGAACCGATCCTGGACTACGCCATCGACTACGCCATGAACGTCACCCAGCGGTTCTTCAGCACATATACCTATGACCAGCTCAGCAAGGTTCCACTCACTGAGGAGTTCTTTGAAAAGAGCTAGAGGGTATAGGTTGAGCGCTTTTCACATTACGATACGATATCCGATCCGATACTATTTATTGTCAATGCGAGTTTCGTACGCCGGTTTTTCTCACCTGCCACTTAAAACATGGCTACCACAGAAAGGTTTATTGTTACGGTAAAGTAGACAAAATGATGTATTAACAAAGGAAATCTGTTTGTCCGCAAAAATTGTCAGCATTTCTATTCTTGCGAATTTCTACTGTGGCCATGCTAAGCCTTTTGGTTTATTCCCAAGCCGGCGGTAGGTACCCAATAGGACATTCTTATAAGCAAGAGATAGTTCATCTAATTTAATTTCATTATCGTTGCGATCACCCGTAAGTTATATAGGTATTAGAGAGTCTAGATAAGACAGCTGACAAAACTAAATAGATGAATAATTAATATGAACATTGAACATGACGAGGACAATCGGTGCAAAGCCAATATGTGATAATTTTCTGGGACATTTTTCTAAGGAAATAAGTGTGTGTGCAGTTTTTTATCTGATATCGGTGTCGCGTAATGTGAAAACACTTTTAGGTTTAAGTTTAATGTGTGATTGTTTTATATTATGTGTGTTAAAGTGTTTTAAATCATGCCCCCTAATACTATTATAAAAATATTTACATAGTGAATAACTTAAATAAAAGTAAAATATTTTTCTTCTTATTTAACCTAAACGTTTCGGAAGAAAAGAACTATTAACAAGAACTATCAATCAACTGTGTAAAATTTATTTTCAGTAACGGGTTTTTGATCTTAGTATTGTAGTTTGGTTAAGAAAATTAATAATAATAGCTGCAACTTAGCTTTAAAAGGCTTTTCTAAAAATATTCCTTACATATTTAAGCATACTAAATTGAGGTACAAGTTTATGTAAAAAAACTACAATATCCTCAATTTTTTAAGATACACAAATCAGAACATTTTACTAGAATGTCAACTGCTATCTAGAAAATTCTACCAACATTTAGAAGGTTAACCTTTGTTACTTAACTAACAGTACTACCCAATGTCAGTGTAAGGACTGTTGGGTAACGCTCCAGTTTAGTTTTTCCACTTCAATACCGACCGAGTATTCCAAAGACTAGTCCATGATGTAATGTCGTGTCGCAAGTGCTAAAGAGCTCTTAGCATTTAATTTAATAAATATTTTTTTGGGATTCTGGTGTTTTATTTTTTAACCTAAATCAATAGTAACATTTTTTAACAGACTATACCTACGCTGTATTTTCACGTATTATTATATAATGGCCTTGCATTTTAATTTTTTTTATTTTCGATTTTTTCCTGATTTTTGCTTATTCTGTGCATCATTAATCCAGGTTTAAAATAACAAAACAAATAACGAAACTGCATTATTATATTTTAATGTATGATTAATTAATATTATTATTGAATTAGTATTTCAATTGACGATTTTGACAATTATAGTTTGTTCATTCTAAGATGATATGGGTGACAGTTCTCATATTCCTTGCTACGAAATTTTTTTCACAAGAAAACAAAAAAAATCAGAATGCAATAAATTATATTCCATCTACAAAAATAAATGTTTCCTGTAATTGTAAATGAATAAAAATGAAAAGTTGCTAAATGATAACTTATTGATATAAAATTATAAATATTAACTTTGAAATAGGAGTATAAAATTATTGTTACGAAAATATTTGAAAAATATCAGATGCATGAAACGGAACTTATGTCAATAGAGATTGACACAGTTGAATCGAAATCAAATCGATAAAAAAGGGCGGCCATCTTAAATCGTCGGCGTCACTCTGAAACATCAGTACGAAATCGATGATTTCGATTGCAATTCCTTTACGAGGTGATTCGATATTTTTAAATTATTCGATTAATTTTTTTAGGTAACTTCTCAATTATAATGTGTCACGCATATCATCATAAAACGAACAAACTATAACTGCATACATTTTCTGTCAATCTCTTCTTTAAGGGGGCGCCCAACCAAAAAAATCAAACATCGTCCTTCTCTCTTCACACTCACGCCCGTCTTTCGTATTGTCAGGTGAAAAAGGACGACGCGGAATCATCGCCAAGTTAGCGGGCAGTTATAGGTATTCTTTTTTTAAGGATATCTATTAAGTTATTAAAAATATGTAACATAATCCCTGCCTTATCTATAATGTAATTATACTAAAAAGTTTCAAGCTTTATTTTAATGTATTACTCGAATACTAGCAGTTTAACGTGTTAATTATAGGTGATTTGGGAGCAACGTCGCAATTTTTTTCTATCAATAAAATTGTATGCTATCGTGTTTTTGAGTAACATAGTCACTAGTGTTAGTCCTGAAATTTGCTGCATCTTAATTTAACATCCGGTTTTTCATTAATATTGATATTACAGACGATCATATAAAGCAATTTGATATAATACGCGCCCTTAAAGTTAACAAAACATCATGAAATGTCTCTAAATGCGGTCGTTAACCTTTGTATTTAACATTGGATAGTTATCATTACTTCACTATACATAAACGGCAACGGTACTTGTCGCAACTACATCCTTCAAAATTAGGCAAGCGTGACGCAATGTGTCTTATGGCGTACACCATAGAGGTCAAAATGCGCTGCGCAATGTGTACTGCAAATCGCAATCCACTTCACACGCTAAGAGCCGGGACACAAAAACACGGCACGCCGTACGACGCCGTACGACGCCGTACGACGCCGTGCCGTGTTTTTGTGTCCCGGCCCTAACTCATAACTCAAGAAAGTTCTATGCAATATCATCATCATCATCAGCCTTTCTTGCAAGAAGCGAAGCAAACTAAAACGCTAATGTTATAAACGTGTAGGTCTGTAATATGTTTGTCTTTCTTAATTCTTTCTATCTTACTTCTTTGCGCTTAAGTAATTCTACTATCATGGAATGCGTAAAATGCAAATAAATGTACGGTTCCCATCGATTTTCTGCGCAAACAAAGTTGCGAGCTACATCTAGTTGAAACCTTTAGCGGGAAAACGAAAAATAGTAAAACAAAATAACAATAAAGCAAAACTGCCGAAAAATAACAAAGAACAAGAAATATAGGCGGTACTGAATAAGATATGAATATCTCTACAATTTCAAAAATAGGGAGGAAAGAACAAAATATGATATATTTTTTTTTGTTTACAATAAATAATTACTTATACAATATTATGAAACAATATTTTCTTGAGAATCACAATAAATCTCAAGGCATAGAGTTGAGTGTTGACACTGAAAATATGTGAAAATGTCTCTACGTAAACCGTTTAAGCTAGCTAAGATGTAAACAAAAAGTGTAAGATTTAACCTTAGACGGGGGAAATGAAGTAACGGCCCTCCAGACAGGTCAACAGCTCTCAAGCGAGAGTCTTGAGAGCTCTAACATCATCAACACTTTGTTAGAATTATCAATAATTATGTAGGTTTAGCTTGCAGATAGGCCTTCATTGTTCATTCGATAGGCTAATAGGCTTAATTGCGTGGGAATAGTCACTTAGTTTTTTTGAATTATTTATTAGAATTCGTTTTCCGAATTCGGAAATCCAAATGCATGGAATCAGCAGAAAATACATTTACTGTCCCACAGGCAGTGCCGTAAGTGCCACCGGTGACCAGGCACAGGGCGTAGACTCTGGGGGGCGCAAGAATGACCAAACCAGGCAGAACTAGATGTTATTTTTTTAGTTTGCTCCCGATAAGTTCCCGCTGCACCTCTAGTGCTCGATTCCAACAGTAAAATAGGCATATGTATTAAGCATTGCTCTCGATGCCTATAATATCTAAAAAAAACAAGGGCGCAGTAATAGGAGCTCGCACAGGGCGCAAAAAAGGCTTTTTACGGCACTGCCCACAGGTACATTTTTCTTCGTACGGAACAATTTCTGCACTTTAGTTTCAAGAACAACACACAAAATACTTGAGTTTTGTTAAGAAATAGAATCAATCTTACAGTTTTCAGTAATATTAGAAACAATTCAGTATTTGCATCACCAAATTCCGTCAACGTATCTACAGTGTGTTACAAAACAAAGTGAAAATACTTTAAAGGTGCATGAGCCCCTGTACAGAGTTCCCTGTGAAAGTAGCAGCGCTGAAGGAGTTGCAGTTTTTTTTAATTGATAAATACATAACGCTGGGGCGCTTGTTCGTACAAATCGAAAAAAATTGCTCTTTTGGCGCTGCTACTTTCAGAGTGAACTCTATACAAAGGACATACACCACCCAAAGTATTATCACTTGTTTTGTTACCCTATTTTGTACGCTGGCCACTTGCATATAATAATATTATATGTAACTAGCTGCTGTCCCGGCAAACGTTGTTTTGCCATATAAATAATTTTTTGTATGAAAAATAGATGTTGGCCGATTCTCAGACCTACCTACTCAATATTATGCTCACAAAATTTCATGAGAATCGGTGAAGCCGTTTCAGAGGAGTACGGGAACGAACATTGTGACACGAGAATTTTATATATAAGATAATATCTATGGACGCTTCACACCACGTCAGTCTGGCCTCGTGGTAAGTACCTGGAGGACTTGTGTTACGGGTACCAGACAACGGAAATATATTTAATACTTTTTATACTATACATATATTTAATACACATCCATGACCCAGGAACTTTGAAAACTTTTTTTTCCGTCGGTGGGATTCGAACCCGCGACCCCCGGCTTGAGCTACCAACAACCCACCAAATGAGCCACAGTGGTCGTCATATATTATACAAGTTACAACACTTTCAACTATTGACTTCCACCGATTGGATTTTAACACTTTCAATTATCTTCCACCGATTGGATTTTCACAATTCTGTACAATAACTTTCGCTAACTAGCTAGTACATCCAGATTTCCTGACATAGACAATAGTAATCATAGGAACATGTTTCCATTACTCGAACGATATGGCTAATTCAATCACTTTCACCGAACAAACTGCGCAATGGTTGCAAGACAATTAACTGTGGATTACTACACTCCATGCAGAATTGCGGAAGGAATACATGATAATAATCTATAGTGTAGAGTGTAGACCAGTGTCCTTCAACCTGTGGGTAGCGACCCTCTGAGGGGCCGCGAAGCTTCCATAAGGGGGTCGCCACAGACCGAGAAAAGTTTTTCATTAAAACAATAAAATTGATATTAAGTAGGAGAATTGTAACAAAAATATATATGTATATTGTAACATAAGCATACATTCATCATAAAAAAGGTTATAAAACACTGGTGTAGATTATGTATTCCTTCCAACGTAGTTAAAACTAAACTCTACACAGTTTAGTCTGAACAACTTTGGATAACTTCAATATTGTTGACGATACCTATAAAAAGTTAAAAAGTAAGTATTTAAAAGTTTTTTTTTATTATTACCAACACTCCTTTGTTTTTTTTTTTGTTTTTTTTTTTTTAATTAAAATTAGAGATCAATTACTACGATAACTTGACGCGCCCCTCCAAATGACTGTTTCAATGTGTGTAGTCACATCCTTAAGGAAGAGTTTGTATGTAGTAAGTATTAAACCAACGTACACGTAATATTTCACTTAATGTCACTTATTACTAGACATCCGATTATATGCATTTGCATACTTGCATATGTAAATTGATATAATGGCACTTTTTAGGCAATAGTGCATTTTTGGCAATTTTTCATTGATAGTGCATATTTCGGTAGTTTTATGCCCTCGTAGTCTCGAATCAAGCTATCATGACACACACCGATGCCACAAAACAGAGATATGATAGGTAGTCAAAACACTTCAAATATGTGGCTCCATCCCCATTTAAAGAATGCAATACATTATACATCCAATAGGTACAATATCTTTCTAGAAACAAAATTTTTCTTTGTAGTTGGCAACGTTACAAAAATTTAACGCTAAATTATAAAAATTTACGGCACCACCGAAAGAACCTTAAAAAAATAATAATATTTTAATATTAAGTGACTTTGATTGTGCATATTTTGTGCAATTTTTCGGCCATTTTTGGTGCATATTTGCATGCATATTTCGGCACTTTGATCGTGCATATAATCCGATGTCTACTTATTACTAGGATTTGTTGGTCAACTAATCATAACTAGCCTACCGCGCAAGACAACGCACTTCAAAGGTTTTGACAACGCACTTCAAACGTTTTGAATTTTGGAGGGGCGCACAATGTTATCGTAGTTGATCTCTACTTACTTTATATTTTGAGTGTTACACGTATGACGTAAGTACTTAGTCACTATTCTGACTTTACTTACTATTCTGTCTTGTATAGTAAAAAGGTTGTAAATTAAGTAGCTCAAAAAAAAAGACTGGTTGCACTCCGGGAGTGCCGGCAGAAGTGAAAACTTGATTATTAACGTTGTGCATTTTTTAACCCATTTTTTTATGAAAATCGATTTTTAAAAAATCGTCAATCAAGTTGTTTCGATCAAGTTTCGATCAAGGTTTCGATCAAGATTTCGATCAAGTTTCGATCAAGTTTCGATCAAGTTTTGAACAAGTTTCGATCAAGTTTCGATCAAGTTTCGATCAAGGTTGTGATCAAGGTTTCGATCAAGTTTCGATCAAGTTTCGGTCAAGTTTCGATCAAGTTTCGATCAAGGTTTCGATCAAGGTTTCGATCAAGTTTCAATCAAATTTCTATCAAGTTTCGATCAAGTTTCGATCAAGGTTTGGATCAAGTTTCGATCAAGTTTCGATCAAGTTTCGAACAAGTTTCGATCAAGTTTCGATCAAGTTTCGATCAAGGTTTCGATCAAGTTTCGATCAAGTTTCGATCAAGTTTCGATCAAGTTTCGATCAAGTTTCGATCAAGTTTCGATAAAGTTTCGATCAAGTTTCAAATTGAGTTCGAGTTCGAGTTCGACACAAAACACTACACTCCAACCGTCTTACGCGTTTTGTATGGTTTTTCGATCAACACGAAAATCTATCGCGAGTTTCACAGTTTTTACCCATCCCACAAGTGCTCAACGCCGCTAAAGAAGTTTTCACTTCAAAAACTGCATCGTGCCTTTTACACGTTCGCCATAATAAAACCTAAAAATTACTTACCTACTATTAACTATAAGAAAAGTCTTTGGATAATAAAAGCAGGTGTAAAGATCATTTCTGCGTGTTAAAAGTTAAATTGAAATTGGCTGGAATAGTAAAATTTATGTCTGTTACAGCCAAATTTTTCGTGAAAACGGAAATTGAAAAAATATTCAAAATAGCGCAGAGACGGCTGTGAAAATTGAACCCGCCATTTTGGCCGCAATATTCAAATGAAAAAACCCCAACCGATATTGTGACCGGGAAACAAAATTTTTCTTTGTAGTTGGCAACGTTACAAAAATTTAACGCTAAATTATAAAAATTTACGGCACCACCGAAAGAACCTTAAAAAAATAATAATATTTTAATATTAAGTGACTTTGATTGTGCATATTTTGTGCAATTTTTCGGCCATTTTTGGTGCATATTTGCATGCATATTTCGGCACTTTGATCGTGCATATAATCCGATGTCTACTTATTACTAGGATTTGTTGGTCAACTAATCATAACTCGCCGACCGCGCAAGACAACGCACTTCAAAGGTTTTGACAACGCACTTCAAACGTTTTGAATTTTGGAGGGGCGCACAATGTTATCGTAGTTGATCTCTACTTACTTTATATTTTGAGTGTTACACGTATGACGTAAGTACTTAGTCACTATTCTGACTTTACTTACTATTCTGTCTTGTATAGTAAAAAGGTTGTAAATTAAGTAGCTCAAAAAAAAAGACTGGTTGCACTCCGGGAGTGCCGGCAGAAGTGAAAACTTGATTATTAACGTTGTGCATTTTTTAATCCATTTTTTTATGAAAATCGATTTTTAAAAAATCGTCAATCAAGTTGTTTCGATCAAGTTTCGATCAAGGTTTCGATCAAGATTTCGATCAAGTTTCGATCAAGTTTCGATCAAGTTTTGAACAAGTTTCGATCAAGTTTCGATCAAGTTTCGATCAAGGTTGTGATCAAGGTTTCGATCAAGTTTCGATCAAGTTTCGGTCAAGTTTCGATCAAGTTTCGATCAAGGTTTCGATCAAGGTTTCGATCAAGTTTCAATCAAATTTCTATCAAGTTTCGATCAAGTTTCGATCAAGGTTTGGATCAAGTTTCGATCAAGTTTCGATCAAGTTTCGAACAAGTTTCGATCAAGTTTCGATCAAGGTTTCGATCAAGTTTCGATCAAGTTTCGATCAAGTTTCGATCAAGTTTCGATCAAGTTTCGATCAAGTTTCGATAAAGTTTCGATCAAGTTTCAAATTGAGTTCGAGTTCGAGTTCGACACAAAACACTACACTCCAACCGTCTTACGCGTTTTGTATGGTTTTTCGATCAACACGAAAATCTATCGCGAGTTTCACAGTTTTTACCCATCCCACAAGTGCTCAACGCCGCTAAAGAAGTTTTCACTTCAAAAACTGCATCGTGCCTTTTACACGTTCGCCATAATAAAACCTAAAAATTACTTACCTACTATTAACTATAAGAAAAGTCTTTGGATAATAAAAGCAGGTGTAAAGATCATTTCTGCGTGTTAAAAGTTAAATTGAAATTGGCTGGAATAGTAAAATTTATGTCTGTTACAGCCAAATTTTTCGTGAAAACGGAAATTGAAAAAATATTCAAAATAGCGCAGAGACGGCTGTGAAAATTGAACCCGCCATTTTGGCCGCAATATTCAAATGAAAAAACCCCAACCGATATTGTGACCGGGAAACGGTTTATTTGTTCCGCCAAAGATATTCGAAACAAAAAATCCAGATATGCCTAAATTTGCCTAATAAAATCTAGTTGATGCCCGCAATATACTAGCACAGAAATTCGTTTATCGCACAGTAACTGTACATTTTTCCGTGATAAAAACTAAAAAGTATCCTATATGTCCTTTATAACCGACTCCAAAAAAGGAGGAGATTATATGTTCGGTTGTGGATATTTTTATGGGTGTCAAAGTATCTCCATACCAATCCTCAATATCGGTTCAGTGGTTTAAGCGTGAAGAGGTAACAAACAGACAGAAAGACACAGTTTAGCATTCATAATATTAGTATGGATTTATGTAATCACAAGCAACAGTAATATTTAATCAACTCGATTACAGCTAGACATTTTTTATTCATTAATCTAAGTGACCAAAAATCAAACTTAGAAGTTTAATTTTAATTAGTTTTAAAAATAAAACCAGTTTAACTAGGCAGAGACTAAAGATGCTGTAATGTTTTATTATGTGCGTACTTAACTATTAATTATTTATCAACTTTTTTATATTATTTAGGTAGTGACAACTAGATATAAAATATACAACTTATGAAAACTTTCTTAGCATAAACAGCGATCGAAATCAAACTCTACAAAAATCATAAACTTTTCATAAAATATAACATTTTTATCCGCTTTCAATCTAGCATCATAATAAAAAACCCTAAAGCTTATCTACATTTACCGATCTTTGTTACCTATGTTCTATCTGCGATGGTTTTTTTACAGCAATTCAACCGTCATCTCTTCCTGTCACGCCAGTCTGGAAACTTCGATGGGTTTTACGATGGAATTCATGGGTTTCATGGTAAATTGAAGTAAATTCATGAGCCAATTTATATGCGACGGTAATGCACGAAATACATGAACTTGGCAACCGAATAGTCGGTAATAGATCCTAGCGATTTCGTTAATTCGGAATGCTAAGCCAGAAAAGTTTGATGAAGTTATGAAAAATGGTAGCATAATAAAACTTTATTACTGGAGTAATTTAAATAATATACATCTATTTTAGTAGGTAAAGAAATGCAACTTTTGAACTGTATCATGGGACGGTATTTTCTAGTTGGTTTGCTTTTTAGTTTTTAACCGACTTCAAAAAAGGAGGTTATCAATTCGACGAGTATGTATGTAATATTTCCAGAACTGCCCAGTTTTTGTATTATATGTTATTCTATGACAGCTTCTGAACAAATGTGCCAAATCTCAAAAGTGTATGTATGTATATATGTATGTATGTACTATGTATGTTTTTATGTTTGTGCACGCATATCTCCGGAACTACTGGTCCGATTTTAGTGATTCTTTTTTTATTGTACTAGGTATTGTTCAACTTAGGGAATACTGCAAGTTTCATCAAAATCGGTTCAGTAGTTTTTGAGATAGGGAATTTTAATTCTTAATTACGTACAAAAATTTGAAGTCGGTTTTATCTTTTTAAAATATATTTACTCATTCATAGTTATCATACAGAAATTCATAGAATACACAAAAATCTACTATACAGGGTGCAATTAAACCTTCCTGCCAAATTTTTTCCAGGGCTTAGGTATTATTAGGAGAGTCCATTTAACAAAAAGAAATTGGATGTTAAGTAACATTTTTTAATGTCTTTAACAGTTTTTAATGACTTTTTTGGCAGGAAGGTTTATTTGCACCCTGTATAGTAGATTTTTGTGTATTCTATGAATTACTGGCATTACCTTTCTATTAACTATAGAAGTATCTAGAATATTACATTATAGATTATAGAACCTTGTTCGACCCTTCACCATGCAATTGCAATAAAATAACATTCATAAAACCATTTCAAAATATTTCTCAATGGCGGATTTCTTTATCCCATGGTTTGAGCAACATCCTGTATGTGAGCATGACTAGTCTTAACTCTTAAATTAGGGTTCGTACTGTACTATTAGTATGTGCTAAATGCTATGTTATAATAGTAACAAGCGACAAATCCTAGGATGTGTGGAAACGGAAATGCTTTAGTAGATGTTTAATTGTCGTTGATTTTGTATGTCATTATCATCTTACTCGTACCTATAGTATGTATTATACATAATGTATGTTATTATAGAGGGAATATACTTGTTACTTTTCAGCATTTCTATCGGCCTTTCCTTGCCTTTCCTTTCCTATTTATTTCCTCTGAAGAATAACCAGCCTACGCTGTACGCAACTCGTATCTAAGACTACTTCATAATAAATTATTATTTAACCTGTATATATAAAATATATATAAAAAAAATATTATTTTCCCTAAAAAAATATTTTTTCCCCTAAAGTGCAAAACTACAAAATAGTGACAAATAATAATTAGGTACATATTACACTAATATATTACACTAAGAAAATATTACACTAAGGGTCTACACAGACGGACCGCAATTCAACTGCAAATTGCAGTTCGAGTGCAGTTTTAATGCGGTTGACACGACTGCAATACGACTGCAATAGAACTGCAAACCAAACGCGCAGTCGGATTGCAGTTCAGTTGCAGTCGGCGTGCAGTCGTGTGAACTGTTTGGTTTGCAGTTCTATTGCAGTCGTATTGCAGTCATGTCAACTGCATTCAAACTGCACTTGAACTGCAATTTGCGGTTGGATCGCAGTTGAAATGCGGTCCGTCTGTGTAGACTCCACAAAAATAAGATCTAGAGATCTGTAGTAGACCCTAAGAGAATCTGACTGAAAACAAAAAACGCTTTAAAAAAACTTTTATAGAGAACTCATAATTTTATACACATTAGTCATTACACAACTACTAGTGTTTTATTGATCTAGACTCAGACTAGCTTCTAGGTAATGGATGGCGACAACGAGCTAACAGAACAGCTAATGGACAGTGCTCGTAATTGATTGATTACCATTTGTCTGGCATAATAACCAAACAGTGCTTAGCACTTCGAGAGGGTTGACATTAATACTTATTTGTAATGTAATCAAGCTCATCGATATTAAATTAGCTTTGAATATTGATTTTCAACCGACTTCCAAAAAGGAGGAGGTTATACGTTCGGCTGTGGTTTTTTTTTAATGAGTGTCTTCAAAATCAATGGTAAATAAAAAGATTACTTTTAAGCGGAAATACATTTTTCCGGGATAAAAAGTATTATGTTTCCTTTTCCGGGACTCTAGTACCTATCAAAACAAAATTTTAATCAAAATCGGTTCAGTGGTTTAAGCGTGAAGAGGTAACAGACAGACAGACAGTCAGGTCGAGATAGTATTAAGTACGAATGTTCTATAATCTATTCATACCGTTCATACGCTCTGAAAGACTCTACATTCAAACTTTTCTTGAAACAAGATGTCTTGGCAAGAAGAGGCCCCGCGCGGCAGTCATTTTTGGCATTCTTTTTTTTCTAGAACAAGTAAATCAGGGTCACGCCTATACATCATCGAGCATCGTTAGCTCCCCCATACATCATCACCGCGCCGTGACGTCGGAAGTCGTCCACAAAAACCGCCAAACGATTTTTAGGCCCATTTAAAAATGGAATTGGCGTCGATTGACGTTTAAGAGCTGTCAAAATAACGCGCCCACCGCCGGGATACTGTTTTTAAAATTCGAATTCTTTAAAGTCTTTTCGGTCCTAATTTTTAAAAGGTGAAAGTTTTATATTTAATACGTCTTGTTGTGTATTAATTTTGATTGTTTTAAAAGATAGTAATTAAATAGACAACGAAAAATTCAATCATAATCGAACCACATAGAACGATATGAACTAATAAGTCTTAATTTACATGAAAAATTCCTACGCTTTCGTCACAAACAAACTCAAAAGAATTGGAACTTTTAGTTGAGCACGCTTTTTGCTTTGGATGCCTTGTCTATATAATTTCATTTACTTCGTACATTTTTGCTTAAAACAATTATTGTAATTTTTCAAGCTCTACCTGTTTTTTTAAGGCAAAAATTTTGGTACTTTGAGCCGGATTTAAGCAATAAATATGATTGTGTAAAACTATAAAAGAAAAGTAATTAACTTAGATTGTTAGTAAGTATTTCACTTTGAGGCCATGTAAACAGTAAATATTGTAGAGGTCAAGTAGCTTTAAATGCCTTGTGGAATCAGAAGTTTGTTCTATAGTCTAGAATCTAGATTAAGTATTATTAATGAAAAATATTAATAAAGTTCTAATAAAATGAGTCATATTAAAATCACTTTTTACCATCACTTCACACGAATATGATTATTAGTGGAATATTTTTTTGTAGGTTTAGTCAAAGTTATAACAATAACCTCGAAAAGTCTCCTACTTAGTAGTTACTTAGCTAAAGGGTCTCCAAGTTCTTTTTTTTTTTTTTTTTTTTTCTTCTTTTTTGGCAACTTGACACAAAGGATGTGTATGTTGTGCCACAGACAAGGTAAAAAGGTAAGGAATATGGCGGGAAAACCATATTCCTCCTATTATAATTTTCATCATCGTTTTCATGTATCGTCAGGTCTAAAGTCTAGTCAAAGTCTAAGTAAAAGTCAATACAGTCAAGGAGTCAAGTCGGTCGATTCAGTAAAGTGGTAGACGCTTTACTGAAACTTTCGATGGAGTTTCGGAGGGAACACAAAATAGCACGTTTCTGGATATTACATCACTTTCCTACACTTGTGCATGAACACGAATATCTAATGGTTAATATTCTACCAATATTACACATTAAAAACCCGGCTAACACAATTTTTAGGAAAATAATACAAAAACACAACAGCACTCTTTCACATGCCCGCCAAAACTCCTGGTCTCCAAGTTAAAAGATACTGGTATTTTTAATTTTTTATTTGCAGCTAGATACATGGAATTTTCCTTCTTGTGAAACAAAAACATTTAAAAAGTATAAACAAAAATCTTTTTTAAAACTGTCCCCTGTTCCAAACATAAATAATAAGATCCATAACAAAATCATCACGTATGACGTTACGTTATTTTGTATGGGGGTGGGGTGTGTACATTTTTTGCCGACTTTTTAATTCCGTATGGGGCGTCAAAGATATATCTTTCGCGGGGGCAATATGTTATCACTTACCTGGCAGAGGTTCTCAAAGTTTTATGCTTCTTACTTACTATCGGGATATACCTACCTACTACAGGAAGAAACGCCTCAGATAAATATCATGATTCTTGAGAAGCCTGGGGTAACATACAGACAGACAAACAGACAGACAGCGAAGCCTTAGTAAGTTTCCCGTTTTAACCCTTTGGACATTGAACCCTTAAAAGCATTGCTCTACCCAAACTTGCCTACCTAGTTTTTTAATGTAAAGAACGTTAAAAGCATTAGGTAAAGGGGTACGAAGATTTTGGCCGACCTACTTGTCCGCCATTTTGATATTTTTTTTAATCGCGTTCACGAATAATTCTTTAAAAAATGTATAGCTAGTATCAATACAAACAAAAAATAATCTTGGACAAAACCGCGTAAAGTGTCACATTTCGAAGATATAATAATTTTTATCAACTACATACCTAATGAGAAACTCGCGACGGCGTGTTACAGAGTGGCTACTGTTTCATAGACGAGAAATCACTTGGAATAACCATGCCTTAGAGTTGCAATATCTTCAATATTTATTTCCAATGGTAAAACTTTGGCAGCTTATATTTTCGAAATATGACACTTTACGCGGTTTTCTCACAGATTATTTTTTGTTTGTATTGATGTTAGCTTTCCATTTTTCAAAGAATTAATAGTGAACGCGATTTAAAAAAAAATCAAAATGGCGGACATGTTGGTCGGCCAGGCTCCATACAAAAATCTTCATACCCCTTTGAGAGCCACTGTTAGTAATCTCTACTGACATCCCGTCTGGCTTGTAAAGACATCACTCATCCCGCACCCGACCCCTGCTCAAGCGATACTTAGTTTGAGACCAGCTCAACGAGACCCCAGTTTTTTAAGCAAACACGTATCGTTTACGGGAGTGCTTTTAAAATTAGACTCGTAAGGAAGTGTAATGTGTCATTTCCGATGAAAATAAAACGATTTTCTACATGTGTTTTAAATTTATTTTGAGTGTCGGTACGTACATTTCAATTATTTTTAATGGATGTTATTGTAGTAAATAATTACGCTTAATAACTTATTGTCCACGACTTTGTTGGCATCATAAAATACTAGATATACTCGTAGGCGGTAATATTATGAATGCATATGTTACCGTTAGAATGCGGAATACGTTAATGTTCACCTTAACTAGATAATCTGCAGATTTCCTGATATCATCCGGTAAAGTGTGAAATTTAAATCAAATAGCTAATTTTTGCACTTTACCTAGTTAGTTTGCATAGTACTAACGAATGGTACATCGTTAAATTGCGGAAGACAGTGAACTAAACACTTTTGTTACACTCCTTCGCTGGGACGGCGCCCCTCTGTTCCTATGTTCGATGATTTGATCTGTTATATTTTATCAGTGGAGTAACATTGTAGCTAAAATTGGATATTTTTGATTACAGGGTGTAACCAAACTAAGTGATAATACTTAAGGGTGTGTATATAAAGTTCACTGTAAAAGTAGCGCTGTCACAGCTCTGAAAGAGTAACTTTTTTTCACCTTTGTATAAAAATTCGTGACGCGGGGGCGCTTGCCCGTACAAAACAAAATAAATTTTGCTCTTTCAGCGCTGCAGCTTTCACAGTGAAGTGTATACAGATTACAACGTGTAACAAAACTAAGTGATAATACCTTAAGCCTTAGGGTGTGCATGTGACTTTTATATAGAGCAGGGGTTCCCAAACTGTGCGCCGCGGCGCCCTGGTGCGCCGCGTAAAGGCAAGAGGGGCGTTGCCGTGAGTCGATCCTCCATCACTATCCATAACTCAATTATAAAATAAAATTATAATACACACACCGGCATATTTAGCGGAACATAAAAAAAGGTTTGATATAAGTATCATATAAGGTTGCTGGCTGGTTTATACGTCATTTAATTTAAAAAAAAAAAATTCAAATTAGGAAAACAATTGAACATCACATTTTATGCAATTGTTTTAATTTTATTCGAATATACCTTACGTAGAGCGAACTTCGAGTATTTCTCCCTTCTGAATTTAATTTAAATTTTTCATTCAAATATTGTTTTTTTGTAAAAAAAAATTAATCTTGTATCTTTTTGGAGTTGAGGACTGAATTATGCCTGACTTAGCCCCAACGGAGATTGCCAGGGCACTCGAAATGCGAAGATTTGGTCTATCATACAGATTAATAGCCAGACATCTTCGTCGATCGATTTCAACGGTCCATCGCAGTGTCAAACGATTCAGGGAGACTGGCACTTATGTGAGAAGAGCAGGACAAGGCAGAAAAAGACGCACTTCGAGTAGGGATGATCGTTTCATTCGGCTTCGTGTACGTAGGAACCAACGTTTGACGGCCGTACAAGCCCGACATGAGTTAGAAGCAGTGCGGGGAGTAACCGTAAGTGAGCGTATGGCACGAAGAAGGTTAGAAGAATCTGATTTGGGTTCATTTGTGCCCGCCAAGGCTCCAAGGCTCGAGGTAAATCATCGTAGAAACAGGTTAACTTTTGCTCAGGAACATCGACTTTGGAATGCGGACCAATGGAGTAAGGTATTGTTTAGTGATGAGTGCAGAATTCTCTTAAATCAAATTGACGGCAGGCAAAGAATATACAGACGCAAAGGAGAACGTTACATTCAGACAAATTTTGAAACTACAGTTGCATACGGTGGTGGATCAATAATGGTTTGGGCGGGCATTTGTTTGGGAGTTCGCACAGACTTGGTAGTGATTGACAGAGAGAGTCTGACTGCGGACCGCTATATTAGAGAAGTTTAAGAAGAAAATGTCGTACCGTTTGCCCCATATATCGGTGACAATTTTGTTTTAATGCAGGATAATGCTCGGCCGCATACCGCTCGGGCAACTCAAGCTTATCTTAATGATATGAATATCACTGTTATGGAGTGGCCGGCGAGATCACCGGATATGAACCCAATAGAGCACGTTTGGGCCTTGCTGAAAAGAAAAGTTAAGTCAAGAATTCCAGCTCCTGCCAACGTGGGTGAACTGCGAATCGCCGTAGTTGAGGAATGGCGGAGACTATCCCAGGAGACCATCGATAACATAATTCTCAGTATGCCTAGACGGTTAGAAACTTTAATAAGAGCACGTGGAGGAAATACGCGATATTAATCACCATTTTTTTTAATTTAATTAATTGTTATTTTAATAATAATTTTCACTTTTCCCGGTTACATGAAAAGTTCAAAAATGTACCATTTTTCACAAATAGCCTTTACTCGCAAATTTTGTTCATAATATGATCTAATTTTAAGTAAAACAACTAAAATTTTAAATAACAAAAGAAGTGTAGTAAGTAGATTTTAAAATAAAACCATATTTTTTAAATTATGGACCTTTTTTTTTTGTGTTCCGCTAAATATGCCGGTGTGTATATTATGAATTATACAAAGCATGCAGAAAAATAATATTTGTTTATTATTATTTACTTGATTAACCTACCTATAATCATTAAATGTGTTTATTTATGTATCTTTTTGTAATACCTAGGTAAAGTAGGGCGCCGTGACAAAATGTTGACTTGTAATTGCGCCGCAGGCTGAAAAAGATTGGGAACCTCTGATATAGAGTTCACCGTGAAAATAACAACGCTAAAAGGGCAAAATCATTTTGCCCCCGACTCATGAATTTTTCCATTCAAAAGTTAGAAAAAAGTTGCTCTATCAGCGCTGCCACTTTCACAGTGAACTCTATGTAGGGACTCATACACACCCCAAAAGTATTATCTCTAAGTTTTGTACTACACTAACCTGTATAAGGTGCACATACACACCCTAATGTATTATCATTTAGTTTCGTAATACACCTTGTATAACCATGGCCAGTGCCAATTAAATAGCAGAAAAAAAATGTTATTGTACCAATTTTTTGCATCGATTTTCTATTTGGCATATTCCAAAGTCTGATCAAAGTCTAAGTAATTCGTAAAAGTCCTAAAAGCTTTGACATAAGTTTGTCAACCTAAGACTGTTGTTGTTTTTATAGTTTTTTTCTGGTTGATAATAATATGATCGGCTATATTTTATCAGTGCAGTTTGACTTCAAACTTGGTACTTATTATTCCTTTTTTTATGAAATAAGGGGGCAAACGAGCAATCGGGTCACCTGATGGAAAGCAACTTTCATCGCCCATGGACACTCGCAGCATCAGAAGAGCTGCAGGTGCGTTGCCGGGCTTTTAAGAGGGAATACAGTAATAGGGGAGGGTAGGGATGGGTCATGGGATTTAATTCAAACAAGTATCTGTTTTATCAGTTATGCAATTTACCGTATGCATGGTCGTTAGTCCGAAGATTACCTAGGTAATCTGCAGATTATCTCGTTAATGTAAGAATAGAATAAACTTTTTGCACTTTACCTGACTTACCCAGATAATCTGCAGAATACCTTGTCAATCTGCAGTCTAACTGGTTTACGCACATTAGCGGTAACACATGTACAATATAAAATACTAATTTTTATCCTGTAAAAGTATGTGTTCCGTGAAGTATCGTATAATACACTATTTTGTAATAGACATCTACTAAAAAGTTTTATAATAATATGTGGAAAGTTGGAAACTCAAAACTCTAAAAGTACTCGTATATTATCTCCTATCAAGCGAAGATCGGGCCAAAGCCTTGGGCTGGTTTTAGTGTTACACTGATGAAGTTGGCATAATTCTCAGAAATACGTTTTTGAAAAACGCGTTTTGGTGTCGGTGGCCAGCGAGCGAGAGCCGAGAGCTAAAATCAGCCTTACCTGAGATATTATGTAGAGCTTGTCACTCAGAAAACTACAATACCACGATTCAGGACTTACCGCTAATTGGTCTGCCACGCTAATGACTTCTCTCTAAGGAAGTGGCGACATGATTTACAACAAATCTGCCAATTATCTGGCAACATGGCTCTGGAATGCCAGAAACGCAGTGGGCATGTGTGGGAGGTGCAAAAACATCACGTCCCTTGATGCGGCTGTCAACGTGTGATCGATGGGCGTAGATCATTGATCTATTCGAAGCGTGAATAGATATTTAACAATTAAGCGTCACACTGAAATGCTGCATATTTTGTTATAGCTTTGTTTGCTAAGAATAGACGTTTCATCGACAGAGTACGAATTTCAAGCTGCCGCATCATGTAATTACTCCTTTCCGCAGATATTAGTTTATCTTATGTACCCATACATTATGCCAAGATAACTATCCTAGCTACTTCCCGGAAAAGTAGTACATGCATACCAAATCTCATCAAAATCGGTTTTAAGGCGACGCGACGCCTTGATAATTTGGCTGTAGCGATATCGATTTTCCTCAGCAATTACTAAAGCTAAGAAATCAAAGTTCATTATCAGTATTCGGCATGTCTTTGTCTTTGAATTATCCATAGCATAAAACGATTGGTCAACTTTTATAACACTGAATAATCAATCAAAAATACCTCTGTAAAAAAAGGTTCCTTTTGGCTATTTTGCCAACAGAGAAGAGTGATTTAAGCTTCCAAAATTTGTAACTACATAGATTGTTTCAAGCACTTTAATTTGCCCATAGCTTATATCACTTATTACGCTCTTCAGCATAACCCGAACAAATTATGACCTATTCATTCGTCAACCATTTACATATTCAATGACGGTTATCCGTAACCTATTGCATAATCGCGGTTACGTGCAACCCTGCGGAACCTTGAACTTCCTGATACAGTGCTTGGTATGTGTGACAGTACTGGCACCGTACAGACACTGTCTTGTACGTGACTGTATGACAATTAAGGTAAAGGGATGAATGGTAAGAAGGAATAACCAATGACCACAATTATAGTTTCCAAGTTACAATTATGAAACAAAAGTGAAAGCTTTAAATATAATATATTTTATAAGTAAAGGATTTAGGATTGAAGGCGAAAAAAAAGAGTTTTTGACGGTTTTTGGTCCTACTTTGATATCTACAAATACTGTACAATTCTTTCATTAATTTTATTCGAGATTAATTTTAGGTAAGTACAATTTAGGTAGAAATAGTCTTTAGCCGACTTGCATTATTTCGTCGCTGTACCAGGTACCTACTAATTAAATAATGCTAGAGTAGCAGAATCGTGTCATTTTGTCATCTCAAAACCTCATAAAGCCTTGGCCCTTGGCCATCGTATACCTATTTCCAATAAGTAGGAGCCTATTATGCCTACCTAGTAACATCAACGTAAATGTTATTAAAATTTCTAACAACACAATGATATAAAAACAGGTGTTTACAATATGCTTATTGTCATCTGATAGCGTGATTTGCAATACAATGCCTATGGGAAGGGCTTTTTGTTCGTACGTGGTTTTTGCTGACCTCTCCAACCTTACTGGTAACGATAATAATTGTTAAAAGGTTTTTTTATTACGTCCTATCTACTCGGGCGCCGCAAATAGGCATGATGACTATTTTTTTTTTCTTTTTGGTAATTGAAAGACCCTTAAAAATAGAAACATCGCTGATTGAATGACTCTGATAGCTTAAAAATTCACCAAGATATGACAATTCAAACATCTCATAAAATAAACCCGCCCGAAACGCTCCATACAAAGTGCTACGAAAGACTGACGTCACTCTTTCGTAGTTTGTACGCATCATAGTCACTCATATAGGATTCACTGTAAAAGTAGTAGCGCTGACAGAGCTATTTTTTGTCATTTGTATGGGCAAGCGCCTTAACCTCAAGAATTTTCCCATAGGTACAGGAGTTTAAAAAATTACTCTTTCAACACTGCTACTTTCACAGCAAACTCCATGTAGGATACTCACAACTCACACACATTCTTACCTGAGTACTCAGACCAATAAAATGGTCTGAGCCTAAGTATTAGGTATCCGTTAGTTTTGTTAAAGATAGTTAGGTACCTAAATAAGATTCGGCTGGTTGTAAGAAACCTATTAGAGTATCTAAGACAATACAGAGAATTTAGGATCTAGATAAAAATGAAGACTAAGATACCTGAGAAGCTAGAAGCACCCCAGAAATGAATGAATGAATGAATGAATTTTTTCAGGCACAGAAAACTTGACCCGCCGAAATCATTCTCTGCAGGTCTTATTCGCCTGACAGCTTATTTATGGAGCCCCTAACTTCATCCTGCATTTAACATGCGGCTAATACATATTAATCCGGCAATAAAACACTAACGGCTCTATGATCGATCACCTTTAACGTGTCGTATGTTTAACCAATGATCAGTAAGTGATGTATAATGCATTGGCCGCTTGTTAAATGACAACAATTAGAGGAGGAAGTAGGATTTCGTGCGAGCCGGCGGCGCCAGCCTACGTGAGGGATTTGTTGATCGTTTCAGGTAAGTTACGCGTATCCGATATTCAGGATCGAGGTTGAGTATGAGTTATTTGGCGGTGTCGGTGTTCGGTACCGAGATAAACGTAGGAACTTAGGCCTATACGCCCAATAAGATGAATAAGACAAAAATTAAAATCCATGATATTTCTATCCATCTATCAAATAGCTTTTCTAGCTATTATAACTATAAAAACAGCAACATGGATAATGGATTACATCTGTCTCCTCTTCCCTTTTCTATACCATAATATTGTTTAATTTTTACATGTCAACGCCTCATCAAAATACAAAATACCTAACATCGCGTTGGTTAGTAAACTTCCCCATGGCGAAATTTGTGAGATTCAGAGCTATTCCTTACAGTTTACAAACGATATGAATATGAAGCCTATAGATTAGATACAAAAAACCGGCCAAGTGCGAGTTGGACTCGCCCATGAAGGGTTCCGCAGCAGCAATAAGAATTATTTCTATGAAATTATAAGGTTTTTGATTTATTTTAATATTTCATTTTTGATATAGTGAAAGTTAAATTAAGGTTTATAATTTATGGCGTATAAAAAAAAACTACTGGCTAGATCTCGTTCAAACCAATTTTCGTTGGTACTTTTTATAGTAATGTACATCATATATTTTTTTTAGAATTATCATGCTTTAGAAGTTAGAGGGGGGGGACACATTTTGCCACTTTGGAAGACTCTCTCTCGCAAACTATTCAGGTTAGAAAAAAATGATATTAGAAACCTCAATATGATTTTTGTAGACCTATCCATAGATACCCCACATGCATAGGCCAGATGAAAAATTTTTTTTTGTTTCATTTGTACCTATGGGGACCCCTCAAATTTTTAATAATTTTTCCATTTTTGTATCAAAATCCTAATGCGGTTCACAGACTACATCTACTTATCAAGTTTCAATAGTATAGCTCTTATAGTTTTGGGGAAAAGTGGCTGTGACATACGGACAGACAGACAGACAGACAGACATGACGAATCTATAAGGGTTCTGTTTTTTGCCATTTTGGCTACGGAACCCTAAAAAGCTAGCTAGGCCGTTTCCATATTCGAGCGCATACCACAAATCGTATGCGTGTAGTCGGCGCTTAAAGATAACCTGGCATTGTAAAAACTGGCATACCACGTACTGGGAATAGGCCTATCTACAATGTAGTGTGCAAGTGTTTTTAATTGATTCTTACTATTGAACTCGATATCAATTCTTATTAAGACTTGTTATCTTTAATAAGAAATATCGAATTGGCTGATTTATTTATCCAAGCCTATACAATAATATATAATTATTATTCTTATTAAAAGACGCGCACATCGCTGATTGGCTAATTGTTTCTCAAATTTCCCGTTATGTAAAATTTGAATATACGCTAAATTAACACTGAGGGTAGACGTATTATTTCTCTCTACAAAAAATCGCATTTCTATAGTCACTATAGTTTGTTCGTTCTAAGATGATATGGGTGACAGTTCTCATATTCCTTGCTACGGATTTTTTTTACAAGAAAACAAAAAAAATCAGAATGTAATAAATTATATTCCATCTACAAAAATAAATGTTTCTTGTAATTGTAAATGAATAAAAATAAAAAGTCGCTAAATGCTAACTTATTGATATAAAATTATAAATATTAACTTTGAAATAGGAGTATAAAATTATTGTTACGAAAATATTTGAAAAATGTCAGATGCATGAAACGGAACTTATGTCAATAGAGATTGACACAGTTGAATCGAAATCAAATCGATAAAAAAGGGCGGCCGTCTTAAATCGCCGGCGTCACTCTGAAACATCAGTACGAAATCGATAATTTCGATTGCAATTCCTTTACGAGGTGATTCGATATTTTTAAATTATTCGATTAATTTTTTTAGGTAACTTCCCTACTATTGTCAATTATAATGTGTCACGCATATCATCATAAAACGAACAAACTATAATTAGTCCAGAAGTATCAATACCGGGCTACATTGTTGAGCTCACTGGCGGTAACGATAATAACCTATCAAATTCAATATTCTACGTACATAATAATGTAATATTTTAACCGACTTCCAAAAAACGAGGAGGTTATATGTTCGGCTGTGGATATATATTTTTTTTTTGTATGTTCAACGATTACTCCGCCGTTTCTGAACCGATCTTCATAATTTTGAAGTCGGTGCCAGTTACAAATGTTTCAAATATTCTGGCATCTGGATTCAGCTACATCTGGTACCGACTTCAAAATTATGAAGATTGAGTACAGAAATAGTTGAGTTTTAGCCGAATTCGGAAAAAGGCACCATGAGATAGGAAAAATTATTTAATACTTTTTAGTTCATGTTATAAGGATATTATTATTGTTTTTACCTTGGAAGTCGGTTTTAATTTTTTGTTATAACACTTACCTTAGTCTGCAAGTGTGCAAAAAGGGGTTGTAAGGGGGTGTTTATGCGTAAATTTGTTCAAATTAAGTTAGTTCCAAAAAATCATAACAGTTGGCGCTAAGAATCGCCTACATCGCGCCAACGCTTGCTTAAACGTCTTTCTATAAGAGGTGGTACCATCTTAAACTAGGTTTTTCGATTCTTTCGATTGTTATACACGTTTTAAATAACTCACTACTCAGTACTTAATACTTTATCTATGCAGTGACCGGTGACGTAACCTTAAACCTATCAATGATAAATAGTTTATGGGTAAAGTTGTGTGATGGCTTTAAAGCTAAATAAGCTTTAAATTTTGGCAAAATGAAGTTTAAAAAATTTAAGTATTATGTGCACACTGCACAGCTATTTTTGGGCTTTTTGATTTAAGGGGTACCTACCAGGGTTTTAAAAAGCTTTTAAATTGATCACCAATTTTGTTGACACCGCGCGTTATAAAGTGAAGTTCACGCGGACGAAGTCGCGGGCAACAGCTAGTTTACTATTTTTTTTGGATGGATTAAAATATACGTGACCACAGTCATTTAACACCAACCAATGCCAGAGAAAACTTCTGAACAAATCCATACACAATAATCACCCTGAAAACTCTCTCGATTAATAATAACAAAACGACAACAATTGTTCAATGTTCAATACTTTTATTAAACAAATTAAAAATGTACAATTGACCTTTCACTAAGTAAATGCACGTTTTTTACAATAAATAGAGCGAAGTTTTTGAAACGTCGCCTAATACACAACAATACTAAGCGTCTCGTTTTGGTACGAACGTTTTTAGAGATTGCACTGATTGAGCCAGCATTCACCGTCCGGGCTGAATTACCTGTAATTTAAAAAATTGTACACAAACAAACTATATAAACAGCAGTCTTAACTCTTACCCCCGACACTAAAACGATTTTGATTTACGAGTTTGATTAGTTTCAAATTGAGCCGCAGCATCCTCATCACCTTGATGAGTGGCAGTCTTCCACAGTGCGTTTTTCGCGTAACTTTCTGCCGCGCACTGTAAAACTCTGGAATGAACTGTCACCAGCAGTTTTTCCGGACCTATACGACTTGCAAACCTTCAAGAAAAAAGCGTATTCCCTCTTAAAAGGCCGGCAACGCACCTGCAGCTCTTCTGATGTTGCGAGTGTCCATGGGCGACGGTAGTTGCTTACCATCAGGTGACCCGTTTGCTCGTTTGCCCCCTTATTTAATTTTAAAAAAAACGAGCGAGCATTCTTAGAGCATTCTACCTATTTACCGCCGAACACGTGGCAAACACACTAGAACAACGAAAGAGTGATCGCTGTTTGTTTACATCAAAAGAGCTTTACTAGAATAAGCATTTTGGTCGCTCGTTTGGTCTAAACGGAGCTTTGAGGAGTAGGGAGTAGCAAAAACTTTAAGATCGAGCTGATTCTATTCTCAATTTGATTCTGATTCTATCGGGAGTAAGAGGCAGTCCACACGGCGCATTGCGTCAGCGTTACGTCGACGCAGACTGCCGTTGCGTTGTTTTACATACAAATAAGCAAGCTGTTCACACGGCGCGCTCCGTCGTCAGAACGCACACATGACGGACAGCAGCCCCCGAGACGAAGCGGGAGGGGTGTTGACGTTAAGACAGCTTCGTAATAACGCTGCGATGACGCAACGCCCGTGGCCGGCTATGCGTCAAACGGCAGCGCTGCGTCGATGCAACGCGCCGTGTGGACCGGCTCTGAGGCAGCTATATTATTAACGAAGTTGCGGGCGTCATTTAGTATTCAAGTACTTGTTCGCGCCAAACTCTAGCGCGACGTTGGCAACACTGCAGCGCGTGAGTCTGCACTCTGCGCTGTCAACTGTCATACGCGACACTGTGAAGTGACACATTCCGCTCTGAACCGTTACCGGCGCGCGTTCGTTAAACATACGAAAATCCTTTGGTTAGCCGATCGGCCCAAACTTCGCGATTAATCCAGTAATTATCCGTGATTTACCCTCATGAACTCAGCTCAGTGATAGTGATTATAGAACAAGGTGACAGTGTGAGCACAGCTCGTCTCATCTCAGCCGGCCGCCAGCACATCTCAATCACCAGGTATTTCCAACATTATATCCTTTCTACAACGTCGTAGGGCTTCGCCCCTACAGTACTCACTACCTAGTAACAGTGCTACATTAGCAGTAGTTACAGCATGTAGCGACTCACCTGTGTACTGTGTAGTGTGTGCTATGGCGGCGGCGCTAGCGGCACTAACAGCGGCTCGCGTGGTCGTCGCGCGCGTCTCGCAGCCCGCACCGGGCCGCGCGCCGCACGCAGCCGCGGCCGGCCGGGCCCGCGCCGCACACGCTCCGCACCGGCCCCGCTCACACTCGCAGTGCTGGCCTCTAGCGGCCCGTCGCCGTCGAGTAAAGCCGCACCTATGTAAAATTATGTTGTTTTATAGCTAGTCTTATGCACAAAATAAACAACATTATTATAAATGCGAAAGTGTGTATGTCTGTCTGTTACCTCTTCACGCTCAAAACACTGAACCAATTTTGCTGTTTGACATAGAGATACTTTGAGTCCCGGGAAAGGATTAAGGAAGTTTTTATCCCGAAAAAATATACGGTTCCCGCGCGATAGACGAACTTTGGCGCAACGGAGTTGCGGGCGTCATCTAGTTTGCTGTCTGATATGTAAGAAAAGTTACTTGACAGACAAGACGTCGAATTGAATTATACCTATCACCGGTGCGAATACTAGACCGGCGAGAAGAACCGCCGTAAGAACAAAGACCTCAACACATATTATAATACCTGCAGCAATAGCAGCAGCGGCAGCGGGCGCCTCTCGCACCTCCTCTCGCCGCGTGCCGGCGTGACGCGAGCCGCGCGGCCGACCGCGACGCGCGCCGCGGGTCCCACGCGACAGACGCACCGGTGGGAACTCTGAAACATACCACTTGTTTAGACAAACTTTCACATAACGTCACAAGCATTCATAACGCAAGGCGACGCGTAGATGCATTTCTAAATTTATATGGATTTGACAGATTCGCAAGACGTCTCACGCAATTGAAATCTGTCAAATCCATACAAATTTATGCTGCGCCACGCCTCGCCTCGCCTCGTCGCGTTGCGGTCTGATTTGACCCTAAATTCTAAAACATAGTATGAAGACAGTCGCGAAACCGGCGACATCGTTTTAAGGCGCTCTTACAGACAAACGGCCGCACTCAGTAAGATTTTATGGTCACTTAATTGAACTGAATTATTGCTTTAATTTTATTGGACATCCTCCATCCACTCGACAAAAACTCGCTTTTCTGCCTGTCCATGTATGTGCTTAGATCTTTATAGTTTGTTCGTTCTAAGATGATATGGGTGACAGTTCTCATATTCCTTGCTACGGATTTTTTTACAAGAAAACAAAAAAAATCAGAATGTAATAAATTATATTCCATCGACAAAAATAAATGTTTCCTGTAATTGTAAATGAATAAAAATGAAAAGTTGCTAAATGCTAACTTATTGATATAAAATTATAAATATTAACTTGGAAATAGGAGTATAAAATTATTGTTACGAAAATATTTGAAAAATGTCAGATGCATGAAACGGAACTTATGTCAATAGAGATTGACACAGTTGAATCGAAATCAAATCAATAAAAAAGGGCGGCCATCTTAACCCTTCTATATGTGCAAAAATATTTGCAAAAGAGTAGTGTATGGAATGTGCAAAAAAAATGGCGCCCGGCCTTACCCCCTTTTTACAAATAATATAATATTTTTACATCCAAACCATATTTTATGTTTTTGTAAAGAATTTTATAATATCTAATAAATTTTCTATCAATCAAGCCATTATAATATAGTATTTAGTCTGATTTAACATTCTTTTTAGAAGTATATATTTTGAAATATATTTTTCTGACTATTTCACATGAAATAAATTAATATTTTGTTATAATCTACACGACAGAATCCAAGAATAGACCCTTGTTTATATAATTTATCGTCACAGCTTGAGATGTTTACAAAAACAGGTCATAAATATCACTCGAAAAAAATGCGTTTCGTATTACCACAAGCAAACTTCGTCATTATGGCTTTACAAATAAAGTTCAAAATGGCTGCGGCCGGCAGAATACGACCGTTAACTGTAGACTTTTAACTCTTTGTTTTGGAAATATAAGAAATACTATCGATATAAAATAGTCATGTAGACGTTGTGTAATCATTTCTATAAGCCTTTTACGTAATTAATTTACAATTATATGAAGCAAATTCCGTCCAAAACACTTATAACACACACAACTTTTTTCTCAGCTTTCACAAGTTATTACGATGTATTTCTTGCAAATGGTTATCTAAAACTGCTTATTACTATTAAAGTAAACGATTTTACTACTTACATTCGATAAATCCAATTATTATTTCACACAAATCACACAAAATGACAGAACACACACGAAACAATTCACGATTTTCTAATGACTGAAAAATATTCGTCGACCACAGATTGTATAATATTTTGCATTCAGAATGTGGCAAATGTACCATAGATTATAACTAACCAATCTTCTTCATACAAAAGTAGTCTCTAAGTCGACGAAATACGTAACTCGATCGAATGAAAGAGCGCGGCCACATACGGCCGCTTGGGTGTAGACAGAATAGCTGCAGTATAATCTGTGGCGGCCGGATCCGGCCGCTTCGGAATTAATGGGTTAAATCGCCGGAGTCACTCTGAAACATCAGTAAGAAATCGATAATTTCGATTGCAATTCCTTTACGAGGTGATTCGATATTTTTAAATTATTCGATTAATTTTTTTAGGTAACTTCCCTACTATTGTCAATTATAATGTGTCACGCATATCATCATAAAACGAACAAACTATAGATTATGCAATGGGTTTGCTGAAATTTCACGCAGATATAGAGTAGACGACAGAAAATGACATAGGCTACTATTATCTAGCGACAATACATGGTTCCCATGGAATTTTACTGTTTGTGTACGAAGTCGCGGAAACAGTAAGTTTTGACATAAGCTCCATACTTTTTCTGTCAATCTTTATAAAGAAATATTAAGTATACTCACGGTGCGGCTCATCTAGGACTAGCGCGTCGCTATCATCGTCCACCTGCAGCGGGCTGCCGGGCTCCGACGTCGAGTCGCGGGGGCGCTTCGCCTCGCCCACACCACCCTGATTACAATATACAATAATAATATTATTTATTATTATTTATAGCCACTGTACACAACGTCAGTCTAGCCCCGTACTAAGTACCCAAAGGACATACTTACGGGTAGCTGACAACGGAAATATAATTTAAAAATTTTTGAATTTAGTCACATTTGCCGTACGTGAAATTTTTAACTTATATTGTGTAAAGTTATTATTTACCTGGGGTAACAAGCCACTCTTTCGTTTTCGTTCTCTTTCCTCGAGCTTTTTCTCTTCAGACTTTTGTCGATCTGCGACAAAAAGGAGATAAAAAATATTTTAATTATAGAGAAGTGTTATTTGAAAAACACATTATAACATTTGTACTTACAATAAATGACACTATTAATCACTGTGTATTTTAAATAATATTATGTGAAGTAAACCAATTCATAACTATCAGATAATGAGAAATAGCTTACATTTGAATTCTATTTCTTCGTCATCTAAAAGTAATGACACAACTTCTTTAGGCTTGAGAGTGTCGGGCTTGAAATTGCCACCGCTTATGACCATCCTTTGAATCTGAAAAAAAATATTATGTTATGTTTTTGTTAGTAACATTCTACTTACTTATACGTGGGACAGCCATGCTTCGGCACGAATGGGCCGGCTCGACCGGAGAAATACCACGTTCTCACAGAAAACCGGCGTGAAACAGCGCTTGCGCTGTGTTTCGCCGAGTGAGTGAATTTACCGGAGGCCCAATCCCCTACCCTATTCCCTTCCCTACCCTCCCCTATTACCCTATTCCCTCTTAAAAGGCCGGCAACGCACCTGCAGCTCTTCTGATGCTGCGAGTGTCCATGGGCGACGGAAGTTGCTTTCCATCAGGTGACCCATTTGCTCGTTTGCCCCCTTATTGCATTAAAAAAAACTTAATATCTATCATAATAATAAAAAGCTAAAGAGTTTGTTTAAACACGCTAATCTCAGAAACACTGGTTCTGAATAAAAAAAAATTGTGTTCCATTTATCGATTTAGACTTAAGGCTTAATATTGCTGCTTGACAGCTGGTGCTACCACCTATGGTATTTTAAATCAAGCTACATCTCACCTCTGGAACTTCACCTCGAGGTTCCAGTCAAAGTCGTAGAATATCACCCCTATATCAAGCTACATCTCACCTCGCTCTTCTCCCTGGCCCGCTGCATGATCCGCTCCTCGATTGTGCCCTTGCAGATGAGGCGGTAGACGGTGACCTGCTTGGTCTGGCCGAGCCGGTGCGCGCGGTCCATCGCCTGCTGGTCCACGGTGGGGTTCCAGTCAGAGTCGTAGAATATCACCTGCGAAGGGTATAATCACGATAACATTCGCAACAAATAAGACAAGTGCGAATCGGACTCGCCCATGAAGGCTGAAGTCTCGAAACTAACAGGAAGCGGGGCGGGAGCGGTGCGAGTTGCGACTGCGCGTGACAATGTATAGATTTATGTGGATAAGCCGCTGCGCTCCGCTCGGTTTTCGGGGCTTGTCCATATAAATCTATACATTATCACGCTGCGCCGCGCCACTCCCGCCGGCTGCTCGTTGGTTTCGAGACTTCAGCCGAAGGGTTCCATGGTTTTTTGGTATCGAGGAAAAATATTATATTATAATTATAAACGAAAGAGTTCATTTTTTGGTATGAAATTGTTATAGCGGCAAAAAAACATAACAGGGTCAAGGTCCCGAATTTTTGTTGTAATGTAAAAGAAATAAATAATGATTTTCGACTTTATTGTGTGTTTACTTGTATACTCACAGTATCAGCGGCAGTGAGGTTGATGCCGAGTCCGCCGGCGCGCGTCGACAGCAGGAACACAAAGATATCTGCGCGAGCCTGTATATTTTTACATATTACATTATTGTATATTTTCAAACATATGACTGGTTTTAGACAGAATTTGTATTAGTATTGTTTGAAGCCAAAAAACGGTGACTGGACACTTTTAGTTTGTATATATTTATATATACAAACTAAAAGTGCAGTCAATGACCTTTATGTAATGAAAGTTTTGTCATGTATGTAAGCATAGAAACGTGAATCGTTCCATAATAATATTTGAAGTTACAAAATCACACAAATGTTTCAAAGTCGTGCGTACACGCATGCGTGCGTGCTTGCGCGTGTTACTAAACTGATTTTGATGAAATTTAGTATGGTAGTTTAGGTCCTGCATAATCACCCAATAGTGTAAAACTGTAGACTGTTGTGGATGTTTTAACTCACCTGGAAGTCGGCGACCATGTCTCTTCTAGCGGAAATCTTGCTGGACCCGTCCAGTCGCATATACTTGTGTTTTCTATGCCACATGTACTCCTGCGCACAAAATATATTACTGACATTATACATATAAATAAACACCAACTTATAATATGTCAGTGTGTATCTCGGCTTATAATAAGTAAAATCTCGTGAAACGTAAACTAACGCTTGTTTTGCAAGCATAGCGATAGGACCATAAGTACAAAGGTTCAAAAACTTATAAGTTATGACTCGCAGTCTTAGATACTAAGGTTCATCTAGCGTACCTCTAGCAAGTCAATCATCTTGGTCATCTGGCTGTATATGAGCACGCGATGACCTCTCTCCTTGAGCCGCCGTAGCAGCGAGTCCAACACAGTGAGCTTGCCCGCGTCACTCACTAGCTGGTTCTTATCTATTAACATAACACTGTTGTATTAATTAGAAAAATATAATAAGAGTAAGTGAACAGCAAAATCTTTTATTTTCATACATTTAACAATATTCTGAGCAGTTTACAACAAATACTTATAAAGACGACGGATTGTGCCATTTCTTTACGCAAAAACTATTGAACGGATTTTAATAATATTGAACGAAGCATTTTAATCCAGGTATGAAAATTTCGTTGCAAATTCTCGAATAAGTGTGTGTGCTCTAATAGAGAATATTCTCGCAAAGGTCGCAGCAGGCAAGGCTCTACTAGCACATACAGTAAATAATTTAACATATTGCATACGTCTCATGACAATATTGACAAAAACATTGTCAAACGTCGAACAAAACTTTTGCTGGTGCTGCACTATAGCGTCAAAACATTTTAGTAGTTTCACACAATGTCTCACCTGGCACCTGCAGCTCCGCCCAGCCGTGGTGCGGGCGCGCAGCGTGCACGAGCGGCGCAAGGTCGTGCGTGCGCGCCCGCAGCCGCGCCGCACGAACCGCGTGCGCGAATCGCCGCGACACCGCGAACGCGTCGCCGCCGCACGCCAGCACCTGCACATAAACATTAATATTCCACCCAAATAAGTTGTAGTAAACATTGATATTCCACCTGATAAATAAGTTGTACTATCAGTCCCGGCGTCCAATATTGCCGTCCCGCTCTATCTATCTGCGGATGTATATGTCTGTCTCACCTTGTGCTGCGCCGTGCACAGAAAGGGCGGCAGCGGCGTGGGGACTTGCGTGTACGTGCGCGATGGGCGGGGCTCGTGCGTACACTCCGGCGCCTGCGTCTCGTCCACTGCGACCATCTCACCGTCTTCACTTTTGATTTCTTTTAACATCTCCGTCTGCAAAGTTTAATGAAATAGTACAAGATTTTCATAAGCTTTATCATTACTTCTAGAATTATTTGTGTCAGTCCTTTTTTCATAAATACATCAAACTATCCATTAATTCGATTCAAAGAAGTATTAATATCGAAATATAACGAAAGTTTTGCTAAACAAGATTGAGTAAAGAACTACAATTTTCATTTTCGCCTAAAAGTGGCTATGAAATATGTAAATACAAACAGTAATGTTGATAAAATAGATAGTGTACCTGTTCTTCATTTTCTTTCAGATGTCGTGTACGCAACGCTCTATGCTCTATGGTTTCGGGCATGTAGTGAATCACGTGATCTGTGTGCGTATAGAATGGACCTCCTGCAAAAAATTTATCGTGTAGCGATTGCTGAAATTCTTTTTTTGTTAAACATATTGTTTATTTTTTTATTGTAAGTATGTCTGTAGAGAAAGACGGAGTTAACTACATATTTATATTATTTTCAGCTAGTTCATCATCAGCTTGCTTACTTCTCATCTTGACGGGGGTTAATATATTGTTCAATGTTATGTCTGTAGGCGGTTGTTGGATACATAACTAGATCACATACCTGTAACCCACAACGGGTCCGTAAATAGTAATTCTCGCCAAAGCTGGCTGTCGTGTTTCCGCGCTTTTAGTATATCCGCGTTGGGACACACTAACAGCATATCCTGAAAATATTTTTAATGCCTAAGTTTTGTACACTGTAAGAAACAATCTAAACTATAATAATGCTCAGTTCTGTGGCTGAGTAGACAGTAAGTCGTCCATTGGTCAAACGATACTTATCTCTTTTGCTTTTATCGTATATTTGCTAAAACGAGACGGCAATATACTCGTGAGCGATTTAAAAACATAGGTCATTACCTAATTGGCCCATTGGCCAATGCACAGAATTTGTACTAGCTCTACGACCTTAATATAGCAATTGCTTTATAAAGAGAATATCGTACACACCTTATAATTAATTTTCTTATAATAATCAGTTTGTTTATCTTCACTATCTTCGTCTGTCCACCACGTTCGTCGATGCCGCAGCTTCTCATACTTGTCAAAACATTGTTCAATATGTTTAACCCTGAAAAAATAATATCTACATATTATGTGGATCATTATACGCATTTATTTTCCATCAATTAAAAGGACATGTTATTAGGAGCCCGTATTCTCTTTTCTACAGCTCTCTTCACACTCATGCCCGTCTTTCATATGCCAGGTGAAAAAGGACGATCGCCAAGTTAGCAGGCAGATAGAGGTTTTCTGTTTTTTAAAGGGTCTTTTTTTTATTAAAGTGGTAAAAAGTAATTCCAACATTTTATAGACGACTTTCTCAACAGTGCATTGTATTTTTTTCATACCGTTAAGACGTCAATACAATCCATAAAAAGGTGATATTCTAAACCTTTTACAACAAAAATCACAAAACGGTCGCGGGTTTGATTTGGATTATTTAAAGATACTTAAAAAAAATAAAAAATCTAGCTCCAACACTATATTATAATTGAAATTATCTTACATGTTGTGCATTAAAACTTATAGAAATACTGTATTTTAACTGTTAAATCACGTCTGTAAAATCAGCGAATCAACAAATTTCATATACGGACCCTTAATATACTGCTATTTCGTTACTTTGTGAAACTATTATTATATTATGCGTCATTAATTTACATGTAATTTACTGTCGTAGTCTACGACTCGCAACAACGTTTTATTTTTTTTATTTTATTTATTTAAGGAAAACTTACAGCTGGAATACATAAACATATTGATATGATATGACCATTATTTTGGCAGCATTGACCACATAATATAATAAATATTGAAACATAATGTATTGCTATATGCTGATGTATGTAGTATTGTTGTTCTTCATATTTAGTTTTTATCAGTTGTAGCTTATATACATAATATTACATACATATTATATTTTCTTTGCTACCTGCTTATAGCCTCACCTCCATATTTATATTTTGCACCGTCTTTAATTTTAATTTTAGTTTCTACTTTTAATACTATTCTTTTTGTTTGCTGTTTGTGTATTGTAATTTAGCTATTTCATATTTCTACCTGTGAAAACTTTTAATATATATATATATATATATATATATATATATATATATATATATATATATATATATATAATATTTTAATATGGAGGCGAAGATTGTAAAGAATCTTCGGAGAGGGAATCAATATCGTAATCAGTGCTACCAGAGAGAAAGTTAGAGTTGAAGTAGTCACAGAACATATTACAGATATCTTCACCGCTATTTGAAACAGAGTTGTTAAATTTGAACGAGGATGGCTAGAATTGGTTTGATTTTTTGACTTAACGTATGACCAAAACGTTTTGGGCGAGTTGGTGATATTGGTTTCAATTAGAGAAATATATTTAGTATACATTTCATGCTCAACTATTTTAGCTCGTTCACGTTAGCAGAATGAACGATTCATAAGCTGAAAGGTTGCCGTATTTTTTGTATTTAGAGTGAAATTTGGATTTTTCTTTAAGAATTTTTATGAGTGGTTGCTTAAACCACGGCGGATATTTACGACCAGAACATATCATTTTTCTAGGTGTATAAGTATCAATGAGCTTTTGAAGGGAATCATAAAAGAAAGAAACTGCATCCTCAACAAGCCCACGGTTAAGTTCCTTATGCCAGTCGATATTGAGCAAGCCATCATTAATGTTATTAAAATGAGCGAGATGATAGAGATAACGTTTGCGGGGCTCGGGACGAAGGAATTCGATATGATGTATCCTGGCGGTAAGACTTAAGGCTTTATGGTGTGGATCTTCACGTACTAGCGCACCCGGGCAACAACTTACTGTAATTTCATTATTGGAGGACACTAAATCTAGAATTTTGTTATTTATATTAGTAGCGCTATTGTATTGCAGGAGATTTATTGAGTTCATATTATCAGAAAAGTCAACTTGGGCGTAACCTAAGATGTTTGAGGGGCACAGGGATTGGTTCTCATTATTTCGTTGCCACTCAATATTTGGCAAATTAAAGTCACCAACCACAAGTAACATATCAGAGATATATTAGCAGCGATGTCGTACAGGTTGTCGGAGAAATTTGTAAGCTGAGCTACTTGAGATAGACCGAGGTTCTGCTTACAGATATATGCAACACAGATGTGAATTTTTGCAGGAGTAAGCGTTCTTTTTTTACGCAACGACAGCGTAACCCACAGATCTTCAGCCGTTGAGAACCACTCGCTGCGCATCTCACTAACAAGGTCACTTTGCACTGCTATAAGTACACCTCCGCCTAAGGTCTGATTCGTAGAGAGGTAATCTCTGTCCCGCCTCCAGACAATATAGCGGTCATCAAATAATTCGGAGTCTCCTATGTCTGTAATAAGCCAAGTCTCAGTTAAGCAGATAACGTCATATGTGCTAGCGCAAACGTTGCGATAGAATCCCGTCGTCTTTGTCCGCAAGCCTCTAACGTTCTGATAATAGATATTAATGTGCAGCATTGTAAATCAGCAATATAGCATTTAAATAGAAAAAAATATTTGCAAGAAAAATATATAATGATGTATTAAAAGCGACTACTATCGAATAATTGAGCAACAGAAAGCTGGCTGACATAAATATAACCATATTATACAAGAAAATTATTGCTGAACCATCGCAAATCTGTAATATAGTATGTAAATAGAATATACAGGTAAGAAAAATATATGATAATATATTAAAAGCAACTAATTGCAAATCATTCAAAAGCAGCAAGCTAGTTGACATAAATATAAGCATAATATAAAAGAAAATTATTGATGAAGCATTACCAAAAACCTCTGGGTTGTTTAGAGAGCAAGCGTGAGTCATCATAACGGGCGAGTCGGAGCTAATACCTGATATCAAGGTTATTTAAAAAAAATTACCAAGTCTCTTTCCGATTTGATTTGTTGAATCGGCGAGGTAGAGTTTTTTCTTATAAATATTTTGCAGCCTGTGACCCATGTATACATAAAACCCTTTTCTTTGGCTAGTTTTTTAGTCTTATTTAGCAATAGCTTATTGTCAAGGGTGAGATGGTCGTTTACGAATATAGGCGTATCTGATTGAAATCCTAGTTTGCTTGATGTTATCGAAGATTAGAGCTTCCGAGCAGCAGCTACAAAGTTTTCTTTTAGATATCTATTGCTTAAGGAGCAAATAATGTTTTTATGTTTATTGCTGTGACGGGATGGAACTCTTGCAATGTAGCTAATTTGCTCTCTGGGTATAGTGTACCCTATGATGTTACCTATCTTGGATATAATGCCGAATATGTTTTCCGTATTGGTTAAAGGAACGCCTTTAATTTCAAGATTGTTGAACCGTGCTCTCTGCTCACTGTCCCGATACATGTCTTCTAGCGTTGAGCAGCGCTCTTGTAATGCCGATACAGTTTCTTTAGATATTTTCAGGCTGTCCACTTCATGCTCCAAATCTGTAACCTTTGTTGATAGTGTTCCAATGGAGTGGTCAAGAAACTCTACACCCGACTTAAGGCCCACAAACTCGTTACGCATAGATTTGAGTTCCACCAACTCAAGCTTAATAGCCTTGACATCTTCTATCAATGATGGAAGGTTTATTATTTTGTTTGAGAGGGATCTGAGTTCCGTCATGATAGCATCCATATCCGCAGGTTGAGGTGTTGAGGGTCTTTCCAAGGATGGAGTAGTAGGCCGCGGACTAGATGGCGTCTGTGTCTTGCAGCTCGTACATTTCCAGGTATTCTTGCGTTCACCCAGTTTGCGCCATCCAACCTCCGTGATACTCGAGCAAGGGAAGTCAAACTGGCCCAGACATACCGCGCACTTGGGGCCTTCAAAGCATTGGGTTTCGCAGCGTTTGCAGGAGAACATTTTACTGGTTAGAATTTTGGGGGAAAAGAAGGAAGAAAAGAAGAAGAAAATATATAGTATATAGTTCACTGCCCCAAAAACAGATGGCGCTATTAATGTCTCGGGCAAACAATTTTTAGTTCACCGACCCAAAACGAGATGTCGCTTCCTGCCAGTGGGTTAAAATAATGGATAGCAATGAGTTTTTATAAGTACCCTCTAATAACACTTTAAAATAATTCTTGTGGTTCAAAATTGCGATTTCTATCTTGATTACAGAAAACTAGTTGATTATAATATGCACAATAAGTTCTATGCAATAACAGGTAACAGTGCACAGGTTTGAGTAGTTGTTCACTTATTAAACTTTTCGGAGTAACTTATGTAACTCGAACCGCGAAATACAGTGCTTACTGTTTGACGTCTTGAATGACACTGACAGCATTAACCGTATTTCTGCCGTCAACAATGTCAGAGATACAAAATATACAGAGGGAATAAAAAGAAATTGGATTTTTTTTTTATTAAGAAAGCGTTTTGATTGACTCTAAAAGTTTCCAAACATTAAACAGAATACTCACGCATACATCATACTGCACACGGTCACCCTGTGCAACTCCATCGGAGACAAGTCCATGAAACGGCTGAACGAGAACCCTTTCCACATATTCCGATGAATGTACTCCGTAGCCAGCACACTCAGTTTGTTATACAGGAGGTGTCGTTGGGATGGTATACTGTCACTCAGTAGACCGTCCTCCGCTACCAACTTGGGTAGATGGTAGTCATCGACTTGCATTACAAACGGTGACCGGACATCCCTCCTCTCGAATAGCTCGGGGTGGTTACATACCTGGGTATCAAATAGAAACATTTTAAGAACACATGTTGCTCAGCTAATTTTAGGTGCTCAAAATGTCTTAAAATGAACTATGGTTTAGCAAAATAAGGCTTGAAAAGGACAAACATCTTTTTCACAGTTTTTAACACAATTTATTACTAAGATTCGGTCGTAATTGGTTCAGAAATTCCTACATGATTGAAATGATTATATTATGTAGTTACTAAATTAATCTTAGTCTCACCTTCCTAAACTGCATGACTAAATTCATTAAATTAGATGTGAAGTTCTTGTCAACATTATGACCAGATTCTGCACCAACAGAGTAATGTAGTAACTCCTCTATTTTAATTTTCTTTTTTAACGCTGAAAGGATAACACTTGTTTTATAAATCTTTAAAAAAACTCTGTTCTTATAAAACATACTATTAATTTAAGAACAGCAATAGACAAGATATTTTCTCTCTTGCTTCAAACAAACATTGAGGGAAAGGAGTTTAATGTACACTCCTTTCGCTCAACGTAAATAAGTATTTACGCGATCAAAAATTTATAGGATATCATTGTCTGATAACTGATAAGTAAGAAAAGTTTTGAAAAATCTTAGTTTACAGTTTTTTTTAGGAGCCATTTCTGTCTCACTGAGGCAAAAGCCCTAAGGTCTTCCATTTCATGTGTCCCAGCAATATCATAGGCCACATTGTTATCAGTACGAAGGTTTGTTAGTATTATATGAGTACTAAGAGTGTTATTGTATAAAGCACTTACCTATATACAATAGTTTCTGTCGTATCGTGAGCGGGCAGTGTACCATCACCTCAATTTTGTCGGACAACTCATTTTCAACGTCCTTCTTGATACGTCGCAACATAAACGGCTTCAAAATCATATGCAATCTCGATAAATGTTCTGAAAAAAATATTATAGTGTAAATAAGTTCAAATTATACTCAAGCCTGAAACCCTTGCTCTAGACTGGGTCATTAATATTGCTGACCATTTATCTAAATATAATGCCTTCTGTTTTATTTACAAGAGAGTAGAGACGTTAGAGATAGAGCAAAACAAGTGATCATCTAATAACTTTCTTCTTTTCTAATATACGTTCTGTATATGACCTGCCCTCCTAGACAAGCGGCAAGCGATTATCGTAAACGCTAACGCCACAAAATGTATGGGATTTGACATTAGTATTCGCTAGCGAAGCGATGACTTATGTCAAACCGCATACATTTTGTTAGCGTTTACGACAATCGCTTGCCGCTTGTCTACTAGAGTAGGGACGTTAGAGATAGAGCAAAACAAGTCATCATCTAATAACTTTCTTGTTTTCTAATATACGTTCTGTATATGACCTGCCCCCCTAGACAAGCGGCAAGCGATTATCGTAAACGCTAACTCCACAAAATCGCGCGGGAACCGTACATTTTTCCGGGATAAAAAGTATTCTATGTCCTTTCTCGGGACTCAAAGTATCTCCATACCAAATTTCAGCAAAATCGGTTCAGCGGTTTGGGCGTAAAGATGTAACAGACAGACAGACAGACACACTTTCGCATTTATAATATTAGTATGGATTTGCTAGCTAAGCGATGATTTATGTCAAATCGCATACATTTTGTGGCGTTAGCGTTAACGTTTATGATAATCGCTTGCCACTTGTCTACTAGGGCAGTTGATCACATTACTAAACATAGTAAATTATATCATCATTATAGGGTAGTCTAGCCTTACATTACCAACATGTAGAAACAATATCGTCACTCTTGGCTAATCGCAACTTACTCTCATCAATGGTGCTCTTATTCTCCGCATGACTCTCAATATCTTTGGAGAACCACTCGTTAAATTCCTCGTGCGAGTCAAACAGCGTGGGCATTATGAAGTGCAGGAGCGCCCAGAGCTCCGCCATACTGTTTTGTATTGGTGTACCTGCAAATTACTCATTGTTATGCAGTCTGTAGTTATAGCATTAGGTCAGTTGTCTGTCTGTCACCCCTTCAATTCAAGCTCAAACTACTGAACCGATTTTGCTGATATTTAGGATGAAGACACTAAATACCGGGAAAATGTACGGTTCTCGTGCGACAAACTCATTTTGGCGCAACGGAGTTGCGAGCGTTATTATTTAGTGCTACAGTATAAATAACCACATATTATGTTGCACGCAACTTCGTTGCGTCAAAATTCGTTTATAGCGCGGGAAGCCTACATATTTTCAAGATAACAACTTACATTTTTAAATAAATTCATGAAAATTAGGGCAGAGAGCTAAACGAGAAGAGTTAACAGATGTACTGGCACATCTCACATTTATAATATTAAAATGGAGGATAAAAGTATGGACTTACCTGACAGTAACAAACGGTTTCTACAGCTAAATCCCAGTAGGAGTTTCCACCGCATGCTAGCCGAGCTCTTTATAGCCTGAGCTTCATCCAGTATCATGTATTGCCAGGAAACCCTATTTAGATACTTGAGGTCAGACACGACGATCTGGTAAGACGTTACCACCACATGGAAAGCCGCTTGACTAGTATGAAGATCTTTTCTCTCCCAGAATTGACGGAGAATCTTTCTCTCGCTGGGACTACCCCAATATGGTACCTAAAAGTTTTTAGAAGTATTAAACACAGAATTCAGAATTTGGGACAAAATACTAATTTCCACCTGAAAATTAAGGCCTCGATAACTTCTTAAAGCCATAACTTAATTAATACAGGTTATGTACATACGTACGTTATGTACATAGTAACACGAAATTTTGATACGTAAATGAAATGAAATAAAAATGAAAATATTTATTTCTAAGTAGGTTAACAAAGTTAACACTTTTAGAACGTCGCGTCTACATGAGGCCTACCACCGGTTCGGGAACTAACCCAGCGAGAAGAACCGGCGTAAGAAACTCGCACGGGGCCGCCTTTTAACAAAAATGTGGAAAATAGCAATCATATTGTTTTAAAAACAATTCATTGTAAACAAACAAAAACTATATTCCATTATAAAAATGGGCGAAGACAAAAAAACGTGTAATACTTTTGTATGTTCAATGTTCATGTATAATACTAGCACTAAGTATCTAAGTTTGTTTCATCTTAGCTCCAAAACTTAACATACCCATATACACATTTAAAAATTGAAGACGTGAGTGGAAGAATCAAACAAGTAACATAACATATGGACAATAACTCATTTTTTCCCTTATTATTTTCATAAAACTTGTAACTTATCTACTTCGTAACCTAGCTAATATATCTGGCTACTCATATAATCTACAGTTTTTCTATTTTAAATAATTTTTCCAGCCCTAAGCCTTCCATTTAAGCAAAAAACGGGAAGTTTTTTCATGTTACTTACCTTATTCTTCCACTCACGTCTTGAATTGAGATGTTAATAGATTCATAATAAAATCCGGGGAAACAGACTACACAACAGAGTTAAAGTATAATGCAGCTGCATTATACTTTAACTCTAACTCAAACTATTTTATAATCACTTGAAATAATTGAGTAACATTAAAACATGTAATATTGGTTCAAAACATTAATAAAACCTATAAGCAAACATAGTAACGTCACTTACCACTTTAAAGTCCGGCACAAACCGTTGCATCTCCTGTTGCCAGTTGTGTAACGTGGAGGCCGGTGACACCACCAGGAACGGACCCCACACCCCCAGCCTCTCCGCTACATGGCAGAGAAAAGCTATACACTGCACCGTCTTGCCCAGACCCATTTCATCCGCTAAGATGCCACTTATACCCTGTTGTAAAAATGTAGAAAAATTCAAGCTATGAGATTCAATCACTGTTAGTATTTACATTTTGAGTTGTTTTACGCGACAATAATGAAAGTAACGAAGCTTAACTTAGCACACTTTCTGACGAGGCGCAGCGGGGCTAGCTGCATTTTTCATACAAATGGAGAAATGAGGCACCAGCGATCATTACCCTAAGTAGTCTAGGAGCAATGAGAAAAATACTCGCACTGTATTCTGTTAACTTAAAAAAGTAACACTTATAAAGATTCAGAGGTTTATAAAATCATTTTTATTGCCTACACAGTTCTAACAGAATATTCAAATTATGTTAACTAATGAGCGTCCCTCAGAATATGAAATTGGTCGTGGCCGCTCACCTGTACGCAGCGCGTGCGTCGCCGCCGCATGTGACCCTTCCGAGCGTACACTATATCTCTCTCTTTCTTGCCACCGAATGGAGGCAGATTATATAATATTACAGTAATATCTACATACCTGGTCGTACAAGTTAGCTAGCCAGTTCATGCCCTTTAGCTGATATCCCTTGAGCGTCCCTCGGAATATGGAGGGTTGATCGTGGTCGCCCCGCTCACCCGTACGCGGCGCGTGCGTTGCCGCGGCACGTGACCGCTCCGCGCGTACCGCCTCCCGCGCGTTTCGCGACGCACGGGCTTTCATGGCTTCGCTGTGACAAAAATGTAATGTTATAAAGATGTTTCAAGAAATAATAAGAAAAAATATCGGTCAAGTGCGAGTCGGACTCGCGCATGTAGGGTTTCGAATCGTTATAGAACAAAAATAAGACAAAAATTGTATTTTACCAGTTTCCACTACATGTACTAACGTGCGCATTTCCTACCTATCATAGTTATCAATAGTGGCGAGTCTGGGGTCTCTGTCCTCGTCCAACTGTCTCAGTATCCTGTCGGCGTCGCTGTCGCCTTCATCCGCGTTGAGTTTCCGCTGTATGTACTGACGTGCGTATTTCTCACCTGTCGTAGTTGTCAATAGCGGCGAGTCTGGGGTCCCTGTCCTCGTCCAACTGTCTCAGTATCCTGTCGGCGCCGCTGTCGCCTTCATCCGCGTTGAGTTTCCGCTGTATGTACTGACGTGCGTATTTCTTACCTGTCGTAGTTGTCAATAGCGGCGAGTCTGGGGTCCCTGTCCTCGTCCAACTGTCTCAGTATCCTGTCGGCGCCGCTGTCGCCTTCATCCGCGTTGAGTTTCCGCTGTATGTACTGACGTGCGTATTTCTTACCTGTCGTAGTTGTCAATAGCGGCAAGTCTGGGGTCCCTGTCCTCGTCCAACTGTCTCAGTATCCTGTCGGCGCCGCTGTCGCCTTCATCCGCGTTGAGTTTCCGCTGTATGTACTGACGTGCGTATTTCTTACCTGTCGTAGTTGTCAATAGCGGCGAGTCTGGGGTCCCTGTCCTCGTCCAACTGTCTCAGTATCCTGTCGGCGCCGCTGTCGCCTTCATCCGCGTTGAGTTTTCGCTGCATAAAGTGAGCGTACAACTCCGTTTGTGTGATCAAAAAGTTGAGTTTCCGCCGCTGCCGCTTCGCCTCCATAAGTTCGACGTCCATCTACAAGTATAGGGATCATACAGAAACTGTATGTGGCAGCACTATAATATACAGGTGTAACAAAACTTGTCTAAGTGATAATACTTTAGCGTGTGTATATGAGTCCTCAGCGTAAAGTTCACTGTGAAAGTAGCAGCGCTAAAAGAGCTACTTTATCTAAACTTTTTTATGGGCAAATACATGACGCTGGGGCATTTACCTATAAAAATAACAAAAAAATTGCTCTTTCAGTGCTACTACTTTTAAAGTGAACTCAATCTATATAAGGGACACATACACATTCTAAAGTATTAGCACTTAGTTTTGTTAAACCATTTACTAGACGTATATACAAATAGGTAGCGGACATGTTAAATAAAAAGTCAATTTTAAGTTTAACATCACCAACACTATTTTGCAGCACCATTTTGTGCACTTCAATAACGTCGATTAAACAAACAATCACTTAACCGAACTTTAAATTTCGTAAAAACACTTGGTGGAAAAACTCACGTCCATCTCTAGAAAATAATGTTTTTACGAATAATCGTTTTTACCAAAATCTTTAGCCACGCAACTATAAACTCTATTCCACAGCAATAAGAGTGAACTTACCTTGCGTTGCTCCTCGGCCTCTTTCTCCAAGCGTCGTCGCGCCTCCTTCTCTGCTCTGTCGTACCGGCGCCAGTACGCTTGCATCTCGCGACTTAGCCGCTTGCACCGCCGCCATACTGTCTCCTTCATGTTCTTTGTTGACTGTAATGATATAATTATGGTTTCATTATTCAGGGATATTTTGCCCAAAAAGCGCTTAAATGCTGTCAAAGTTATGGGTTGTGGGAGCTATAAAACAGCTCAAAAAGGAAATTAGAATGCACATTCTAATTTCGTTTTTGAGCGCTCATAAGCACTTTAAAACAGAATCAGCACTTCTATTTTCGCGCTAGCTACGCTAAATTGTAACTTTTATAACATGTTTTATACAAAAAATAATACTGAATTGAATTGTTTTAATCTATTTATTAGCTAGGGCTAGGGGATAAAAATATGGATTAACTATCATGTCGAGCAACTACCATATATGCCGCAACATGCTTCTTTAATAACACATGAATATATGCAGCATCATTAACATCTTACCTGCATAGCTACATGTCTCCAATGCTTGCAGCACAGTGTTGCCAGCCTTTTCCGTTGTAACATAACTTCCCTGTGTGTTGCCGCTCTCGCTCTCTGCACTTTACCCAATTCCTTTTTGACCAGCAGTTGCCAATGTCTCCGTCTCCTTGCAGTCAACGCTTCAGGACTCTTGAGTGTTGAAAGCTTCTTTCTCCCTCTAACGAATGTTAATAAACAGGTTTTTCTATGATAACTTACAATATTACACAGTTCATACTACACTCAATTAATAATAAAATATAGTGACAAATCTTTTACAGACAATTTGGATCCTGATAATATGACATATATAGTTTATACACAATCTTAAGATCGTTGCACTATATATTACTTGAGTGATGAGTCACAGTGATGTCGGTAGTTAAATGACATGTCATAAGTTGAACCAAATTAGAGAGTACCTGGCTGATTGTTTTTCAGATATCACAAAATCATCATCATCCTTTTCTTCCTTCAAGTTGAGTAACTGCTCCTCCCAGTCTATGCCTTCAGGCTAAAAATAGAGAAACATTGTATTAGCCACAATTGACAACATCTGACACTTCATTGTCAATCGCTGTTTATATAGAAAATGACAAGTTTTTGACAGGGAGTCAAAAACCGCTACCGCCATGTTTCACCAAGCACAGTATAGGTAAAGCATTGTATAAATTATATTATTATAATTTTATGAGCATGAATGATAATATATTGGTTTCATGATTCATCACATATAATACTAAAAATCTGTTGATTAGAATGAAATTTAATTAGATAGATATAATATTCCAACTTATGCTGGGTACTGTAAATAATCGTAATTAACAATTTTCATGCATTTTTAAGCTAAAAGTAAGGAATAGGCCTGGTACAATGATTTTTTCTATTACCAAGTCATTTGCTTCACTGGTATTCTTATTATCTAGTCTATTCTTCTTCTGCCTCTGTATGTTACGTAGCACATTCTTTTCTGCTGGGCGGCCCCGACGACCTCTGCTTGTTGGTGTGGCCAAAGGCTTATTTATCTTTCTCTCAGGGTATCTATCTATTGTAGATAAAAGTCCAGCTCCGTAATACATGTATCGGGAGTTCTAGAATAAAAGTTTAATACATAAATAAACAACATCAATGATATTGCTATCTACTGTTAGTTACATTCGTAAAGGGGTAGGCATGATCATTTTTTTTATTCAAAATTTTTGACGAGGCTTAAAAATTGGCATCTATGTCAGCCTCATAGTATTATTCAAAGTTCATTTAAAAATTAATAAATTAAACTATGCGACAGATATTAACGGGCCTCTTGCGAAAGAGGCGACGCCAAAATGATATTAATTTGCCCCCCAAACAAATTTCCTGGGAACAACTGGCTTCTGAGATCACGATTTTGTCCACAAACCACCAACAAGTGTCTTCTGTAACCCTACAGTGAATACAATGAGGGGACTCCTTCTTTCCTATCATATAATTAAACTTGTTGAGTGGGGCATGATCATTAGACAAGCATTTGTTTTAGTTGAATAGGGTCTAACATTAATAATTACTTGTATGCTCTGATTTGACACATGGGTTACTTTATTTTCAAAATATGTATGTACTAATATTAGACAATACTATATTCGATAACACCAGATACACTTTTTTTTTAATGATTCCTAGCTAGATTATATATATATATATATATATATATATATACAAGAATTGCACGTTTAAAGATCTAAGATACAAAAGTTAGTCTTTTCATGCTTCTACTGAAAAATTTTGATAAATAAGATTTTGATATTACTATTTGATACTGGAAAGGCAAAATGTATTAACTGGTTAAAACTAGTAAATCCATTTTGCCTTTCCAGCGTCAATATTGGGATACAGAAATAAGATATGGGGAGTCCTACATTCTTTCCTATATACTCTGTTCTTGCATAGGATAATTTTATTGCAAAATGTCATAGGTCTTGCAAAAAACTAATGCACAATAAACCAGACTAGTGTCCTTCAATTACATTTACAGTATAAAGACAATTCTTACCCCTGAATCATTATAATATTTCTTTGCATATTTATTATGGTAATATCTCTCTTTTAACATCCACTTGATTCTTCTCTCTTTACCAGCTGGTGTGTCATCATCACTGCTTGAATCTGACTCAGATGATATTAAAACATTTCTGAGCCACTGCCTCTCCTCTCCGACAGAAGACAAGTTATATAATCTGAGACGATCACTTTGGCGCTCTGAAAATACATACAAAGAGAATGTTGCTATAAACAAATATTTGAATAACATCAACTATGACGTAAAGGTCAAAAATAAAATGAATCTCAAGGGCTTGGATAAATAGTCAGTACTCAAGATGCATCTCGGTCTCAAGACACGGTTCAGGCTCTGTGATTGGTTGGCTGTCAAAATTTGGACCAACCACAGAGACGAACCATGTCTTGAGACCGGGTCGCATCTTAAGTACTGACTATTAATTATACCAGCCTGTATATGAGTAATTCTCCGAGGCCCCTCAAAATGTGGTCACACACTCTTTAATACTACCCTATTAAACATACAGCCTTAGGACCAAACACACGTTATTCTTCATTTATTTAATCCTTCAGGCCCCGCGCGAGCACCGGTGATCGCCACAACAATAGAATACAATAGCAATTCCTGGAAATTCCGACTGAAGTATTAATGTCGAAATCGTGGGCGTTAAAATTAGTGGACGATTATTTTATCATTCCAAAAGTATATGATTTAAGGTTTCTTGATAAAAATTAAGAAAAACTATCAAAATTCACAACGATACTCTATAGTAACTGTATGGGGTTGGGCTTTGGCTAATAAATATATGGCTTCTTCTTCTTCTTCTTTTTTTTATTTGCCTGGGATTTGGCACATGACCTTTTTAGTTTTTAGTAATAATTTAATATAACTTAAGATAGGAATATAATTCTGGTTTGACAGGTTCTTGTTTGAACAAATATTTAGTTGTAGGGAATAATTTTCGGCGCCGGTTGCCGAAATTGCTGCCGGCACCTATTCGGCAAATATCGTTTGTCAAATAACAGAAAAATGATGAAAAACATCAGTCCTTAACTACTTAGCCACAGTAGTTAAGGACTGATGTTTTTGATCATTTTTTTCTGTTATTTACGGGGGGGGGTGGGGGGGCAAACAAACACAATCCAGAAAGTCCAAAAGTAGGTTAGGTTAGGTTGGAACTTAGACCACAACACCCAGAATAGGAGCCCCGCGCAGCTGGGCTCCGTCAACTGATAATTGAAGCTAGTTGTGCCATATCGAGGATCATTGGTCTCTAGGTATGATTGAGGATGGATCTGAAGATCTGAGGTTGAACCCCTAGAGTGCAATTCCTAAGCCGAAGGCTTAATTGTCATATAAAAAACCAAATGTCAAAGTAGTGCCATAATAAGAAAAAGAATACCTACTCGACACTGGCAATAGTTTTATGCTAGTCGCCATATAAAAAAAAAAGAAGACGAAGAAGACAGTAGCACGTAGTGAATTTTGTTATTAATTTATAATTTTTAACAAAATACCTTGATTCACATTGTTAAACAAAATTGAAATTTTAGTTCTCCACTCACAACAACCTAGCGAGAGGTATCTCTCCAAAGAAATGCTCCGTAAATGTGAGTAGCTCCAAAACTGGGGGACTTCTGGTTGTGGTGTTGGTACAGGAGGGTGACTTACCCCCCCCCCCCCCCCCTCTCACCCTCCCCCGGCCCGCCGTTCAGCCAATTTTAACGTAGGTTTCAAAACACCTACCCAGAAGCATAGCATAGAAAATAATGTTTACCTTGCTTTGAAGTGACAACCCCGTGCATGTCCTTATCCCCCCTGGACATCTCAAGTATAAGAGACTTGTCATCTGAGTCATTGTCAGATCCACTCTCCTCATCGGAGTTCAATATTCTCTCAACTTGGTTCACAAATGGCCTGACGTCTAGGGCGGCCTCCAGCCTCTGGATATGCAGAGGTCTCGCAACATCATATCGTTTCAGAGGCTCCTTCCTCACTACAGAATTCTCAGACATCACAAAATCTGAAAAACAGAATAGTGACATTTGACACCAGCTACATCACAAGGTTTCCTTAAAGATACTGTTTCGCTGTAGATACAAATGTAAACAGTAACAATTACTTATTAGTGGTAACGAGTTCAATAGAGATAGCCCACACAAAAGACAAGTAAAGTAATATAAACATATGAACAAAGTTGGACTTACCCGAACAGATTTATTCAAATATGACCTCACGTTGATTACTTAACACAGAATTCCATAGCATTTACAAAATGGCGAACGAGAATATTCGACAAATTACTGTCAATGTCGCCGCCCGAGCGGCGCACATTTCCACTCATTTCGTATTTGAGCTGGAAAAAACGCGAAACCGCCATAATACATGGGAACTGCTTTGACATTTACCATAATGTAAACTCAAGTTGTAATTGGCTGTTATACTCATATTATGCTTTATGGCTATAAATACACCAATAATAGTTCTACTATGTACAATATTGGCCAATCACAAAATATTTATCATGAGAATGACGGCTGTGGCCTATACTTTTTCCACCCAAATAAAGCTAAAGCCCTAGCCCCTATGCCGACAATGCCTTATGCCATCAATGCCTGAACAATGATAATTCTTTTATCATTGAATGAATCAGCCGATTGATATTAAAGGGCCCCCGAGATGGTCAAAAGGTTTGATTCAAACCTTACGTGTTTGATGCAACCGTTTGATGTCGGTTTGAACGGTTTGACAAACGATACTGCGCAGTTTGGTTCAATACGCGCTGTGGAGTACACGTCTTGTGACGAATAAATATTATTTTTTTAAAGATAAAACTGACTTAAAAATTAAGTTCCTGTTGGCGCTTCCAGTATATAATAAAGTACTCTGTGGTTGGCGCTGTGAAGTGTGAAGTTAGCGCAAAACAATGTGAAGTTAGCGAGCATGGAACATGGCCGCTCTCCCTACCAGTCAACGTGCGCCTAACTTCACTCCGGTGCATCCCCTCTTGTTTTCGTGGTTATTACGTTAGAGAGTTGGAGTCACTCTCTTCGGTATCGCCAAAGTGTTAATTTGTGCAGTGCTCTGGACTTCTAGTGGTCATAATTATTTAGTGAAGTGACGATCAGTGATTAAAATATACATTTAATTAAATATAAGTGTTGCTTGAGCAATAATTAAACTGACTAATGAAGTTGCTGTTTGATTAATAATAAATAAACTAAGTGATTGGTATGATTTTGGTGTTTTATTTACATTCCCTATCTCAAAAACTACTAAACCTATTTTGATGAAACTTGCAGAAGTCTCCAAGTTAAACAATACATGTACCTATAGTACAACAAAAAAATATTTAAATCGGACTTGTAGTTCCGGAGATATGTGAACACAAACATAAAACATACATACACTTTTGAAATTTTGCACATTTGTTCAGATGCTGATATAGACTAACATAAATTTATACGAAAACTGGGCAGTTCTGGAAATATTACATATGCGTCGAATTGATAACCTCCTCTTATTTAGTCGGTTAAAAATAATGTACTCCAAAGAATAGTACAAAGTTTGTTCAAACGGATTGGAACACAATCAAACGGCGCATCAAACACAACAAAAATATGAAATTTCATCAAACGAACTTCAAACACGTAAATGTTTGACAAACCGTTCAAACTAGCTTTGTAAACGATCAAAATGGTTTGAGTCAAACCAAAATTTACGTGTTTGAGTCAAACCGTTTAGGGCCCCCGAGACGATCAAACAGTTTGATTCAAACCTTACGTGTTTGATGCAACCGTTTGATGTTAGTTTGAACGGTTTGTCAAACGAAACTGCACAGTTTGGTTCAATACTCGCTGTGGAGTACACGTCTTGTGACGAATAAACCTATTTTGATGAAACTTGCAGAAGTCTCCCAAGTTATACAATACCTATTATAGTACAACAAAAAATATTTAAATCGGGCTTGTTATAGTTCCGGAGATATGTGAACACAAACATAAAAACATACATACACTTGAAATTTTGCACATTTGTTCAGATGCTGATATAGACTAACATTATATACGATTAAGAAATTAAAAAAAAAACCCGCCAAACAACTTTAAAAAGTAATGAAATATTTACTGCCTTTGAGTTCAAATAATTCCTAACTTGTGTAAAGTAATATTTTAGTCCATAATTGCTGTCAAGGTGTGTCGGGGGACCGCTAATGTAGATGTTTGATTTCATTTCACAAGCAATTCATAGCGAACTGAATCGAGATAGTCGGCGACTTGGCGGTTGTATGTTGTAGTTTACTTGGCGGTCCCCCGACACACCGTGACAATAATTATGGACTAAAATATTACTTTACACAAGTTAGGAATTATTTGAACTCAAAGGCAGTAAATATTATTTCATTACTTTTTAAAGTTGTTTAGCGGGGGTTTCTTTTTTTTTATTTCATACTTTTTTAATTTAATTTTATTTCATACTTTTTAAACTTGTGTTGGCTATAGTGCAGAATAATTCCTAACAACAGAATCATAAGTACTCTCATGATTACCATCTATTAATGTCCTTTTCGATGAGGCTGTTAATATGAGCCCAAACATGAAACCTCCACTTTGTTCACGTTCATACGAAGCTCGATTCCTAGATGAGTGTAAATATTTACTGTTTGTCTACTTCTTACTGGTTGTCGCAATTAAAATGAGCCCAAACACGAAACCTCTAAGTTGGTGAGGAGTTGGATATCCTATTGATTACCAGGTGATGGTGCAGCACCAGGCCAACTTTCCATTATTATGTGTGCATACTTATATTGTATATATTCACAAATGTCACGAACTAGAATGAAATATAAAACCCATCAAATGACTACAAGTTGCTAGCGGCCTTTCATGAACCAGATAAACCCTGATTTTCCAGCACTGAGCAGGCTGATGATGATGAACTATAGCTAAGAACACTCCCGAATATGTCAGCTTTCAAACAAAAAAAACTATATCAAAATCGGTCCACCTGTTTGGATGCTACGATGCCACGGACATGAACCAGATAACCCTGATTGTCCAGCACTGAGCATGCTGATGATGATGAACTATAGCTAAGAACACTCTCGATCATGTCAGTTTTCAAACAAAAAAAACTAGATCAAAATCGGTCCACCCGTTTGGATGCTACAATGCCACGGACAGATACACACACAGACAAACAGAGAAGTTTGACGTGTCTGTCTGTCTAGACAGACAGACAGACACGTCAAACTTATAACAGCCCTCTTTTTGTCGGGGGTTAAAAACTGGGCAGTTCTGGAAATATTACATACATACGCATCGAATTGATAACCTCCTCTTTTTTAGTCGGTTAAAAATAATGTACCTACTCCAAAGAATGGTATAAAGTTTGTTCAAACGCATCGGAATTCGGAACACGATCAAACGGCGCGTCAAACACAACAAATATGAAATTTCATCAAACGAGCTTCAAACACGTAAATGCTTGACAAACCGTTCAAACTAGCTTTGTAAACGATCAAAATGGTTTCGAGTCGAACCAAAATTTACGCGTTTGAATCAAACCGTTTGATCGTCTCGGGGGGGGCCTTGACCGATTCGGGGGCCCTTAACTTCATATGGCTATTTGTATTTGTTAATGGCTATTTAAAGCATTTAGCAAAATTATTGACATATACACAAACAAATAAAGGCAAATACGGTCAAACCAAGTTCCAGCATAACAGAATGGCGAGCAGCACCGTGTGTAATATTACACGAACCATTTGCAGGTACTTTTGACCCTCTCATAATTCAGAAACTCTTTCACATAAACGTTTCAAATTTGGCTCATATGTGACGTTATCAGCGTGAAGGGACCTTATTGTCGGTATTGAGTTATTAGCATCCCCATAATCTACATTTAACAGCGACCACATTTAATAAGCTATCGAACCATGTAAATAACATGCATGTAGGCCTGGCAAATATTAAAAAAAAATATGTTGAAACTCGAAAGTCGTAAAAGGTGATATTGAGAAAATCGCATTCAAACTTCGAAACCCAAAAAAAGGATGTTATTGTGGGAAGTTACATAGATATTAAGTTTTTTGGGAAGTACATTATATGGTCTTTTAGATTTTAACTTCAATTATGTAATTTTATAACTCTATTCCTGTTATTTACCACGCCAAAGTGCATGATGTAATGAAAATGCCCAAGATGGTTTTTACTAAATATTTCACTTTAAACTATGTTTTCTATTGGCTTTTATAAAAGAATAATCTAAAAAAAAAATCAGTTTTTACTAAATCGTCTTCGATATTAAACAACATTGTTTATTGTATAAAAAAAAAATTGAACAAATAAACATTGTGCTTCTACTAATCTTATTAATCAGTCAAAATCAACAAAAATATATATTTACTACAGTTAAACATAGTCAAATGAGATCAAATATATAAACTTCTATTTAAAAAGTAGATAACTTTTTTCTGTCTTAAAATTCAAGGTAAAGTTTAGTAAAAAGCTGGTACAAACACTTAACACTTTTCAAAAGGGACCTTATTGTCGGTGATTAAAAGTTTAGTAATATCATAAAAATAAATGTACATTTTTGTTAACATTGAAGTTCTTATTTTTTAAATAACTTTAATTATCCTTTAGTAACAAGACATGTACCAAAAACATGTAATTTCTCATTGTTCCCATAGAAGTATTCATAAATATTAAAAGAGACCTTATATCGGTCGTTACATTTTTAGTAATAAAGTAAAAAGACGTGACGTGGGCGAGCCATGCTTCGGCATGAATGGGCCGGCTCGACCGGAGAAATACCACGTCCTCACAGAAAACCGGCGTGAAACAGCGCTTGCGCTGTGTTTCGCCGAGTGAGTGAGTTTACCGGAGGCCCAATCCCCTACCCTTTTCCCTTCCCTACCCTTCCCTATTTCCTTCCCTACCCTCCCCTATTACCCCCTAAAAGGCCGGCAACGCACCTGCAGCTCTTCTGAAGCTGCGAGTGTCCATGGGCGACGGAAGTTGCTTTCCATCAGGTGACCCGTTTGCTCGTTTGCCCCCTTATTGCATAAAAAAAAAAAAAATAAGAGAAGATACAAAAATACTATTAATTTGGTAGTTGTAACATTATTTTTTATTTTTATTTTATTTTTTATTTTATTTAAATATTTATTTAATTCTATTTTTCATTATTTAATTATATTTCTGAGATTTCTTTATAAAAATAAAGGAACCTCAGACTTGGTACGACTTTGTCTAGATTTTATTACTTTTTAATAGGGTTCCGTAGTCAACAAGGAACCCTTATTAGAGATAAACAATCAGCTCCATCGAGATTCGAGACTTGGCTAATTTTTTTACAGAATGTTTTTGGTGGGGTTTCACTTCTTTTTTTTAGAAACATATTGATTTTTTAAGCTGAGCCGTAAGTAGTGGGTTTCATCATATCGCTCGTGTAGGATTGCGCGCTCGTGTAAACGTCACCATCAGCATCACACGTGTTACATACGCCTCCGTGGTCTAGTGGTTTAGTGCGTGGCTCTTGACTCGGAGGTCGTAAGTTCGATTCCCGAGTTAGAAACGTATTATTTCCAAGTTTGGTTAGGAAATGCAGGTTGATCACCTTTTTTTTTCACCAATTTGAAATTAAAATTTAAGGGGGGCTCCCATACAAAAAACCTAATTTCGAGTCCGACTCGCACGTGGCTAATTTTTATGGTTTTCCCTATATATGGCCATTAAACCCTAAACTGTGCTAAATTTCAGCTCTCTGAGTCTATGGGAAGTACTTCTTATTTCTGTGGAAGTTCAAGTTCTATTTTGATGATCTTGAGTGAGTGAGTGAGTGTCATAAATGAGAAACTTTGCTTTAGCTTAAATTCGGAACTTAATGACCTCTAGAGGTTCTCAAATAGGGCCCTAAAATGTGGTGAAATTGTTCCTGTAAATGATGGTACTGCAGTGTTTGCTTCGCGCTCTACTTGGCGGGGGCACTGCCGTGCCCCCAGATATTCTAATCAATGTTACCGATTTTCAGCTTGGTGCAAATTACTAGTAGTATAACAGTAGATACCGTGCCGAAAGAAAGCCGCAATCGACTCTCGACTGCAGCACCGACAATAAGGTCCCTTTTTCACTAAACTTTAAGTTCAATTTTAACCTATAAAAATCGTTTTTAAAACCTGTGTCTTTGTCATATCAAAATTTAGAGTCTGTTTATTAACATGGAGCAAAAAAAGAAAAAATGATTTTTTTCGACACTTTACTTTAAATGCGATTATCTCGGATACTAAAACCCTCCATAAGGTCCCTTTTCCCAGATAACGTCACATATAATGAGATAACTATGGTCATGTGGGTCAAGTGTGCGCAGCGTCTAAGTGTGCGCATTGTAAATATGTCGAAAAATATATGACGCTGAGGAACGGCAACCCCCCTATTCGATAACCCACAGTATGCCCTGCGAAGCGCTCGTGTCCCAGCGACTGCGCGCGCGCCGTTTTAGACTGACAGATAAATGAAGATTTTTGCTCAAATATTTACGATATTTTGTAAATTTTGATGCGTAATCTTTTGTAGTCATGATTTTTTTTAAATAAGCTTTTTGCTATCGAGTGCAATATAATATCAAGTTTGTTATTTGCCAGTGTTTAGGATATTCTGATGATGCAGGAATTAATGATATTCGTATAACCCTGTTCCTATGCTTTGGGTTAAGTGTGCGCAGAAGCCTTTTCCCTTATGTAGCCAACAGTATTCTGAACCACCGACTGAAGATTGGATTGAATGAAGCCTTTGTGGAGTCTAGTGGCAAAAACAGTGCACCAGCTCCGCACACGGCACTTTTTTTTGTATTACAATTTACATGTATGACGAAGTAACTAAATATTTCTAAGTGAAAATTATTGTTCTCTTATTTTGATTTAAGACGATTTTGTTGATTAGTTTAAGTAACTATAAGTAGTTACAAATTAAAATTATAAAAGAATATTATTTGTGTTCTAAAATATATATAATTTGTTGTTGCGTACACTTACCCGAAGTGCTGCGTACACATACCCCGATACTGGGGTAAAAGTGCACAAATGGAAGGGTTATTGTTTTCTAAAGTTTCTTAAGATATAAGCTTTTGAAAAATACTATTGTTGTGTGTAAGTTGGAGACAAATAAACAGTCTTACAAATGAACACAGTTTTGTTTCATTGTACTAATAATATTTGAGTTTTTTAAAGCATCAAAATTTAAATGCGCACACTTGACCCACATGACTCTACATGCTCTAAATTTCATAAGCACAGCTCAAACGGCTATTAAGATATTAAAGTCTACCTTTTATTTAAATCTTGTATTAAAGTGTTTGGAACTTCGAGCGTTGGGACTTGGGAGTTGGGACTGGGGACTCAGAAGTTCCGACTCTCAAAGTCGGGGAAAGTAAGCGAGAAAAAAGTACTCAACTTCTTTCGCGCTTACCCCGATTTCACGAGCCTCAAATATTATTCGTTTATGTAGCATGATTAGCAGCTTTCACTAGCCATAAATTCAAATATTTGGCCATCTGCCCACCTGAGCCTGAAAGATGAAAAAGCACTGTTTATCAAACAAAGACGGTGCACCTTAAATACCTATGCTAAATTTTATGATTAAAATATAAGACTTTTTCGTGACTCATAATTTTAAAATTATCGATAGTCGATAAAGTTAACATGGACGTTTCACGTTACTATTTAGCGTCGTGTACTGTGAACTGTCAAATAGCTAAATAAAAAAAATTAAAATTAAATAGTTTTTTGCTCGTTTAATCAATCTTGATTCTTAAACAAAATTATTCCAGCTACAGATTATATTTTTTAACATACTATTTTTAATATTCTGAAATGAATTTCACTTTTATATAATGAAATTTTTAATTAAGTTCCTCACTTGATACTTAAGTTTTTACATCCGTATTCCGTAGCCGCGCACAGACTTTATTCCAAAATGGTTGTCGTTTGTTGTGGCTTATAAAAATATGAAGAATTCGGAAAATAATGTTCGTAAGTATTATTTAGTATACTTCAAGCTTTAAGAGGTCTTGCAAAATAAATAACAACTAATAAGACATTGAACCCTCAAGATGTATGCTAAACTTCTTTCGATTTTGACCTTACGTTGAACCTCTCGCTTACAAAGAAATTATAAACCGTAAAAATTGTTTAGAGAAAATCCTATCCAATATCTATATAAAATAAGCAAATTCAAGGCCCACATATTGTAAATAAGAAACTGAAACGAAAGAGGATGATAACATTTTTTTGTTACCTAAAGAAATAAGCGCGGGATATGATTGCATTGGAGCTTTTAGCGTCAAATGCATTTGCTGTGTTCGTAGCAAATTAAAAATTTCATCGCAAGGTATACGTGGATTTAAGCTTCTCGTAAAAAAGGGTAATTCTTATCCTCTTATTTCCTATTTCCAATCGAAAACTCATTATCGCTTTGTTTTATAACCTATAAAATAGTGCCGGGTCCCATTATAAATCACGGGCGTCTTTTTTCAGATGTGTGATTACTTGGTGATTACTGATTAGTGAGTAATAGTGTATGCATCCTTGGACTTCAAAATGGACGAAAAAGAAGTCCCAGAGGTTCCTGAGGAAAAACAAGACTCTAACCAAGAAGCCAGCCCCATTGAGACCCCAGAAACAGTTGAAGGTGAAAACAGTGAACTCTGCGATCAGAGTAAAGGGGATGAAAGTGCTGAAAATCTTAAGAGTAGTAAAAATAATGAAAGTAGTGATAAACCAGAAGTAACCGTTAGTAAAAGTGTTGCAGTCTCATCTAGTGAATTAGAGAATCATTTAGATCATGATGAAAAAGATGACACAGAAAAAGTTGATGAATCTACAGCAAACAATGGTGCGTCCACTGACACAGCTATTGAAGCGACAAATCGCAGCACAGGTAACTTATTTTAATACTTCCCAGTCCCTTCATACATTAAACATGTGTCATGGGAAAAGAATTGCTACAAAAACCATTAAAACCGTTTTGATTTTATCTGTACATTATTAAGTTTCTGCTTTAAACATTGATTTTTTAATACTTCTAGCAAAATTGTGAACTTATCTATACTTGTACAGAAATCTATACTTAATTGGATATAAATTAAATTTATACTATACTTGTAATTTGTAAATAGAAAACTAATTAGATTTTTTAGTCTACTATTAATAAGTGGCAAACCATAAATCAATAGCAATATTTAAAATTCGTAATTGTGTCTGTCTGTATCTTATTCTTTTCACTGAAGTGATGAACCAATTTTGATAAAAGTTGTGATGGTCATACTTTAGTTCTGAGACACAACATAGAATAGTTTTGAAATGTAATGTTTCCTAACAGATTTGTGTAGGTAACTTAAATTATAACAATATACTTTAGTTGTACTATAGATCTTGCAATCTACGAGCGCGCCCTTAGTTATGTGAGTGACCGTATCTATATACGCGTACATGGCTCGCTTGCTACTGACTGCTCCGTCAGGTACGCACACTAATGAAAATGTCTATTCACATTTCCAACTACAAATAAAGGCTATGCGCACTCGTTGATTGCAAGAACTATATAAATTAAGAATTCTTAATAATGCGGAAAGTGTGATATGCTGTTTAACATTCAATTTTGTCTGTGTGCCTCTTGCAGGAAAAGACAGGGTTTTCTCTGTTGTTTGAAATGTTTACAATCAGTAAAATTCTTGCAACAGAATTAAAAAAATTGTCTTTTTACAGATGAAGATTCAGAAAGCAAAATTGATCCTAAAGAGGAGACCGACGAAGATGGAGAAACGGAACCAGAGAGGCCATTAGACACACAACTGGTTCCGAAGCCTCTTACAGAAGAAAAGAAAGAAGAAATAGAAGATGATGCATCTGAAGAAAAGAAGGAAGACGGAAATCCTGTATTTGAAACAGCACCGCATGTGTTGGACGAATCACAGGAGGATCATACTCAGGTATTTCATTCATGTCACAGATGAATATTATGTATGCATTTTTGCCATGACTTTCTACCAACCAAAGTACTATCAGAGAAGTTGATTCTTAGGCAGATGGTGGACTTGGGAAATTTGGGTGCATTATGTTAACGCTTCCATTGTGGGTATCGCAGACAATAGATTTTCTATGGGGGTTGATAGGTTAATGTAAATATGGCAAAAGCTAAATAGGGTAGTGATTTTCCCAGTCTATATTGTGTATTATCTGCCATTAAAAATAACTAGGTTTTCGATAAAACACGAATAAAATGACATTTTCTAAAGACGTTTCCTAGCTAGATCAATTTATCGCCCCCCAAAACACCCTATATACTAAATTTCATGAAAATCGTTGGAGCCGATTCCGAGATTCCAATTATTTATATGTATGTGTATATATATTTACAAGAATTGCTCGTTTAAAGATATAAGATATATTATTTTAACCCTGCCCAAAAGAGGGGTGTTATAAGTTTGACGTGTCTGTCTGTCTGTCTGTGGCATCGTAGCATCAGCGTGGGTCCACGCTGATGCTACGATTAAAAATTGTTCAAATTGTTGTTTGTTGATCAAAAAATGTTGTCAAGTTGTGTCGGCGGACCGCTAATGTAGATGTTTGATTTCACATAGGGTCAGTTCACAGCAATCCTAATCGAGAGAATCAGCGACTATTATGGCGATAAAAAATGCAAAAGTTGCTGTTGTCGTAGTTTAAGTTGCGGTCTTCCGACACACTGTGACAATAACTATGAACTAAAATATTACTTTACTCTTAGGAATGATTTAAACTTAAAGTCAGTAAATACTATTTCATTACTTTTTAAAGTTTTTTGGTGGGGTTTTTTTTTAAATTTCTTAATTTAATTTTCTTTAATGCTCTTTAAAATAGCTAATGTGAAATAGATATATTTTTGTGACTTACACTTTCACTTACATTACTCTCCGTTGAAATGATATTATTTTCTTATGTTATAGGCCTCAGATCCATTTGATGCACTTCTCAAAGATTCGTCCGATCAGACTGATAAGGAGCCTCAAGAGGCTTCTGCAGCGACAGTGAACATTAATGATGATGATGATGATCACAATGCTGATGCTGATCAACCTGATGGTGATGTTCACGAGGATGATGAGCCACCACCTGGTATAAATTTTGACTTTATTTTACTTAGGTCTAATTATGTAGTCTCACGATATTTTGAATCGTTCATATTAGGTATGTAAAGAAAATGTACTTAAAATATACTGTCCTGTGTTAGGTGTGTAGTCTTAAAAGTGTATGGCTTGTTTTTTGCATTAATGTAGGATATTTTGACAAAACATTCTTATTAATCAGTAGGAAGTTTTTTTTTCAGTGGGGCTTAAAAACAACAAAATTTAGCAGTTTGGTTGCTGGATATTACATTTTTAAAATATTTTAAAACGAATGCTGCGACAAGAGCGACAAACTAAAAATTAGAATTTACCAATTGTAATTACAAGAAGGTGGTCTTTTTGCTAAAGTTATAAATGACACACTATATAGCTGAAAATGTTAACAGAAGATGATGGTGCTGTGGCGGTTGAGGAGCTGGTGGAGGAACCCGGAGCTGATGAGGAGGTGTGTCTGTTGCCGGACACGGAACGAGAGATCAGCGAGGCAGACAGGGTAGCTGCTGAGAAAGTGCTGGCCGAAAAACGGAAGAGAGAAGAGGGTATGACAATTGTGTTTTACTAGTTACTTACACGAAATGTGTAGAGCTGTTATCCATATTTTAAACGTGGGAGAGCCATGCTTCGGCACGAATGGGCCGGCTCGACCGGAGAAATACCACGTTCTCACAGAAAATCGGCGTGAAACAGCGCTTGCGCTGTTTCGCCGAGTGAGTTTACCGGTGGCCCAATCCCCTACCCTATTCCCTTCCCTACCCTCCCCTATTCCCTTCCCTTCCCATCCCTACCCGCCCCTATTCCCTCTTAAAAGGCCGGCAACGCACCTGCAGCTCTTCTGATGCTGCGAGTGTCCATGGGCGACGGAAGTTGCTTTCCACCAGGTGACCCGTTTGCTCGTTTGCCCCCTTATTTCATAAAATAAAAATACTATACTAATATTATAAATGCTAAAGTGTGTTTGTCTGTTACCTTTTCGCGCCCAAACCGCTGAACCGATTTTGCTGAAATTTTGTATGGAGCTACTTGGAGTCCCGTAAAAGGACATAGGATACTTTTTATTCCGAAAAAATCGACCGTTTCCGCGCGATGAAAGAGTTTTAGCACAACGGAGTTGCTGAAGAATTCTTAGGGTCTAAACACACTAAATATTTAAAAAAAACGGCGTAAACGCGGCGGAATTTACGCCGCGTTTACGCCTTAGCCCGTTAAATTGCATACAAAATACGGGCCGAATACTAGGGGTGACACGCTATAACATCGCGCTTTGTATGCGTTTGACATTTGCGGCGGAAATTACGCCGGCTTAATTCAGCCGTGTGTTTAGACACTTACAAATTAGCAATTTTTAAGCAGTTCTTTTGTGAAGCCGCATTTTTTTTAACCCATTTATACCCAAATGAAACTGAGCCGTGAAAAATATGAAATTTCTTTATTAATTTATTAGGAAAATACAAAAAACTTTTTTATATAAAAAAATTGCCGTCCTCAAATGGGGCCAATGGGATCAAACGGTGTGAAAATTTTCGATACATTCTTTATGAATGTACCGTGTTTTCACACATTTCTCAAATTGCCTTTGACCTTTTTCATGACGTAATGCTAGCCCATCAGAACAACACAATTGTTGGAACAGTTTTTCGGGAAATCGGCCCTTCGTGCTGCAGATTTGGCAGTACAGATATGTATTGCTGGTTGCAGGATTCTACCGCTAGTATGTCTTAAGTAATGATGACCAAATGCCGCCGAAATTGGAGCTGATTCAATTCTTGTTTTTATTACTTTGATGATGCAGCCTCCATGTGTTTGCCACTGTAGCAGTGGCAAAGCAATCCAGCATGTGCGTAAACAGTAGCTACCAGTTACCACCAACTTTTGTTTCGTATAACAGTGCGAGAAAATCGATTGACCAGTTGACTTAACCGCACGCAAATCCTTGTTATAGCTTTGATAAAATGTAGGAAGCTAACGTCCAAATTCTTCAAAAGTGATATGTGATAACATCTGCTTACTTTTTCTAGAAGAAAAACGCTGTTATGGCTTGCCCCGATTGCATAGACATTATAATCCAGCCGATGTAAACAAATTCTGATTTAGTTGGTCGAAACGGTAGTCAAACTCGTCGTTTTCTTTTTTCCATATCATTGACGGATACGAGAAGACACTTCTCTGTACTGCCTTGGCCAACATCATCAGTTGCACAATAACCAGCTTCCCCTTGGAGTAATGAAAAACTGGTAAAAAGACACATGGTTGCGAAGGAAATACGACAAAATATATATTTTCACTGTCATCTTCAATCATTGCAACTTCCGGAAGTCCATAGTATTTATCATAGCTATTGAGTACCCTTCAGTTCATTGACTACACGAAATTGACTGGTGGACAAACATTGGAATAATTGACATCCAATGTGCCCATTGGCCCCAAATAGGGACACTTGTATAAAACTACTCCTAATCTTAAGAAGACTAAAGATTTTCAAACAAATATGTGTATTTTTTATAGGTTGTAGTATTAGCCTGGTTAGCAAGTGCCTTTTTCCTCGAAACCTGATCTCATTCACCGAAAATTATGATTTTGGTCTCATTCGATTCGGAATAGCATCTAGAACATTCTATCAAAATTCCAAAAGGGGCTGAAAAAAACTGCAAAAGTTATTAACAATTAAGTAAACAAAAAAATAAAGGTTTGGTTTTTTTTAATATTTCGAAAACTATTTGAGATAATCAAAATTGGAAAATAGATCCTTAAAGAGCAGGAAATTTCCTAAAAAAGTTGCTATCTCCTGGAACTGTACCAATAACCCCTATAGTTTTATTTAATCGGCGAAAATAACTCTAAAAACGCGTAGTTCGCCTTCCGCGAGCATCGCCCCAATCTGCCACGTGAACTAGAATAAATATTTATCCGATTAAATATTAATATTATCAAATAAAAAAAAATGGGTACTAAGTAGACAAATCAATAAACAATAATCCCTGAACAAAAATTTTTTATCTCAATTTTTTAATTAGTTATGCTTTTGTTAATTGGTTAGTTTTCACCATGTTGATGATAACATAAAAACGCTGATTATTTCAAAACATACTTAACATATATTATTATTAACTTACATTATATTTATTATTATATTTATTTATTTATTATTAACTTAACATATTTCATAACATAACATCCATATTTTTTTTTTTTTTTTCAGTTTATCTTAAAAGAGTTAGGAAGAGATCCCCGTTGGAAAAAATTAAAAAATTTGATTTTTTAATTTTTTATTAACAATCAAAGTCATCAAAAAATTATATATGTAAATAAAACCATTAGGAATTATTATTTTTTTCAATTATTGTAACTATTTTGTTTTCTTACAAATAAAAGCCATTTAACAATTATTTTTTTTAACTAGCATTATTAAAATAATTGTGATAAACGCATACATTGTTTTTAATATTAAAAAAAATCCTTGGAATTTTATCCTTGTCGAATATAATGATTTTTAAAAAAAAATCGTTCTTCAAAAAAATTTTTTACTTACAAAAATCGCACTTGTTAATTAATAATTTTTTTTGTTACTAAGTATTAATATTAAGGAACATTTTTTTTGTAAAATCATTATTTATTATGTTCTTTCGTATTTAAGAAAAAAAAAAATTATGAACTTTTCATTTGTTTATAAAATAAACAATTTGTTATCAACAAATACAATTTTACACAATATCATTTTAATGCTAAAAAATAATGTTGAAAATAACCATGTATATTTTTATTGAAACATTTTTTTTACTTACTTGTACTTGTACTTTTTCATTTGTAGTTTAATATATAAATAACAAAAAAAAGAAAAACAAAAAATATTTTTTCTATGTTATTTTCTAATTCTACGCTTGATCACCTATTCAAAAAAATATCCATCATTGAATATCATTAAATAATAATCAACATGGATGCTTATGAAGACTATTTTAAAATTTTTGGAAGGTAGACTGATAATGACATTGGCAATTCACTAAGCTAGCCATGAAAAAAGAAGAAGAAGGAACGCTCTGGGATTTGAATGGTCTTGCTACTTTTTCGATATACCCGAACTTTAAATCATTTAAATATCAACCAAGCCTTCAGTATTTCAATTCTTAGTCGACAGTTATTATAATATCTAAGTACAGTCACAACTCGCAATAGACATAACTACCAGTACTTCGACTACTAAGAGACGCGGCTGGCGCGCTGGCTGGTATAAATTATTTTTAAAAAGAAGATTTTGAAATTGAATTCTGACAGTTTTCTTTGCATGTGCCAAAATATAAATAACAACTAAATTTGTAGGTAACGACCCTAGCGACGACTTTAGAAAGAGTAAAGAGTAAAAGCGTAAAAGAGTTAGGAAGAGATCCCTGTTGGAAAAAATTAAAAAATTTGATTTTTTCATTTTTTATTAACAATCAAAGTCATCAAAAAATTATAAATGTAAATAAAACCATTAGGAATTGAAAAATTTTCAATTATTGTAACTATTTCGTTTTCTTACAAATAAAAGCCATTTAACAATATTTTATTTTTTATTTTTAACTAGTATTATTAAAATAATTGTGATAAACGCATACATTGTTTTTAATATTTTGAAAAAAATAATTCTTTGGAATTTCATCCTTGTCGAATATAATGATTTTGAAAAAAAAACGTTCCTTGAAAAAATTTTCTTACTCACAAAAATCGCACTTGTTAATTAATAATCTTTTTTTGTTACTAAGTATTAATATTAAGGAACATTTTTTTTTTTGTAAAATCATTATTTATTATGTTCTTTCGTATCTAAGAAAAAAAAATTATGAACTTTTCATTTGTTTATAAAATAAACAATTTGTTAATTTAACAATTAAAAAAAGATATTGTGTAAATGCAATTTTACACAATATCTTTTTAAATGCTAAAAAATATTACAAAAATAACCATGTATACTTAAAAAAATATACTTTTGCACTTGTAGTTTTGCTTCTGTTTTGACTCATAGATACGACAAAAACACTTAACTCTTTTGTTCTTCGTTAATAATTATTTTTTTTAATATTAAAAACAATGTATGCGTTTATCACAATTATTTTAATAATGCTAGTTAAAAAAAATAATTGTTAAATGGCTTTTATTTGTAAGAAAACAAAATAGTTACAATAATTGAAAAAAAAAATCCTAATGGTTTTATTTACATTTATAATTTTTTGATGACTTTGATTGTTAATAAAAATGAAAAAATCAAATTTTTTAATTTTTTCCAACGGGGATCTCTTCCTAACTCTTTTAAGATAAGCTCAAAAAAAATATTATGGATTTCTTGTTTTGAAATAATCAGCGTTTTTATGTTATCATCAACATGGTGAAAACTAACCAATTAACAAAAGCATAACTAATTAAAAAATTGAGATAAAAAATTTTTGTTCAGGGATTATTTTTAATTGACGTCTACTTAGTACCCTTTTTTTATTTGATAATATTAATATTTAATCGGATAAAATAATTATTCTAGTTCACGTGGCAGATTGGGGCGATGCACGCGGAAGGCGAACTACGCGTTTTTAGAGTTATTTTCGCCGATTAAATAAAACTATAAGGGTTATTGGTACAGTTCCAGGAGATAGCAACTTTTTTAGGAAATTTCCTGCTCTTTAAGGATCTATTTTCCAATTTTGATTATCTCAAATAGTTTTCGAAATATTAAAAAAAAACTAACCTTTCTTTTTTTGTTTACTTAATTGTTAATAACTTTTGCAGTTTTTTTCAGCCCCTTTTGGAATTTTGATAGAATGTTCTAGATGCTATTCCGAATCGAATGAGACCAAAATCATAATTTTCGGTGAATGAGATCAGGTTTCGAGGAAAAAGGCACTTGCTAACCAGGCTATATAATGAGCTCCTACAAATGAAAAAATATAATATATGCCTAAAAGAAAATCTTAAAAATAAAAAATACTAACTTGGCGTCATTTCGGATGTTAGAAACAGCTTCGGAAAAATCACTATAAAACACTGTGAACTATATATTTTATATTATTTGTACCTTCTAAGATTAAGAAAATACACTTTTAGCAAATTGATACTTAAAATAAAAGTAAGACGTATAAACTTGAATGAGAAAAAAATTAAGTAAAGTGTCCTCGTTTGGACACGGCGGTTCTATATGGATTAAGTACGAAAGATTTTGAAGTTTCGTTAATGTTTAATAGAAGTTTATAATGTTAATTAAACCACAAAATTTGTAAATACGTAGAATAAAGGGCTTTTTTTTATTTTATTTATTTAATTTTAATCCCTATGTAACTATGTAGTTTCCTCTACATGAGAAGTATTTGCCTACAGAATTAGCAGCTGCTGCACCTCCCGAAGTGCCCAAAACTGAAAATGAATCTGAAGTTACTGAAACCCCAACAGATGAGACTCCGAATGATGATGCGATTATTTCAGAAACTACTGAAAACTTGAACGAGGGGACGTCGCAAGAAAATGGAGGAGGTAACGTGTTCATGATTGTTTAAATCCATCATGGATTTATGATTTAGTGAATTACAAAATACAATCTACTAAAAAATTTACAGTTAATAAATTTTTGAGTACATTGTAAATGTTTAGAATTGCCAAAGTTTTATTCCATAAGTTTCTGATATGTTTTTAATAGCCAACTACATGATAATATCTTTACAGACAGAGAAAATGAGGAAACTACAGAGGTCGAGGACACAGAGCCGAGTACTATCAGGCAAATTACACCATGCGAGGGCAAATGTTACAAGTGCCAAATGGATGTGCAGTGCCAGTACCGCTTCTGTACCAAGGACGAGGAAACAAATTATCTCTGTTCCCTAAACTGCTTGATCGCATTCCAAACCGAACATCCTGGCCAGTATGTCGTCGTCAGCAAGAAATACATGATCGAAGAAATCCTTCCCAAATGCTTAACATGCTCCGAGTGTGAAGAGAAGAAAACCTGCTACTTTTATTACAATTATGATTCTGTGGATACATACTACTGTTCAGAGGAATGCTTGTTCAGCATGATGGCGGATGAAAAAGGAAAGTATACATACAAGAGGAGAAGAATCATTGTCGATGAAAGAGAACCAGTCGTTGGTGAATGTTTTGTGTGCAATGAAATCAAGGATTGCATATATGCTCTGAGTAGATTTGGTGTGCAGTTGAAGATATGCGATCAGCCTTGTTTAAAGATGTTAAATATAAAAGAAAACGGAAGATACTATCCTAAAAAGAAAAGGCTGTCAAGAATGCAACCACAGCAAAAGGAGGTGCCAAACCTCGTACCGAAACCGACTGTACCTCTATTAAAATTAAAGGTAATAAGTAATGCGACCGATAAATATTTAGACGAAGCATATAAGGTTAAAGCGAAAACACCTGCAATGGTGAAAAACGCTCGGGAAGAAAGGGAGCGAACATTCTTACGTACTTGCGTCGATTGTCATCTAGTACTGGAGAGCGAAGACAAACTCGTCACCTGGGAAACAATGGATTTCTGTAACGAAGTATGCTTGGGGAGGTATCAGAACAAGATCGGTTCCAAGTGTGCCAATTGCAAGAATCCAGTTCAACACACGAGCTTAGGGAAGTATTGTGTGAGATTCGGCTATGATATTCGTCAATTTTGTAACTCCGGCTGTCTGGAGGAGTTCAAAAAGGGTTTGAAGATTTGTTGCTACTGCCAGCGAGATATATCAGTGGGGCCGCAAGGATTCTTGGCCCCGGTGGGAGATAAGGGCCAGTTTAAAGACTTCTGCTCCCAACTTTGTATGGAGAAGTTTGATCAGATGAGCAAGAACCCCGTGCCCCAACCTGTTTGGGCCAACTGTGCCGTGTGCTCCTTGGAGAAAGCAACAACTATCGAAGTAGAGGTGTCCGGAAATATTTGTCAGAGGTTGTGTTCGGACCCATGTTTTGCAGCCTTTAAATTTGTTAACAACATTTTACCAGGTGAGTTTATTAATGATTGCTAATATCACTTTAATTACAGTGATATCATTCGTGTTTTATAATTATTTATCCCCGAATAATAAATTAAAATGCTTGTATACACAGTGCTTCTTTTAGATGTTATAGTTATGCAAGGTTTTGTTCTGGTCTGATACTTTAGAAAAGTGCCTAGAAGACAAACACAAAGCATTGTATAACTATAATGTCTGTGTACACGACACAGTGTAAATCTTATTGTAAGAAAAGTGATCGCTGTATTATACAGAAAAATGTTTACTACTCATTCATTTTCAGATCAATGCAAATGGTGCAAAAAGTATTTCGAGAGAACATTATCGAAGAATTTCACAATATATGAGAACTCAGCTGCCAACTGCTTCTGTTCTAAGTCGTGTATGAACATCTACATTAGCAACACACGACATATCGTACCGTGTAACTGGTGTAAAGTGAAGAAGTACAACTTCGATATGATACAAAAATTGCAAAGTAACGGCCAAGTGATTTTGATGTGTTCTCTAAACTGTTTGAATCTTTATCAAGTGTCTATCAATGCTGTATCTTCGAGAAGGTAAAATGATTTTGTTTTTATATCCCTGTTTTATCAGAGTTATGTAACATGATTAATAAATAACATATCAATGGCATGTTATATGTAAGTCATGTTATAACTTGATTACGCAAAACAAAGGAGGGTATTATCTTTATTATTTATCAATAATATGTTTCTTTTGTAATAAGTTGCAAAATATTGTTCAATATCGACTAATATTCTGGCTAAGAAGGTAGAAGAAATTCGCATACACTCTGTCTTTTTCACGCCCAAAAATATTGGTATGGCCCTGTATTCGTATACCTGTAAAGACGATAACACTCTGGCGCAACTTAAATAGTTAAGGGACCGAAATTTAGCAGTTGGAATATGCATAAACTATACAGGGTGTAACAAAACTAAGTGATAATAATTTTGGGAGTGTATAGGTTTCCTATATAGTTTGCTGTGAAAGTAGCAGGGCTCAAAGTTTAACTTTTTTTTCACCTTTGTATGGCAAAATTCATTAAGTGAGGGTGCTTGCCCATACAAATCACAAAAAAATTGCTCTTTCAGCGCTGCTACTTTCACAGTGAACTCTATCCAAGGGACACATACACACCCTAAAGTATTATTTACTATTCTTAGTTTTGTTACACGTATAGTTAAGTGACCGAAATTGCATGAGCTATCTGCTATAGCAACTACAACGCAGCAACTATTACTAGACGTTCCGCGCGGCTTTGCCCGCGTAAATTAGATATTTCATAGACAAATAGTCCACAAAAAATAGCCCATGATCCTTCACATGGTCTACTTTTATCTGACCCAAATAACAGAAATATTGCTCTAGTAGTTCGTGAGATAAGCCCTTTCAAATAATTTTCCCCGATTTTCCACATTTTCCTCTATTTCCTCGCTCCTGTTAGTCTCAGCGTGATAAAATATAGCCTATCGCCTTCCTCGATATGCATGGGCTATCTAACACTGAAAGAATTTTTCAAATCGGACCAGTAGTTCCTGAGATTACCACGTTCAAGTAAGCGTTTTCAAATAATTTCCCCCGATTTTTCCACATTTCCTCTATTTCTTCGGTCCTATTAGTCTTAGCGTGATAAGATATAGCCTATAGCCTTGCTCGATAAATGGACTATCTAACACTGAAAGAATTTTTCAAATCGGACCAGTAGTTCCTGAGATTAGCGCGTTTAAACAAACAAACCAACAAACTCTTCCGCTTTATAATATTAGTACCTATAGATTTAACGTCTTTCTATTTGTAGGACCAAATGTGACATGTGCAAGAGAATAGCCCTAGCACAATATCACTTGACGATGTCGGACGCGACGGTACGCAATTTCTGCACGTACCAGTGCGTCATGTCTTTCCAGGTTGGTCATTTTATAATTACTATAATATATTTTTAATAATAATTCCTTCCCGGTAAATGATTTATCTGAAATGTTTACTGCAGCAAGTGTTTGTATGTCTGTCTGTTTCCTCTTCACGCCCAAAACGCTGAACCAATTTTGCTGAAATAGTATGGAGCTACTTTTATCCCAGAAAAATGTACGGTTCCCGCAAAAAACAACTTTTGGCGCAACGGAGTTGCGGGCGTCATCTAGCATGGTAGTTCATAAATTTTCTTTCTCCCTCTTTTCTCAAATCTTTTCACAACAGTACTAGTACTGTTTAAATTATGAAAATGTAGCTATATTTACTGCATCAGACATATTTTAAATATGCATTAATAGTCCATGCAATTGAGATGGTAGAATGTAATATGTATGAGTTATTATTATACTGTAAAACCTCATGTTCGCCACATTATTATATTCAATGATTATAAAATGTCTACAGAGTCAATACGCGAAGTCTTCGGTGTCGGTAGGCGAGGCGGTAGACCAACCCAAGGCGGTGCCCACTGGCGCACCACGGCGCACATACTCGAAAGCTAATAGTAAGTATAGCTGTAGACCAGCCCTACTAGACAAGTGGCAAGCGATTAATGTAAACAACCAGCAAAATGTATGCGATTTGACATAAGTCATCGCTTCGCTGGCGAATACTAATGTCAAATCCCATACAATTTGTTGGCGTTTACGATAATCGCTTGCCGTCGTCGAACAGGGGTTCACAAACTTATTTTGTCTACTACCCACATTGAGAACAAATTATGTTTTAGCGCCCGCCCATTGTTTCAATTTAAAATGCATCCAGATTAAATGAAAATAGAAATAACCCCCTCAGTTTCTATACAACGCCTCCATTTTTTTCTGGGTTCCACACCCCGTTAGACAGCTTTAGACCGCCCACAAGGGGTGTTATCACCCACTTTGGTAAGGGCTGTTGTAGACAAACATTGTATCAAGGCTAGGGAGAGACTCTATATATTGAAGTCGTTTCCATTTCGGGCTGTCTCATTCGAGCATGAGGCAGCATGCGTGCGAGCTAGCGAGACATAAATATTATATCATTGAATAGTTTTCTAAACGATTCATGTTTGTCTAGCAACGAAATCTCAGCGCGAAACGCGAACAAGCGGCCTGCCAGTGATCTCGAGCGTGCAGTCGCTAGCGGCGCCGCCCCCGCTTCAGCCGGCGCCTACACGCATGAAGTCCAAACGCCATGTGGAGCAACGCCACGTAGAGCCCGAGCCGCCGGCCGCGCCCTCGACGCCGCCACCGCCCCCCAAACCCCCCACACCGCCCCCACCCCCGCCCCCCAAGATCTACAACCATGTGATCGTCAAAACACTCCCACCCCGGGAGGTAGCAAACAAAGCGACCATGTCCAAGCCCATGATGGTCTCCAAAGGCGTGGCTTGTAGACCCCATCCGTGTACGAAGGAGTGCCAAACGGATTCGAGCTTAGAGAGAAAGGTGTTGATCCCCATTCCAGTGCCCATCTATGTTCCCGTACCCTGTGCTATGTGGTCTATGCCATTACCCATCCCGGTGCCTATACCTATCCCCATCCCTACCCCGGTGTTTATACCCACTACAAGGAACTCTGCCAAGGGCATAATGAAGGAGATTAACAAGATCCACGATAAGATGCCGACGGATCCATTCGAGGCGGAACTGCTGATGATGGCTGAGATGGTAGCTGGGGACAAGAAGAAAGATCAAAGCGATTCCGACACTGATGATGATAATGGTGAGATCTATTTGCTATTATACGTTTTACATATACAAGCTATACAGAATTACAGGGCGTATAATTCCGTTTCAAGACTCCACACTATAAACCTGAATATTGGCTACCTTTCCTATGGCAGCATATATCGGCTAACTGCAGGCGCTTTAGTATGAAGCAGCTTTTTTTAAATTGCAACTATAAAAAAAAATTACGAGTTTTGATTCGGCGACGTTTTGAAACGGGATTAACATCTTGTGGTATTTTTTAAATGTATTAGATTTAGGGCCTGTTTCACCGCTTCCTGATAAGGCTTATTTGACAGATTCTCCATACTGTATGTGTCAAGTTAAGTGGTGGATAGCCTTATCAGGAAGCGGTGAAACAGGCCCTTAGTGGTTTTAACAATTAATTTTTTTTAGCAGAAGAGACATTCAGTCCCGTTGCCGCGATGGACGGGAACAACGCGTTTGGCGAGGACATGTTACAAATGGCGCTCAAAATGGCCACGGAATACGAAGACCAACCTGTCGACTTGGAGTCAGCTATGACTGCTAACACTATCACACCCAGCTCCCACCCTGGTATGCCAGGTAAGTTAAGAAGTTAAGTTAAAAGGAGAGCTCGTAAAGGATTTAAATGAACGTGGCGAAAAAAGGAACTAACGCTGCCATCATACAATAACAAAATTTTTGACAGTTCTCCTTTACCAGCAGCGCCCCGCCCACGTTCATTTAAAGACTTGTCGCACCTTACGCCTTATTGAATGCGGGTGTTTGAAATTCTGTTTGCTAAAGTTAATATACCTAGCGGAATAGAGAAACAAAGGCCTGAACAAGCGAGATTTCACTATCAGTAACAATACGTGGTAAAAAGAGACTTGTGATACATGACAGCAGAACCAATTTTTTTTCTTCTGTTTGACGTCCAAACGGCACTTATTGGCACGTTGACAATTTAATCTCTTAGAAAGATGTTTGTGTAAGTGTATACGTAAACAAATTTCTACACGCATACGTAAATCAATTTCGGTTTCGTTTGACAGCTCGAGATTGTTGCTCTATTCCGCTAGGTATATTAACTTTATGGGACTTACATATTTGGTCGTATCAGGTCTAGAAGGCGAGGGCATGCATCAACACCACCTCATGGTGCTTGAACAGCAGCGTGCTGTGGCGGCGCTGCGTGCGAGCTCGGGCGCAGCGGCGGCGGCGGCACGGAAGCGCGCGCCCGCGCCGCCGCCCCGCGCCTCGCGTCAGTCCAAACGGCGTCGCGACCCGCCGCCCCCGCAGCCGGAGCCGCCGCGCGAGCCCGCTGAGAAGCCCGACGCTAATATGTGCCTCAAGGTAAGAGCCTGTCCACACGGGCGTTGCGTCGACGCAGCGCTGCCGTTTGACGCATAGCCGGCCACACGGGCGCTGCGTCATCGCAGCGTTATTACGAAGCAGTTTTAACGTCCACGCCCCCTCCTGCTTCGTCTCGGGAGCTGCTATCCGTTATGTGTGCGTTGTGCGAGCCGTGTGAACAGCTTGCTTATTTGTATGTAAAACAACGTAACGGCAGCGCTGCGTCGACGCAACGCGCCGTGTGGACTGGCTCTCAGGTGTCTTTTCATACACTTATTTATATACGCGCGGTCCAAGGAGAGTCACAGGGGGTATTAAATTCCCCCATAATATTCCTTCTCAACCTCCTTCCCAAATATTGTAACCCCAGCCAAAATTTTAGATTGCGATTGCGCCTGTTCACACACAGATAAGTAAGGCTGGTTTTATCGTTAATCGTTTCGGCAGCGCCGTTGGAGCGCTTAACGATAAAACCAGCCTAATGATCTTTAATAAAAAAATTATAATTTTACCAACATTTGTATGGATTTGACAGATTTGCAAGCCTGCAGAAATCTGTTAATTCAGTACAAATTTATAAATGCATCTACGTGTCGCATTGCGGTCAGAATTGACCGCAACGCGCAACCCTAATGTTTAAATCTAGAGGGCAAAACATTACTGATAATTGAAATTTAGAGATCTACCAAACAGTCTCATAATATTTCTGAAGCCCTATTTGAGTCTCACAATATTTTACTATAAATTAGTAAAATGGCATTGTATGTTTTAGTACACTTTTGGTGTGAACGCGTGGAAACAGTGGGTGATGACGAAGAATGCCGAAATTGAGAAGAGTTCTCTAAGAAGGAAACCCTTCAAGTCGGAAATACTGCAGCTGACGGCGGACGAGCTTAATTACTCCTTGTGTTTGTTTGTGAAAGAAGTTAGGAAACCCAATGGCAGTGAATACGCACCAGATACAATATATTACTTAGTTTTAGGTAAGTCATTTATTCAACAAATGTAGGGCTGCCTTTTAGTGAGAAATTTAAAAATGGTCTATCACTATTTATTAGTGTCCGACCGAAACTGGTTTTTCAGCCGAAACCGAAACCGAAACCGAACTTTCGGCCTTACTCTCAGTTTCGGCCGAAACCGAAACCGAAACTTGGTAAAACATTTAAAATTACGATTATTTTCTGAAATTTATCGATTTTTAACATATATTACAACTGTAAAGAAAAGAAAAAGTACCACATTGATTTTTCTACGTTTTGCGACATTTCTTAAAATAAATATTATTAATCTTAGACTCGAATATGTTTCCTAGAAATGTTTTTGTACTATATTCCTTTTTTTTTAATGATTCAAAGTAGGTGCGATTTCACCAAAAAAATTCAACGCGCTTAGCGTACACTAAACCGCTTCTTAATCGTATAAACACGTTTATAACACTCAATTGCATTTTACCAAATTAAACTAAACTCGTTCACTGCAAATCGGATTTTTATCTTCTGAACGCCCATTATTCGAGTTTTAACTTCATAAAATACATTTGGTCCTGTGAGTGTAGTGTCATGACAGATCGAAAAATACAGACGAAAAAATTGTTAAGACGACAGATTTCACAGATGCATTTGGTTAGGTTATTTGTCGTTTCTTGCTATTTTGCTAATAAAACATAAAAATCATCGCGTGACGTAACATAAACATAGATTCATAAATCGCGAAAGAAGAATGTAAAATTTATTTGAAACAAAACGAGATTTACGTCACCATATAAACGCGTTCATTGTTCATTGAGAACTTAGTTTAATAAAACGAAGTTTTACGTGTGATTGGTGTAAGGGCTGCAAGAATGAAACTTACGAGGAAGTGGGCTAGATAAGATTCTAGCAGGGTAGGAACGGTCTAAGTCCTAAGAGATTTATTATAGCATTTACTAAATCGTTTGTTTCGGAAACATTTTTAAAATAGCACGTAATTTGCCAACAGTTATGTATCTATACTAATATTATAATTGGAAAGAGTTTGTTTGTTTGAACGCGCTAATCTCAGGAACTACTGGTGCGATTTGAAAAATTCTTTCAGTTTTAGATAGCCCATTTATCAAGGAAGGCTATAGGCTATATTTTATTACGCTAAGACTAATAAAAACAAAGAAATAGAGGAAAGTGTGGAAAAACGGGAGAAATTATTTGAAATGGCCTATTTAAACGCGTTAATCTTAGGAACTACTGGTCCGATTTGAAAAATTCTTTCAGTGTTAAATAGTCTGTTTATCGAGAAAGGCTATGGGCTATATTTTATCACGCTAAGACTAATAAAAGCAAAGAAATAGAGGAAAGTGTGGAAAAAATGGGAGAAATTATTTGAAATGGCTTATTTGAACGCGTTAATCTTAGGAACTACTGGTCCGTATTAAATAAGCTTGCATGTGTCGTAGAAATAAAATTCAATAATATAATTTCGATAACAATAAGTTTAGACAGTTTAATTGTCTAAAGTAATTTTAACACAATTTAGTTAAAATAAAACGAAGTGCAAATTTTTGATTTGGGACTAATCTGGAAAACATTATCTCAAAACACGATTAAATAGATGGTGGCGAACTGAGCCGGGGCCTCGCTGGCAAGCAAGCACGAGTTAATTGCAAAGTTTACCGAACGACGCATGAGTTTCGGCCGGGCCGAAAGTTTCGGCTATATTTTGGCCGAAACCGAAACTAAGGCCGAAACTAGATTTTTTGGCCGAAACTGGCCGAAACCGAAAGTTCGGTCGGTCACTACTATTTATCTTTCATTGGCGCTCGAAAACACTGTTTTTGCGCCATTAAGACCGGCCGCAAATTATCCGAAATTTCTGAGAAAAATTCGGACGGCCGCCGGAACGCACTCTGTTCATACATTTTGTTGTAGACCTCGCATACTATAGATCAGTTAACTAAAGCTGGCACGTTCACAGTGCTGTCACTTATGCAATTTCACTATACAGTATGTATATATAATATTATGTTTGCATCATGATAAAAATTATCATATAATCTGCGTACGATAGTAATATGCTATCGTACATCGTACGTACGCACAAAATTATCGTATGTGTACGATAATTATCGTACGGTTCCGAACGCTGGCCGCTCGCCGATCACACGTTCCCGATTTGTAACATCACGCTGTATTTATAAACAGTAGCATATGAAAAACAATAACTGTCCCCTTCACGCTCGTAAGATAGATTCTGACGTGTATGAGCGGGGCGGTGCGTCCGAATTATTGTAATCAGAAATTCGAATAATGTGCGGCCGGGCCTTGATTTGTCTTAGCAAATCAACAAAAGTCACAATTAGTGATAGTCCTTTTATACTTTTTTCTTATTTTCCTGCCAAATTACTATAATATATATTATATTTTACTTTTACAGGAATTCAGCAATATTTGTTCGAAAATGGTAGGATAGACAATATTTTCACCGATCCATATTACGAGAAGTTTACGGATTGCTTGGATGAAGTTGCAAGAAAGTTTTCTGTGTTATATAATGACTCGCGTAAGTGAAATAACGTTTTATGTTAAGTTAATATCATACTAAGGCATTTTATTGTGGTTTTTTTAAATATTTAGACAGAGTAGACACTTTTTCTTCTTACTAATAAAATATCTTACCGTGTTACACAATGCATAATGTATTTTTCTGATGAATGTAATAACAATTGAAAGTCTAGGAGAAAATATTGTTATATCCATTGTGTAAATATTAAAATTAGTAAAGAGGTGGAGTCAGTTTTATATTCAAAAACTAGATGACACCCGCAACTACATTGCGCTCAAATTCGTTTATCGCGTGTAAACCGTTAATTTTCCCGGAATAAAAGTATACTATGTCCTTTCCGGGGACTCACAGTATCTCCATACCAAATTTCAGCTAAATCGATTCCGTGGTTTTGGCGTGAAGAGGTAACAGACAGACAGACGGACAGACAGACACACTTTCACATTTATAATAATACTAGATGATGCTCGCAATTCCGTTGCGCCAAAACTCGTTTATCGCGACGGAACCGTACATTTTTTCGGGATAAAAAGTAGTCTATGTCCTTTCCCGAGACTCAAAGTATCCCCATACCAAGTTTCACCGAAATCGGTTCAGAGGTTTGGCCGTGAAGAGGTAACAGACAGACAGACAGACACACTTTCACATTTATAATATTAGTATGGATTAAGTATGGATGTAATCAACTTTATGATATTACAGAATACATTGTGACTCGAGTGGAGGAAGAACACCTATGGGAGAGCAAACAGCTCGGCGCGCATTCGCCACATGTTTTGTTGTCGACTCTCATGTTCTTCAACACTAAGCATTTTAATCTTGTGGTGAGTATCATAAACATACAAACATTGTGTTTTCTAATTGCAGAACGCAATGCCATTTAGTATGCGAAACGTTGCTGTAGTTGAAGCACTATGCCGCATAATGCGCTCTATTGCAGCAATTGGAAAGCAGTGATTGTTTTTTTTAATGATGTGCATGCTTTAATTTATAAAAATGTAGTCATGAATGACATCACCATGATGACACGATCATGGAGCATATTATATAGAAATTGGTACACTCATCCATCGCTTTTCATCTCTTTCACTTGCAAATCAATACGAATTACAACAAAGTGATCCGCAATACATTTTTATTTTCTCGCTAATAAACCCTATTACAATACCCGGCAATAAATATTGCACATCGACCTTTGGAAAGAGACATTCGGCTAATTTCGGTTTCATAGAGCGTTATCTTTGTAGCACACACCTATTTGACATTATGTCAGTCGTTGTTCAAATTCAATAGAGTGCAGTCGCGTCCAGTTCAAAATATATATCTAGAGTTGTTAACACTCCTAAATTTGCTACAGCTGTAATTTTCCCAAAAGAATTTTAAATACGTAAACATAATTTGAACACCCTTTTTTATTTTATTTTACCCGAATATAAAGCCATAACTTATAGAAAATTTGGTGTATTTTATACAAAGAATAATAAAATTGTCAAAAGAAGCAAACCTTAATTGTTTTAACAGCTCCTAATATATACCGGACTTTTTGTATTTCGTGCTTAAGAGATAACGCTCTACAAAACCGAAATTAGCCGACTGTCACTTTCCAAAGGTCGATGTGCAATATTTATTTCCGGGTACTGTACGTTAACCTGCAAGCTTCGTATCTGTTAGCTTAATGGGTAAGGCCGAGAATTTTTACACTTAGTAACATAGAGTAACATAGATACTTCTATGTTACAGTAACGTAAAAGTAACGCGAAAGGTATGTGAGGCCGATTTCATAATGCACATTTTTATGTAAAACTTTATGCCTTATACGGGGTGTAAGGGGCAGCGTCCCGCAAACTTATAGGGGTTGCTCAGTCAACGAAACTGAACAAACACCACCAGAAATGAGGAATTATTTTCAGGAATGAAAAAAAATTGCTCGATCAGACAATTTTTTTTTTTTCCTGAAATAAAAAATCCTGGTGATAGTTGTTCAGTATTGTTGACTGAGCAACCCCTACCAGTTTGCACGACGCTGTTGCTTACACCCAGTATATGTATGTATGATGTGCATGGATAACAAAAAAATATAAAACCAATTTTTGTAAGTACTAAGTAATAACTAAGTACCAAATAATTAAATAAAATTGCTATTTAAAATCCTTGGTTCTATAAAATTAGTTTCTTTTATCAAAATTAAGTAGTAACAAAAACATAACATTGTTATTGTTCCTCTAAATCTTCCAGTACACAGAAAATAATCAAATTTGTTTTTCATAAAAAAACTAAGCAAACAAAAAACAATAGTAATTACAATAGTAATTAAAGACGATATGAACAAATCCTTACAACACTTCAACGTTACGTTACATACAATGAACGTTACCGGTAACAGAAGTAACATAAAAGCTAGATTTTTTAGGCTTTAATTGACCATTAATCGATAATTTGAGCTCAATTTGGACCAAATACACACGTCACGCATTGCTTCTCTGCTTATTCATATTTCTAATCAAAACAGGTGTAATAAAAACCTTTGAAATCCGATAAATTCGTTTAAAAATAACTCCGACCAAACACATGCGTGCACTTTTGCTCGATTCTACAGACAACAAACAAGTGTCTTTTTTAAATTTTATTATTCGCATAGATACTTACTGTTGCCAGTGAGAATACAAAACAGTGCCACAAAAGATTAACATTGTTTAGAGGTGAAATTATGGTAACATACAAAATCGTAACATAGAAGCGAAAATACGGGGACAAACATTTAAATTTCGAAAAAGTCATAAAATTTGCTTATTTAAAAAGATCAACCACTACGATTAAATTGCTAAGTATCAGAGTATTTAAGTCAGTTCTTGTGAATTTGTCTTTCAATGGAAAAAAAAATACAAATTTTTAGTTCCAAGTATTTGGCTACATGAAAAAGACAGCGAGTTTTTTTGCAATATTTGGGGTATCCGACGAATTTAACTCACTTTAGTTATTAAACCATAAAGAGTATTTTAACTTTGATATGAAATTGTATGATTTAGATCCCTACAAAATACAATAAAAGTTATTTAATTAAAAATTTCTGGTTAGTTTTTTTTTTAATATGTAGACACAAATTGGGACACTTTTTACTTTCGAAAAGTGTAAAAATTCTCGGTCTTACCCTAATATGTTTGTTTCTTAATTAATTAAAATTAAATATTTACAGACTGTAGAGGAGCATATGCAGCTATCGTTTTCGCACATAATGAAACATTGGAAGAGGAATCCGAATCAACCTGGCCAAGCCAAAATTCCTGGTTCTAGAAATGTTTTGCTACGCTTCTACCCTCCACAATCGGCTTTAGGTAAGTTTATGTCTTTTAATCTGATTGCTAACACTTTGATTAAACAATATTCAAAATTTCTTGTCAATCTTTAGAGATTTACGGAAATAAAAGCTGGTGTAAAGATGGGAAAATTTCATACAGTTAGACATTCAGATATGCTAATTTTGGGATTATCTGTTTGCTTGTATGTCCCCTATGGCCTATAATATTAATTTACAGAAGCAAACTCAAGAAAAAAGAAAGTGTACGAACAGCAAGAAAACGAAGAGAATCCATTGAGATGTCCAGTGAAGTTGTACGAGTTCTATATTTCAAAATGGTATGTGTAAGTTATTATCTAATTTTGTAACTTAAGCTACCATTCTAGATAAGAAATTTCGACATGTGGGTATTGCCCCAAATTAAATATTTCGAAATGAAAGTTGTTGCTTGATATAAAATATTGACACAACATTGTCGGGCTAGTTCAAAGACTAACTTAACCTAAGACCTGTAAACCTTCAAAAAGAGAGCGTATTCCCTCTTAAAAGGCCGGCAACGCACCTGCAGCTCTTCTAATGTTGCGAGAGTCCATGGGTGACGGTCGTTGCTTTCCATCAGGTGACCCGTTTGCTCGTTTGCCCCCTTATTTTATTTTAAAAAAATGTATGATATTTGACACAAAGCATTTTGACTAAACGCTCAGGACTTATTGATTAACGCCACTTCTCTGTCCAGTCCGGAGTCGGTGCGCACGCGCAACGACGTGTTCTACCTGCAGCCAGAGCGGTCGTGCGTGCCGGACTCGCCTGTGTGGTACTCCACGCAGCCGCTCAGCCGCGCCGCACTCGCCAAGATGCTGCACCGCGTCAAGATGGTCAAGGAGATTAACATCGCGCTGCTCACTAGCTAAGGTATAATAATAATTACGCCTCCTCCTCCGCCTCCGTGGTCCAGTGGTTTAAGCCCGTCACAGACCTAGCTATAATATATTAATATGTTTATAGCTAGGCATATTAATATATATTTTCTATACTAATTTTCGCGTGACCACACACTCAGCTATAATATATATTTCTGAGACATGTGGATTTAGTATAGAATAATATGCCTTGCTATAAATATATTAATATATGTTATAGCTAAGTCTGTGACGGGCTTTAGAGCGTCGCTCCTGACTCGGATGTCGTGGGTTCGATTCCCGCGTCGGAAACATGTTATTTCCAAGTTTGGTTAGGACATTGCAGGCTGATCACCTGATTGTCTGACAAGTAAGATGATCCATGCGTCGGATGGGCGTGTCAGAAGTCGGTCCTGCGCCTGATCTCTCGCCAGTCGTGTCGGTCTTGAGAGTAAAGGAATAGCTTCTCAGCTATTTCACTCGTGCTCTTGTGTACTGCACACACACTTGGGCACTATAAAATACTCCTGCGTAACTGGCCTAATTTCTGAAACCGGCCACCGTTACCGAAACCGGTGTGGGAGTTATTATTACAACAATTTTAAGAGATTTTAACCCGGTTCTTCAGTAAAGGGTATATCATTATTTTTATTTAAATATATTATGTACGCAGCATATGATATAGGTTACACGCTAAGTTTCTCATCAGTTCAGTCCATCAATCAATCAAAAACTGAATGTCTAATGGTTAGACGTCAATCTACTAGTTAGACTCTAACCAGTTGATTGACGGACTGATCATTTCTTTATTGTATGTACTTCTCATTGTGTAGTTCTCATTCTTTATTATGTAGTCTCTGACTAACGCCAGATTGATGATAAACTGAATGTGTAACCTATGTTTATAACCACACTACTCACAAGGTCCACGTCTTCTCTTTGTCAGACATAATAATTATACTCAAATTTAAATTTCATTTATAACATGAGATTAGATATTTTAGCTCATTATTTGAACTGAAACTTTTAGGAAACTTTCCCTACTAATAAAGACGTATTTCTTGTTGTCTTGTCTTGTGTTGAATAGAAATGTCGTGTGACTATTCTATTATATATAATAGAATAGTCACATGACATTATAGACAATAGTCATAGTCACTGACACAAGACAAGACAACAAGAAATACGTCTTTATTAGTAGGGAAAGTTTCCTAAAATTTTCAGTTGAAATAATGAGCTAAAATATCTAATCTCATGTTATAAAAGAAATTTAAATCTAATTTCATGTCAGAATAGAAATTGAATCAAATGCTTTATTTTTATCATTGTAAATAGATCTTTCGATGTGGAAAATTTATTTATAAACATTTCTTTTTTCAGACTTGATTGACATGACTGGTGGTTGGCCGTTGACTAACTTTGCCCTTTTATATCAACACGAGAAACATCATGGCAACGACAGCAGTATTCGCCAACTTTACGGTTTTCGGTGAAGACAGTTGCAGTGTATATTTTTTTAAACTTTGTAAATCACTTTTATTAAGGACAGCATAATGCAACGTAAAAAGATTTGTTAGTGATTTTTATGTAAGGTGACACAATTTCTATTGATGTAATCTGTTTATGTACAGAAATGCTATAATCAAAATAATTTCAAATGACAGATGTAATTAATTTATCTTATTAATTTTATACTCTCGTATGAATAAGCTGTGCTTATGTATGTCATTGAAACTTATGGATTCTAAAGTGTACATACGCGTAGCGATCAGCATGTACGTATGTTAGGTGGACGTTGACTCGGCATCCCAATTTGACGTTCTTTTCCTAAACGACCGGAGAATTTAATAATTGTATGTAATATTTTATATTACTTGTGCGTAATATTTCATATTACTTAGTTTGTAGGCGAAAATTCCAAGATATTTTCTAGTGAAGAATGCGTATTGTGGTAAGGCATTCTTTCTTAAGTGTATAATTCTCACAAATAAATTTTTTTATTAAACAGTATAGATAAATTAGTAAGAGAGTCAAGATTCGTATATTATTTTAAGTATGTCAGTTGCAAGGTTAAGGTAGAAATAATTATAATGTGCAAAGAAAACAAACAGTTTCTCTTATATAAAGCGTTTTATTTTAATTTGAAACTTTATCTAAAATTCCAATACAAAGAGAAAACTCTTGAACCTATTGTGATGAAATTAGGTTTGGCGATATTTTGATCCCCGAAAAGGGATACAGGATAGTTCCTGATCCCTGCGCGATAAACAAACAGTGCAATATTGCATCTAGATTTTAGTCAAGCCAAGATGCACGGTAATGAGTACTTATAATAATTATGCCGTCCACAATGCAACCTCGGCGAAACTGAAACAGTGCACTAAAAGTACCAACTAATTACTTTGGATACTCAGATATTCCCCTCTCAGATAATTTATATTATATTATACCTATAAATTAATGAATGGATAAAGGTTACACAGTATGGCTGGATTCTTGATAAACATGGCCTTTAAGCTGCGTCCACCGGGTCGGAATCGGAGCGGACGGAGCGTAGTCATAATTTGTTAACGCAGAAATGACGTTCCAGTGCACGCAGTAGTCAGTACCATAGAAATCAATACAAATCAACAAATCCGTCCACTGCGTACGCTCCGGTTCCGATCCGGTGAACGCGCACCTTAAGGGGTCGGTGCCATTAAAATTCTCGTACATACGTAATACCAATATCATTTTCTCATACGAAAATATTTAACATGTTTGAGTTATTTTTCAGCTTAAAATATTAATTACCTAGGTTCTTGTACAAAAATCTACTGCAAAATATTTAAAATTTAAATACTAAAAAAAAAATTTAGTGTTTAAATATTTAGTAGTAAATTTACCACTAAATATTTAAACACTAGAGAATAGAGTAAAACACTAAAAAATTTATAAATAAATAGTACTACAAAATATTTAAACTCCAAAAAATATTTTTTAGCATTTAGATATTTTGTAGTAAATTTACTATTTATATTTAGACAGTCTTTTACTCTATTTTTAGTGTTTAAATATTTAGTAGTAAATTTACAAAAAAAAAAATTATACACAAAAAAATTCTTGTTTAAATATTTCGAAGTAAATTTTTGTGCAGGAACCTAGGTAATTACTATTTTAAGCTGAAAAATAACTCAGACATGTCAAATATTTTCGTATGAGAAAATGATTTTGGTTAATACCAAACGTATGTATGAGAATTTCGATGGCACCCGGCCTCTTAAGAGGAGACACTAGGGCCGTTTTTTCATACAAACGTTGCTTGTTTGCTCTTTGTATAATACCGGTAGTCTTATAATTTTTTCCTGAAATCTATGGCCACTATGCATGACCCTATGTTTTCTTTATTTTCATAATTTAATTATTAAAATAAAATATACAAATATATACAAACTTAGAATATAAAATTATAAAAAGAAAAACTTTCCCAGGTCGAGGTAGCTCCCGGCTCTGGGGTCTCGGGTGGCTTCAATAAGCCTCTTAGATATTTCGCTAAAAAGCTTATGTGCCCTCGGACCCCATGCGCCTAGGGTTTCTACCCCAAACGGTTCAAATATGAGATCTCCGCCGAGGTTCTTCGCCCGCGGCGCCTTCAGCAACGCCCGCACAGCTCGAGGTGCCCTGAACATGAGACGGGCGAGTGTGTCGACACAAGTAGCGTCCCACACAAGGGCCCGTCCCACATTCTAGGTAACCAGGGTCATTCCATCGGGTCTCTTGCCATCGTCGCGAACCAAACCGGAGGGCTCCAGTATCGCTGGCACGCCGGCAGTGACAAGAGCCCGACGAATGAGGTCGTTTAGGCTGTGATGTCGAGAGAAGCGTCCAGCGCTTCGCGAGCAGCACAACCCGTAATGATCGTAGCTATCTACGTTCGTGCCGCAAACACATTGATGGGAGACGACGTGAGGAGCACCAAGACGCAGAGCAGTGGCTAGGCGGAATGTATTTCGGTCCAGCAATGTTCCTGTGTTTTTGGATGGTAGTGCCCGCAGCCAAGCTCCCGACTCCCACCTCTCCACGGCCAAAAGGCGAGCCCGTTCTGCGACGCTGGTAGACGTGTTTAAAAGTTTATTACGCACCAATTCGCAGACGGGCCCGTCCCAGAGCCTCTGTGAAGATGTGTTCACGGGGACCTCGCTGCCGGCACTAGCAATATCCCAGGCGTCCTTGGCCTCGTCCGCAAAGGGAATGTCTAATGGGCAAGATGAGGGCTCTAAAATTTTGGCTATTACTTGTCGATTTGCGTGAACTGAGGACAAGAACGCCGGTAATGATACGTCAAAAGTTTTCCGTATTCCCAGGCCACCGAACCTTACGGGTAGCGTGGCTTGGGTCCAGGAACGTTCATCAAATTTGATGTTTAAAATTGTGGAGAACGTATATTTTAGGGTGTCATCTAAGCTATGGAGAAGTTGTAGAAACTTCCAGAGCTGACAACACCGCAAAACATACGTAAATTTGGGAACGAATAAACAATGCCGAATCAAAGTAAATGCCATGTGACTGTTGATTTGCAGAAGACGGTCTAAACTTTCACTAAAATTTTGTATTTTTTCATTTATATAGTCCGGAAACGAATCGGCTAGAATAGGTGAACCTAAGAGAAAAAGTGAACTCTTCTCAGTCACCGATAACACTGGGGCGACTGCCTTAAAATTGGATATTATTTCGTTTCTATTCTCGCAATCATCAGGGACGACGAGCTCACACTTCCCCAGGTTCAGATCTAGACGTATAATTTTGAACTGTAGATGGGTGGAATAAAAATTGAGAGCATCTCAAAATTGTTGGGAATCGTATTGAATTGACATTATTAAAAAAGATAAAAAACCCAAAAAGCTGGCCAGATTTTCCGCTGTGTTCAAACATCCAGAAAACAAATTTGGCTAGATTATACAAAAAAAAAAAAAATAGGAACACAGCTCAAGCCTTGCTTTAATTTTTAATAAAAAAAAACCGGCCAAGTGAGAGTTGGACTCGCCCATGAAGGGTTCCGCAGCAGCAATAAGGTTTATTTCTATAAAATTAAAAGGAATTGATTTATTTTTATATTTTAGTTGATTTAATGAAAGTTAAATTAAGGTTTACAATTTATGACGTATAAAAAAACTACTTGTTAGATCTCGTTCAAACCAATTTTCGTTGGTAGTTTTTATAATAATGTACATCATATATTTTTTTTAGAATTATCATGCCCCTACTTTAGAAGTTAGAGACATACATTTTATCACTTTGGAAGAGTCTCTCTCACAAACTATTCAGATTAGAAAAAAATGATATTAGAAACTTCAATATTATAATTTTTGAAGACCTATCCATAGATACCCCACACGCATAAGTTAGACGAAAAAAAATTTTTTTTTTGTTTCAGTTGTACCTATGGGGACCCCTAAAATTTTTAATATTTTTTTCATTTTTGTATCAAAATCTTAATGCGGTTCACAGACTACATCTACTTACCAAGGTACAATAGTATAGCTCTTATAGTTTCGGAGAAAAGTGGCTGTGAAATACGGACGGACAGACAGACAGACATGACGAATCTATAAGGGTTCCGTTTTATGCCATTTTGGGTACGGAACCCTAAAAAAAAGACAGGTTGCACTCCGGGAGTGCCGGCAGAAGTGAAAACTTGATTATTAATCGAAACCCTTACAATCAATTCGGGTTCGGGTTCGAGTTCGAGTTCGAGTTGCAGGAATGCGAATTGTGGGTACCGTCACATCACTCCCTCCCAAAGACTTTCCCCCCCAAAGAGGTCGAATCTTGAAATCTTGTCGCTAGAGTCGCCAGTGCCAGTGAGTTCCAGTGAGTCGGAACTGTTGCAGTGAGTCGCAGTGAGTCGGGAACTGTAAGCTGCTGCACGGGATCCAGTGAGTATAATAAATTCAATACATCGATTTGTCAAAATGACAACAGAAAGTATGAAAGTGAATTTTCGTCTGTGGGGACATGTAAGTTATTATATTTTTATACAGAAAATGTCTATTAATCCCTACGTTAATATGATGGCAGTAGTTTTGATATACATATAAAAGCAGTTAATTAATATTATTGCCAATAGTTTTGTGACCAGAGCATTCCAATTGTGAGGGACAGGTTTTGGCAAGGAAAAGTGGATCCACCCAATTTATAATGATTAAAAATAAATATGGATTAAAATTAAATGATAATTAAAATTAAGTAATAATTAAATTTGAGTAATGATTAAAATTAAGTTATAATTAAAATTAAATAATAAATAAATTTAAGTAATTATTAAAATTAAGTAATGATTAAAAATAAATATGGATGAAAATTTAATTCAAATTAAATATGGATTAAAATTAAATGATAATTAAAATTAAGTTATAATTAAAGTAATGATTAAAATTAAGTTATAATACAGTCAAAATCTGTTATATAACTTAATTTTAATAAAATATAGTTTCAAAAAAATAGTACAACAGCCATTTTGGCATGTCCTTCATTTTAATATTTATTTTATTAAAAATTTTGACCGTTATTTGTATTTATTTATAAAGTAACTGAAAGAGTGTCTATTTGTACTTTATTTTGGATAATTAAAAACTTAATTCAAATAGAAAGAAAAAAAAATATGGTGATATAATTTATCAAGCCCCTCTTTTTCCAGTGTCCCCAGTAACAATTTAAAACTTCGGACTGAATTAAATAAAAATTTTCTGGAAATGCTTGACACATTCAATTGTTTTTTTGGTTAAATGAACCATGTTCTTTACTTTTAAGGCTCAATTTAAAGCGTAAGACTACTTTAATCCATTTAAATTTGCAGTTATCTGTTGTCCCCAGAAGATGCTATTTCCGGACATTCCAGTTTTGTTACCATAATTTTTTCATGATAACATTCTACTAAAATATATTTTTTGTGTTCTGTTTATGGCAAAACTAATATTCAGTACGATGGGCCATTTTAATACGGCTTGGCTGAGTAATTTTTTCGGTGGTGCAAAGAAATGTGTAATCAGTTGGAATGGACCAAAATTGATAGTCAGGTTTGTTACGACTGTTTGATACTTTTTACTATCTTTATTTGTAACATAATAGTTTGTAAAGATAGACTGATTTTTAAACTAAAAGTAAGTGTGTGTAGTTTGATTCATCGTAAAACAGAAAAAGTTTTACATGTCTTTAAGTGTACGGTAGACGCATAATGTTACTTCAGTTTTGTTACAGCTTACAGAGTAACATATAGACGGACCGGCAAAGTAACAAAACCGAAAGCACAAAGCTAGTCATACACTGTGGATTTGCATGGTGATAAATTATCTAAGAAGTTTCAATTAAATACAATTTTTGTAAAGTTAAAGATAGCTGAGAGTTTGTTTAAAATTTTTGTTTTACAAATAGGTATAGGGAGAGGTTAAAAAATTAAAATACAGAGTAAATTAAGGAAAATTTTACGAAGATTAAATAAAAAAAGAAAAACATATCGGAACTGAATCCAGCTAAAGCAGAAGCTAGAATAGACGAGTGGAGTTAAGAAAAAATAATTGGTAATTTTAATATTGTTACGGATACGGGCGCGACAGTTGCGCGTACTTTCTAGAAAAATCCAACCCTTGTTTATGTGAATTGCGTGTTTACGTAAACAAACCAGAATGGAACGTTCCAGAAAGCGTGGCGGGCCATATAAAGGGTAAACAAGCCGGCAATCAATTCAGTTTGATACAAGCGATCATCAAGGCTACTTCGAAGTGAGAACAAGTGATCAATAGTGAGTGATTGTGATAGTGACCTACGACTCGGCTACGACCTAGGACAGTGATAGTGCTCAGTGATTTGGATCTAGTGCTTAGTGTTTGGACTTAGTGATTTGTGTGAGATAGTGTTTGTGAATAAAGTCTTCAAGAGAGTCACCAGGTCTTTCTCTCCGAATCCTCGAACCCTAGCACGTAACAATATAATGTTGAATTTTAAGTCTTGTACACTATGCCTTAAAATTTTGTTACTGTCGGTTTTGTTACTGTCCCTGAATTTATTTAAGGTATTTTTAAGATTTTGACGTAAATTTCTATCTTATGAGATATGTCTCCTGTCTTAGCTAAAACAATTAATATTAAGCGTTTTTAATTGCATTCAGATTTTAAACAGCTCAATTTTTGAGAAAGTACTATAAAAAATGGATGTAGTTTTGGAACCCGAAATAAAAATTGGATTTTCTAATCTGTTTTAAAATGTGCAGTGTCTTAATTTTTTATGTCAATAACGTAAAAGAACTGTATTCTTTCAATAAATACCTAAGAATCTCAAAATATATTATAGTTTTATTTCTATTCAACTTGATTATGGTAACAAAACGGACACAAATTTGATACTGACTCACATATTTTTGAATTTTTTACTAGTAAATAGTCTATTAGTCACAAAAAAAATGATATTTAATAAATTTTGTAATATACTATTATAACTAAAATCGTAAAACCGCCTTATTATGTGAAAGAAAAGAATTTTGTCTGTTGTAGTATTTTTTTGAAACTCCCCTATAATGACTACTCATATTTAGTCGTAAAAACCGATAGTTGTAATAACCAGTGACAGGTGGTCACATAACATTCGGGCCGGGACCTTTGATTTTGGTCAATTTAACCGGTATGTTGTTCTAAAGTCTAAACGATGCACAGTGTTTTTTTCGACCTCAAAAACGGACATCGTCTTTTTATTAGTTAATTCGAAAGAGTACTTAATTACAAATCCCCGAGTAAAACACCCAGGTGTCTCGCTTAAATAGTTTTTGAATTATCTCAAAAAGAAAATCCCAATCCCGCGTTCATAAAAAAGTGGAAAGTTAATATATTTCAAAATTGGTGCAGATTTGAAAAAAACATGTGATATAATATTTCAAGTACATACAAAAAGCTATATTATAAACCCTTTTTCAGTCGGCTATCATTAATGAGGGCCATAAAAACAAAGAAAATCGATTTTCAGTTTTTATTTTTTTCTGACTAAACTAAGTCGATGCTGAAAGTGCATGTAAGAAAGCTAATCATTACCACTACCAATGGTAAAAATACCAAATCCCTAACGCGTGGAACTTTTGAGTTCTATGACATTGAAAAATCCGGGATTGGCGGGATTCCTGGACGTTGTATTTTTATTACACTATTCGATCGTGTTGCTAACCAGGAACAAATTCAACACAGAAACTATAGTTGTCAAACCTTAAAAAGTTCAAATTTTTTTGTACATTTTTTCATACATTTTTTCATACATTTTGACGAAAAAAATACCAAATTTAAAGAAAATACATAATAAGTTTCGTATGGAATTTGTACATAGTGCCTGTGACATATTGTCATCACGGTTACGCATCAGATCTCTCTTTGTGACTGAGTTTTTTAATAGCTTAATTTTTTTATGTAATAATTACATTAGTGACAATAATTACTGAATGTAATTATTATTGTCTTCAACATTCGTCGCTGGTTAAATTCGAATACCAAAGAATGTGAGATTAGCCAGAAAACTTAAATATTAAACTTCGTTTTTATTGGAAAGTAATATAATAGTACAATTCATAATTTTTTTTTTTGCCTCCCTTAAAAAGTAATCACTTACATATCGCAGTGGCGCAATAATTTGTGGTTTATTTTTAATTTCTATTGTGTAGTGTATATTGTTCTTTATTATCGTAAATGTGCATGCTCCTTAATGATGTCTTACGCAGCGTAATACAAACTTATTGTTCAAGTACGTTGTTTTCCATATTGTAATAATTACGTGTTTTTTTGAATTAATAATAAATTGGATCTTGACCTAACCAGTCGTTTCCATTGACCATTCCCCATCTCATAGTGGCTGACCATCGCCACACCTCATGGCGACCCTGCCAGGATAGATTGACTGGAAAATCTACCATCGCACTATCAAGATCGTGATCCTGCCATCTAAGCGACCATTGGCGTCTGAATAATATTATGGGCAAAACGCAGAGCCGAGAGCAAGTTGTGATTGCCCAGACTGCTGGAGGCGACAACACCGCGAGGGCTGCAGCGGAGCACATCAACACCAACAACATCCTCCTGTCCATCATATGCGCCTGTATGCTGCTGGCTGTCCTTGTGGGGTTCTTCTGGCTGTACAAGAGGCTGCACACTGGCTGGATGCAGAGGCAGATGCGGAATGAAGCCCTGGAGCGAGTGCTGTCCCGCCTGAGCTACCGTCGGCGTCGAGAAATTCAGGAAGGTGCGCTGGACGAGTCGAAGGTTTAAAACCAATCAGGTATAAAACTGTTATGAGTATAATAGTGTTATGGATTTAATAATAATATTTTTTTTAATTATTATTATTATTGTGGGTTTTTTTTTGCGCTAATATGTACACTTAAATATAATGATTAATTCATTAATTTTGTAGACAGTTAATTAAGATCATGAGTATAGAATTAGAATTATCGAGGATTTATGAACAGTTAAATTATTATAAGGATTATATTACTAAACTAGGACCTTCCAGAAGAGTAGGTAAAAACTTTGAGAGTAAGGTTTCAGAATCTAAATGTTTGTATAGAGATTTTAAAAATATTTTGAGTAATTTGCCTGAAAATATTTCTAATGAATTGTTAATTTTGTGTTGCTCTATAGAAGAATGTTATTCTAAAATATTAAGTTTTGAAAGTAGTTCTAATTTAGTACCGGAAAATAGTTTGTCAACAAAAATGACGACTGAAAAGTTTGATTTGAAAACGGCTGTTAGCCTTCTACCAAAAATGAATAATGATGAAAATGTAACTCGAGAACTAATTGACTCGATCGAATTATACGATTCAATGCTCGATGATAATGGCAGGCAATTATTAATTAAATTTGTTTTAAAAAATAGGTTAACTTATGGTGCAAAGATGCGTTTAGCTTCTTCATATAATTCGGTCGAATTGTTGTTAAAAGATATGCGAACATATTTACTAACTCGCAAATCCGACACCGCTCTACAGTCTTGTTTACAAAAGGCTAGGCAAGGGGAAAAGTCTGTAAAGGAGTTTGGCGAAGAAATTGAGAAATTATTTGTAGACCTAACTATTTCACAGGCAAATGGAGATGAAAATGCATACAAGGTATTGAGTCCCCTCAATGAAAAAAACGCTATTAAGTGTTTTTCGGATGGTTTGAGAAGCCAACGGTTATCGACAATTATCGCAGCTCGTAACTTAACATCTTTAAAAGATGCTATCAGAGTAGCCGAAGATGAGACAGCCTCAACTTCGGAGCTCCAATTTATGTCGTATCGCCAACCTCCTCGTTTTAATAATAGAAATCGTTTTTATTTTAGAGGTCGTGGATTTCGGCGACAGAATTATTATAATTACTTTCCAAGCAATAGGGAAATGTCGCAATCTCAGTCGCATCAATTTCCAACTTCGTCGAACTTCGCGGGGCGAGGAAGCCGCGGCGCGCGCGGACGTGGCGCGGGCGCATCGAGTTACGATGCACAAGCAAGGTATGTACGGGGTAATCGAGTGCATTTCGCAATGCATTCTAATAATAACGAGCATTTAAATAATTGTTCGACTAATGATGAGTATCAGGGTTCGAATCCCGAGCCGGTAAATGAAAATGATCCGGAAATACCGGACGAGTTTTTTCGTTCCTAAACAAGTTTTAGTTTGTGATAGTATTAATTGGGTAAATTTATGTCTTAATACGTTACAGTTAGCATTTTTAGTTGATACAGGGGCCTCATTGTCGGCTATTAAGTATGAACTATTAGATTTGACTGCTTTAGAGTTACACTATTGCGATTTGAATATTCACGGTATAGGAGGAACTTTAAAATCATTAGGTTATGTTTATTTAAATTTAAGTTATGATGGTATATGTTTTAACCATAAATTTTACGTTTTTAAAAATTTACCATGTAAGTCGATAGGTATATTAGGTCAAGATTTTATTAAACGGTTCGGTGGCGTTATAGATTATGAAATGGACACCCTGTCGCTTAAAACCGCGCAGCGTAAAGTAACTTTACCTTTGAATTATTACGATAATTATACTTTTACTGTTGAACCGCGATGTGAAGTTATCAAATATATTCCTACACGTATTAATTACGATTGTGTAGTTTACCCTAGGGAAATTAAAAAGGGTATATTTTTAGCAAGTGTAGTCGCTCGGCCGAAGAACGGTAAGATTCCTGTGCGAATGTTAAATACGACTGAGGAGGAAGTTTCTTTATACTTAAATCAGCTCGAGGTGGATAAATTAGAAAATTATAATTTTTGTAAATTTGACAGGCCGAACGTTAATGTAGATAGAGTGAAAACGATATTTTCTTTACTTAACTTAGGTTCATATTTAAATAAAGAGGAGCAATTATCAATCGAACAAATTTGTGCGAAATATCCGGACATTTTCCATCTACCTGGTGACAAGCTTAGCGTTACCAACGTGTACGAGCAGTCTATTCGCTTAAAAAATAACGCTACTCCTGTCTACAAAAAACAATATAGAATTCCGTTTGCACAAAAAGACGAACTTAATAGGCAAATTGATGGTATGTTAAAAGATGGGATTATTGAAAAAACTAGTAGCGAATGGTCTAGTCCTCTTTTACTAGTGCCAAAAAAATCAGATCGTAACGGTAAACCTCAGTGGAGAGTTGTTATAGATTACAGACAATTAAACGAAAGATTGCAGGACGACAAATTTCCTCTTCCTAATATTACTGACATATTAGAGTCCTTATCGGGTGCTATTTTGTTTAGTCATTGTGATTTAAGTCAAAGTTATTACCAGTGTAATTTATCAGAGGAGTCTAGACAGTATACTGCATTTACCACAGACAAAGGTCAATACCAAATGTGTAGATTGCCCATGGGACTAAAAATTAGTCCATCTGCTTTCAGTAGGCTGATGACTGTTGCCATGTCAGGACTCAATTATGAAAAATGTATAATTTATTTAGATGATTTAATAATATTTGGCAGAAATTTAGCAGAACACAATAAAAACCTAATGTCAGTTTTCGAGCGTTTGAGAAAAGTGAATTTAAAATTAAATCCTCTTAAATGTGAATTTTTAAAGCGACAAATTCTTTACTTAGGTCATACGATATCGGCGGACGGAATTTTACCGGACCCAGAAAAAATAAGAGTCATTGAAAGTTATCCGACACCGACATGCGCTGACGATGTCAAGCGTTTTGTTGCATTTAGTAACTATTATAGAAAATTTATAAATAACTTTGCAGCGATAGTTTTACCCCTAAATAAATTATGTAGGCAAAAAGTTCAATTTCAATGGACCGCAGAATGCCAAAATGCTTTTGATACTCTGAAAAACTTGCTTTCTAGTCCCCCTGTTTTAGATTATCCAAATTTTTCAAGTAATAATAAATTTATTTTATGTACAGACAGTTCTGGTTTCGCTATAGGCAGTGTGCTCAGTAATTCAAACGATAGACCGATTGCATACGCTAGCCGATGTTTAAACAAGTCTGAGTTGAATTATGCCACGATAGAAAAAGAATTACTAGCCATTGTGTGGTCCATAAAATATTTTAGGCCGTATTTGTGCGGTAAAAAATTTGTTATAAGAACAGATCACAGACCTCTCCTTTATCTCTTTAATATGACAAATCCGTCGAGTCGTTTAACTAAATTTCGACTTTTGTTAGAGGAATATGATTTTACAGTTGAAGATAACGTAGTCGCTGATGCGTTGTCTCGTGTGTCAATTACATCAGACGATTTAAAAGAAATGAATAGTAAGCTAATGTGCGTTGTTACTCGCGCTCAATCGAAGAAAATGAACAAATTACCGGATTTGACCGACACCTTATTAGGTAATACTAATATTAGGTCTCAACCTAAAATTGTAGAGGTATTAAAGAAAGTTGAAATGGATGTAGAGTTAATTATATTACCAGAAAAAAGTTTACGAACAATATTTAATAATAAAGATTTAAAGATTGTCTTATCACAAAATAATAATTTTGGTTACTGTGAAAATAAAAATAATTTATATGCAAGCTCATGTTCTTTATCGGGAAACTCGCGAGACGATTTTCTGAAAGAAATGGCATCATTTTGCAATAAATTAAATATAAAAGAAATCGTTATGGTTGAAACGAATAAAAATAAAAAAGTTATAGAGATTTTATCAAAATATATTGCCAAAAATCCACATGGCTTTCCGAGAATTTGTGTAGTAAAAGACGTTCAAAGAATTTATTCTGACGAGGAAAAGAAAATAATAATGAACGATTTTCATTTATTGCCTAGTAGTGGCCACGTTGGTGTTAGAAGAATGGTAAATAATATTAAGAAATATTATTATTGGCCATCATTAGAAAAAGACGTTAGGTGCTATATCGAGAAGTGCAATAAATGTCAGACACAAAAATATACTAAAATTCATAAGCAACCCTTATCTATAACAACCACAGCATCATCGTCATTCGAAAAAGTTTTTTTGGATATAGTTGGCCCATTAGATAGAGACGATTTAGGGTTCATATACATTTTAACACTACAGTGCGAGCTAAGTAAATATGTCGAGGCGTATCCTTTAAAAACAAAAACAACCACGGAGGTCGCTAAAACGTTTGTCGAAAATTTTATTTTAAGATATGGCATTCCGAAAGAAATAGCCAGTGACAGAGGTACTGAATTTATTTCAAAAACAATGTCAGAAATGTGTAAACTTTTAAATATAACTCAAACTATTGCAACTGCTTATCATCATCAGAGCATTGGATCTTTAGAAAACTCACACAAAGTTTTAGGTGCCTATTTACGTATACAAACAAATAATAATCCTTCTAATTGGAGTTCCTGGTTACATTATTGGTGTTTTTCATATAATACTACAGTACATTCAGAAACTAAGTATACTCCTTTTGAGTTAGTGTTTGGCTACATATGTAGATTACCGAATAACTTATGCAATGATGTTGAACCATTATATAACTTTGAAAACTATGCTTTAGAATTAAAATACAGATTACAGAAAGCACAAAAGGACGCAAGGAACAATTTAATTTTAAGTAAATATCGCAGGAAGTGTAATTATGATACATCTATTAATCCTATTTTTTATAAACCAGGCGATACATTGTAATTAAAAAATGAAACAGGTAATAAGTTGGATACTTTATATACAGGTCCATATATTGTAGTGGAAGATATGTCACCTAATGTTAAAATAAGTTTAAATGGTAAGCATGTTATAGTACATAAAGATAGAACTAAGTTGTATAAGAAACCATAGTTTGTAAAAAAAAAATGATTTTTTTTTTTGTTTTACTAAGGGGGGTGGTGTAGTGTATATTGTTCTTTATTATCGTAAATGTGCATGCTCCTTAATGATGTCTTACGCAGCGTAATACAAACTTATTGTTCAAGTACGTTGTTTTCCATATTGTAATAATTACGTGTTTTTTTGAATTAATAATAAATTGGATCTTGACCTAACCAGTCGTTTCCATTGACCATTCCCCATCTCATAGTGGCTGACCATCGCCACACCTCAATTGGTATTAGATTTATGTTTGGGATTTCTATTATGCTGGTTGGTACACTGTCTTTGCAGTTATCAGTGATGACGAGGGCATGTAAAGTTTCACAAAAATCTTTTTCACAATTTCTTCCTGGGGCATGGACACTAGTTAAATTGTTTACTAACAGAGTGGCATATGCGGACTCAAATTTTTCAGGTGAAGGATTTATATTGCGGCACCCCTGAGCCCTAATCGCACCGAAAAAAATTTCTAAAGGGATTTAGGTGCCGCATCCAGACCGAATTTATATTATAATTGATTTTTAAAGTTTTTAGTAAATTCTGTATTCCATCTAGTGTCCATGCCCAGCTATTCAAAGACACTGATTTGTCTGTTTTACCATTTTTTTCAATAAACCTCATACAACTAAGGGTTTTTTTTGCTTCCCCCCAAAACGTATGATGTATGGACTTCGGCGACACTGGTCCAAAAAGAGGTTTTCCAAATATTTTTCAACCTTTGCCGAAACTCCCATTCACTGAGTCGAATAACTGGTCAAAAAAGGCTAGTGCATCCGTTGTGTCTCGACATTCTGGTGGCAAAATCCCCTTATCTGTGAATGAAATAAAATATTCTTTATAAAAAACTGTGAACTTGTAAAATTTCAACATGTTATACCAGTTTTATACCAGTTACAATTAACTTTGATAACATATGGTTTAGTGAATAAGTCATTGGAGTCTCTAATTAAATAAATACTCGGCCAAGTGCGAGTCGGACTCGCGCACGAAGGGTTCCGTACCGTTATAGAGCAAATATTGGCCAAAAATTGTGTTTTTTTGTATGGTAGCCCCCCTTAAATTTTTTTTATTTAAATATTATTATTAATTATTAAAGTACACATATATTTAAGGCCTCAAGTGCCTACCTGTTGCCATTATTGATATCAAGCAAAAAAAGTCCAAAAAATCGCGTTTGTTGTATCGGAGCCCCCCTTAAATATTAATATAATTTAGTTTTTAGTATTTGTTGTTATAGCGGCAACAAATATACACAATCTGTGAAAATTTCAGATATCTAGCTACAGCGGTTCTTGAGTTACAGCATGGCGACAGACAAACAGACAGACAAAGAAGTCTTAGTAATAGGGTCCCGTTTTAGTTTAGGGAACCCTAAAAAGCATGTTAACAATATATTTTATAAGAACACATATTTTTAAAAAATATAATGAGAAAAGTGAACAAAGAATAATTCAAGTACTTCAAAGTCCTCCCTTTAAAATTAAACGAGGGCCTGTTTTACCACTTCTTGATAAAGAGCCGGATAGGCTATCCACAACATATGTGACAGATACTCACATGTTGCCAATATACCAGGTGGATAGCCTATTCGGCACTTATCAGGAAGTGCTGAAACTGACCATAAGTTTAGAAAATTATATTACCTGCCAGATACCCCATTGTCTTAGCAACAGTTTGGCTAAACACTTGCGCAGCATATTTTACTTTCATTTTAGCTATTTTGTTCGGCACAATATGATTATCTGTCATTTTAGGAATTAGTCTCATCCCTTTATAACCTGGGTTTTCTTTATGTAACATCTCTAAATGCTCCCATTTGGCAGTTTTGCTTTCACCTTTCATTTCAAACTTTAAATCTTTCGTTATAAGATTATTCCTTATACATTTTAACCAATGAGGTGGGTCATATAAGGGCACTAATTTTTGATCATTTAGGATAATTTCATTTTCTTTAATTTCTTCACCTTTTATTAATAAATATGCTTTTGTTTCTTGTACTAATATGTTTATTGCCGATCGGTTGTTAGCGCCCTGGTCACAAATTGTAGCGACTACAATTAAACCAGTCTTTTGTACTTCGGTTAAGTTACATTTTATTTGCTTGGCTAATTCTGGTCCTTTTGTGGCAGCTGACGAAAATGTGTATGAAATAGGCTGTTTAAAGTTTTTCATCAAACCTCGTAACAAAAACTTGTGCATGGTCTGCAAAATCTGATGTTGTTTGCAGACCATCAGTGACAAAGCCAATAATTTTGTCTTTTTTTTCATTATATTGGATATTGGCTTTCAGTGCCATTTCATCAAATAATAAAACACAAAGTCGATCTTCTATTTTCATTTTTTCTGCTTTTTTTTTTAATTGAGCAAATACTTTTTTTGATATTCCTGGTTGAACATTTGCTTGTTGAAGCAACTTAACTAGTGTTTGCGGTGCTGGCAAAATTAACATTTTTCTTAAAAAGCGATATGATTTCGCACTTTGTTTAAATATAGCCAAGGATAATATTTTCTCGTCAAGGGTAAAACGCCGGCCTTTGTCTTTTTTTTTATTTCTCGAAACTGCATCATGGTCGCATCACCTTTCGGAACTTTTCACTAGAAGTAATATTTCTAGCTGCTTTAAGCGTCGCCGATTGTGCCTTCATTTTGTTTTTCAATTTACTCAATTTGACTCGTAATCTTTCAAGTTTATGATATAATTCCTGTTCAACCATAGTCATGCCTTGCTTCTTTTTCCGACCTGAAATGTGAAATATAAACATTTTGAGTTAAGAAAGCAGAAATTAATAAATGACCAAATTGTAATACTTTTAACAAATCATTTCATATTTCATACAAATTAATAAATCACATCACATTTGCGGAGAACAGGATTCATACTTTTATTATTTATACATTATATTCCAGGTTATTATAGTATTTAAAAATTGATCCAAGACAGACAGAATTAAGTAAAAACCTTTGTAGTCATAAAGTGAACACTCACCATTACACATTAATTTCTGTTCTGATTTTTTATTACGACAGCTTGCAAGGCTACATCAAGAACAGTATCTGAAATTAATTTGAAAACATTTAATTAATCAGATGAAAGTCAAACCATAGTTAATACCAAACAAAGAAAATTAACAAACAAAATTAACTAATCGGGGTTGTATAATAATGGCAGTTTTTTTGGGTACAAACTAACTTCTACTAAGGATTACGACATAGACTACTTTTATATAATAATACTCAGTTATAGGACGTAGTTATAAACTGAATACCCACGACTATGAATCAATATCTGTTCTGATTTTTTGCTACAACCCATTGTATTTGTTGGAATATTTTCTTTATCGACAACTTGCATAGCTACATCAAGAGCAGTATCTGAAATTATTTTTTAAAACATTAAATTAATCAGATTAAAGCTAAACCATAGGTTAATACCATACAAAGAAAATTAAGCAACAAAATTAAGTAATTGGGGTTGCATAATAATGGCAGTTTTTTGGGTACAAATTAGCTTCGTAAAGAAAACAGTTTTAATAAAATATATAGTATATGACATGATATAATATAACACTAACAATAGACCACAAAATAATTGTTTATAAAAAGAATATGACTAGACTTATTGCATAACATGGATATATGTGTAGTAGACAGTTATAGCTGTTGTCATAACAAATACATACCTCTTGAAGTTGATGGTAAGCACTCTGATAACTGTTGTGTCAAAGTCAATGGCCTTCTTTCTTTAAAGAAAAACAATGTTTTTGAAAGTCTTAAGGGATCTGTAACAAAGAAATAGATATCAGATGGGGATAGGGGTATAGATACTAATGTAATGTTTCAGGTCATTCAAACTCACTTCAAATGGCACTCTCATTTCAAATCATTGATAATAAAATATGTAACAGTATTCAGTTTTACAAGCAACAAACCTAAACCTCTATGTTGCTGATGCGATCTAAACGGCAGCAATATTTGTCTTCAAAATGAGCGTGGCACACTCGGCGTCGTCGATAAATATAATCATTTTCCAAGCCCAAAACATCACCACCAATGGCCATCAGCCATGCATTGAAACGTTCCCTCTCCTTTTCTGGATTAGGAAATAAATGCAGAACTCGATGAGATCCTGGCAAACAAAAGATATTGACATTTAATATTGCATGAATTGATTAAACAACTAGTGCTACATGCAACACTCAAAAGTGCGCTGGGGTTAATCACATACCCCACCTAGTATGGCACGGAGCTAAAAAGGCAAGTGTAACTTCTTTTGTTTTGTTTGTATGTTTATTTTGTGTTTAACTCGATCAAATATTATTTTAACTAAAACATGTCTCAGTTATCGAAAAAATATATTTTACGAGGACTGACTGAATAAAATGATGACTGTGATGCTGAGTTAAAGAATTCCGAACAAGAATTGGATGGTGATGAAGATCAAATCAGTAATACCGGCTATGCCCAATACTAATAGATAGAAATACTGGGCACATTAATTGTAAAATATGTAATATATTCATAATATAATATATATTAATATATTCTGTGATATAACATACAAATTTTTGTCTTATTTCATTGTAATAGGTGACATTTGATTTTAGTACTGAAGAAAAGATTTTATAGTGTGAAGAAAAGGTCAAGTTTTTGTACTTTTATTAATAAAATTTATATTATAGTCATTGCTGAGAAAAATCAATATCGCTACAGCCAAATTATCAATGTGTTGCCTTAAAAAAAGGTCTGTCCATCAATCCGTGGGTTAGACACGTTAGTTTTCCGTCAATCTTTACCAGATTGATGGATCAGATTGATAAAAACTGATTGTAACCTACGTCTTAGATATTCAAAATATATTTACTTGTTATTTTACAATCACGAGGAACAATTTTTTGGATTTAACTGACTTTTATTGTTGGGGTATGACAAACCCCACCTATATATAACATGGTGAGATTAGTAACCTAGGTAGTACACGGAGAGTTAATCATATTTATAAAAAACATAACCCTCAAAAGCAGTCTGGTAGTAATGTGAATGTTTGATAGTTTGTACAGTTTATTAAGTATAACAAAATTTTGGATTCTTACCGCCAGATTCTATGCAGCCAGGAACACAACACTTCTTTTCAGACATGTTGACAGTGTACCACAATACACTACAAAGTACAAAGAGTCCTATCTCAGTTCTTGCACAGGAGCAATCTCACAGCACTTACAATTTACAAACACACAAACCGGAGGAGCGGAGGCTCTACTCGACGGACTTTAATATGCACAGAACACCGTACCACCACAATACACTACAAAGTAGGTACAAAGAGTCCTATCTCAGTTCTTGCACAGGAGCAATCTCACAGCACTTACCACAGACTACCAGACTACTAAGGGATACTTACGTATGCTGAGGCTTACTCGACGGACTTTGCACAGAAACAAACAAACTTCTTCTTCTTCTTTTTTTTATATATGGCGACTAGCATAAAACTATTGCCAGTGTCGAGTAGTCAAAGGTTGGGAAACTTATGACGCGATAAAGGTAGGGATAGCAAGGACGGAATTTTGGATAGATAGGATCAGGAAAATTTTTATATAAATACTTAATACTTATGAATATAATAGTATACGAAATATCAGTAATTATATATTTTATAAATTTAAATTATTACTTATTATAAATTCCTATAAATTCAGATAAAATACTTAAATATTTTATAGGGTCACATAATATACACATCATACTAGTAGGAAGAAGAACATGAAGGGAGTGTAAAGAGGATAAAAACGATGTATGATCAAGCAAACGACACGAGAAAAATATGTGATCTAAAGTTCCCGTGTCCTCCCCACAATCACACATATCATTATTGAATATGCCAATTCTATTTAAATGACTAGGAATACACGCATGTCTAATCTCATTCTTATTATAGATGAAATAACTCGTTTTGAACTATTGATTCTATTAAACCAAGGCTTTTTTGGTACTAGAGGCTGCAGTTTAAACATACGGTTACCCTTATTTTGCCCAGTAAATTCACAATATTTATTCCATTCTCTATATAAATCAATTGCCGGTAAACTCAAAAGGTCACTGGAAAAAATGTTAAATGGATACAAGTCACCACCCTGCACTGCATCCTTAGCTATTTTATCTGAATGCCTAAATACTAAAAGGGCACATGTCCATTAAAATCAGCAAAACTTTTTTTTTTCTTTGTTGTGTTGTCAGCACTGAATTACATCATATTTATGTTAAATGGGCACTTGTTTAAAACAATACCTGGGTGAATCTACTCAAAATGTTATTTTTGGCCAAAAATTGTGTTTTTTAAAAAATCCTTAAATATTGCTCTGAATGTTTCTGGTGTTAAATGGCACCGAAATAAAATTCCCTTTCTGTAAGAGTCACGAAAAAAAGTTAATAATTTAAGAGATATTGAATATTAAGTAAAAACTGCTGTTCATGACAATGACGAAATTTGTGGAAAATGACGTGTTTACTTAGAATAATAACAATTTGTTGAGAATAATGATTATTTTAAAAATCTTATCCATATTCGTGCTGATTATTATTATTATTATTATAAACGCCTCTGTGGTCCAGTGGTTAAGAGCGTGGCCTGGCTCTTGACTCAGCGGTCGTGGGCTCGATTCCCGCGCTGGAAACATATTAATATTGTTAATTGTTATTTCCAAGTTTGGTTAGGACATTGAAAGCTGATCACCTGATTGTCTGACACTCAGAACAGGAAAATAAGGTCTGACAAGTAAGATGATCCATGCTTCGGATCACGGATGGGCATGTAAAAGTCGGTCCTGCCGCCTGCGCCTGATCTCTCGCCAGTCGTGTCGGTCGTCCGTCCCACTGGGTTATGACTTATGAGAATTAAAAGGAATAGAGAGTGCTCATGTGTACTGCGCACACACTTGGGCCCTATAAAATTACTCCTGCGTAACTGGCCTGATATTAATGAAACCAGCCACCGTCACCGAAACCAGTGCACACACCGGTATAATAATAACAATAACCCTCAGGTTATTATTATTATTATAAGTAAAAAATAGGATTTTCAATAAAACTTGTATGTTAGTAAAAGTATTGATTTACCTATTATAAAAATGTATTCCCTAAAATATTGCTAATACCAAAACCTACCTTTTTAACCGACTTCCAAAAAACGAGGAGGTTATATGTTCGGCTGTGGATATTTTTTTTTTTTTTTTTTTATTTTTTATTTTTTTTTTTTTATTTTTGTATGTTCAACGATTACTCCGCCGTTTGTGAACCGATTTTCGAAATTTTTGTTTTGTTGTATTAGGTTTCACTCCAATTTGGTACCATGTTCACAAAAGTGGTGACCTGATGATGGGATCCATGAGTAATCGAGGGAACTCCTCGAAATTTATATGGAAACATATGGTGATTTTGGTTTTATGTGAAGTGTACTAAGAATATGCTACCAAAAAGTCAAATATTGGGTCAAAGTATACCATGGTTTCGAAGATGCTGAGAGAACTCCTGACTCCTTATAGATACACGTTCGGGAGTTTCGGCGTTGTTTTAAGAACAGAAAGCATATGCTACTATGCAATTCATATTCATCATCATAATCATCATCATCATCATCATCGTCATCATCATCATTAAGGTCACCAATGTCTCATGGCACAGAATTAATAATAGTACAAGGCATAGGTATGGATATACTAATAATAATAATTATGTACTGTATAACAACACCTGTTTGTTTAATACATGGCGGTCGGCGCCGCAGAGGCGACGGCGTCGCCGCGCCGCCGCGCCGCGTGACGCGTGGCGGCAGACAACTGATCGAATACTTTACTAATTACTTTATAAAATTTAAATAGACAAATAGAATTAAAATAAAGTTATTTTAAAAAGAGCATTTACACAAAACAAAGTCATTAAGTGTCTTTTTAATCAGTTATACTTATTAATCGATAGATGGCGCACTAAGTATCGATTTGAATTCTTGATTAAGCGCTTATTCCACTTATCCTAGCTAGGAAGTCCTAGCTAGGGTCCTAAAAAATTTAGTCAAGTGGAATAACATTTAGAAGCTAGGATCCTAGCTAGGATCCTAAATCGGAAAAAATTTAGTCAAGTGGAATGACATTTAGAAAGCTAGGATCCTAGCTAGGACTTCCTAGCTAGGATAAGTGGAATAAGCGCTTTACAAGAACAGAGCTGTCAATAATTATGATAATATTAAATATTATGAGTAGCTACGCTACATCCTATGCAAGTTTATACAATTTTTTATCTGATAGATCCTTCGATCGTGGAAAAACGAGACACAATAGCCTTTCTATTGTTATCTCAATCGCCGGTGACCGCTTGGGGCTTGAAGCATTAAAATTGTTAAATTACTTAGCACAATATGTTCACTTCACTGATAATATATGATTTTGTGAGTGTGAGTTGTGACTCTTGACAAATTGTAATAAGATACGTAAAATATACGCGAAGGTTTACCTACTAGTGTAACTAAAAAGAGTGAAATTATTATTATTTTTAACAAAAAATTAAAACCGACTTCCAAGGTAAAAACAATAATAACATTAATATGAACTAAAAAGTATTAAATAATTTTTACTATCTAATGGTGCCTTTTTCCGAATTCGGCTAAAACTCAACTATTTCTGTATTCAATCTTCATAATTTTGAAGTCGGTGCCAGTTCCAAAAGTTTCAAATATTCTGTCAGAGGACTGAAGATTCAGCTATCTGGTACCGATTTCAAAATAATGAAGATTGAATACAGAAATAGTTGAGTTTTAGCCGAATTCGGAAAAAGGCACCATTAGATAGTAAAAATTATTTAATACTTTTTAGTTCATATTAATGTTATTATTGTTTTTACCTTGGAAGTCGGTTTTAATTTTTTGTTAAAAATAATAATAAAAAAGTATATTCTACCTTTTCGAGTCACCTGCATTAAAAAATGTACTCACTGTTAAATAATAATTCTGATATTTATTATTTCTCAAATAATATTTTGTTACCAAACGTTCCGCGCGGCTTCGCTCGCGTAAATTAGATATTGCACAGACAAATTAGTCCACAAAAAAAGCCTATGATCCTTCACGTGGTCAATTTCTTAATTCTTATCAGTTATCTGTACCAAATAACAGAAAAATTGCTCCAGTAGCTCGTGAGGTAAGCCCTTTCAAATAATTTCCTTTGTTTTTTTCCATATTTTCCTCTATTTCTTAGCTCCTATTAGTCATAGCGTGAAAAAATATAGGTTATAGCCATCCTCAATAAATGGGCTATCTAACACTGAAAGAATTTTTCAAATCGGACCAGTAGCTCCTGAGATTAGTGTGTTCAAATAAGCCCTCTTTCAAAAATTTCCCCCCATTTTTTCCACATTTTCCTGTATTTCTTCGCTTTTATTATTCTTGGCGTGATAAAATATTCCTTATAGCCTTCCTCAATAAATGGGCTATGTAACACTGAAAGAATTTTTCAAATCGGACCAGTAGTTCCTGAGATTAGCGCGTTCAAATAAGCCCTTTCAAATAATTTCCCTCCATTTTTTCCACATTTTCCTCTATTTCTTCGCTCCTATTGTTCTTAGCGCAATAGAATATTGCCTATAGCCTTTCTCGATAAATGGGCTATCTAACACTGAAAGAATTTTTCAAATCGGACCAGTAGTTCTTGAGATTAGCGCGTTCAAACAAACAAACAAACTCTCCTGCTTTATAATATTGAAGTGTAGATAACATTTTTACTACTTTTCTTACTATTCTACTACTACTTTTCGAAAATGTGTCAAATAACTACCTAATTGTATATCAACATTGCATCGATTCGATATATTTGTCCCTGTTTTCCAGAAATGCAGTTACAGATTTGGTCATTATTCTGAATGATCGTCATTATTTTTTTAGGGCTATTCAGGAAAATGACGGATTCACTTAAATTCGTTTATAATTAAGTATTGATATAAAGAAAACTAAGAAAATTATTAAGAACTTAGAAATGTTGCGGACCTTTATAACTTGGTTTAAAAAAAAGTAGTGAAAAACAGACAAATGTTGGCACACATCGAGAAAGGTAAATGACGTCTTATTTGGAAATTTTTGTAGAACGTATTTCAAAGACCCACCTGCGTAAAACGAAGACCTCTATCCACACCAAAGCACTGCGATCAAATAAAGTTTCCGTATATAAAAAAGTACTCTGTGAAATAAAGTGAGCCAGCAGATTTTATCGCAAAATAGGTTTCAAGCCGTCACGTAGAGTATATCGGCAAGGCATTCAAAACAAACAATGCGCAGGACAATGACGAGAATTTTATGAACATATTTTTAAAAATAGAATTTTTAGTTAGCTAATGTAAGTTGATGTGTTATATTTTGTTAGTATCGAATAGTTTATTAGTTCTTTATCTTCAAATTAACATCAAGTTTTTAATCCTTTCTAGCTCATTTTTTTTTATAAATAATAAATTGTAAGCTGCAGTATCGAAACGACACGCAAAAATTTCACAATTTGGTGCTTTTTTTATAATAACTTTTGAAATATTAACTCTACTTTAAAATAGTTTTAGCAGCATTTCCGTAAGTTAATTACAGTCGGGCAGTCGGGGCATTTTAATAGGCCTTTTAATAATAAGGGGTCGGACCCCTTAAGAGCAGGGGGGATCCGTGTCCCCACGTCAGATGAAAATAGCTTATTTTCGTAGCTCTCCCCAATATTGCCCGATTAGAATGTCACACGTGTGACTTTAGGGGAGGGGGCCAGGCCCCCTCATTGTTTATCTCCAAACCAACTAGCAACAGACTAGTTATAGCCACGATTAAACTACCACGGTCTTAACCAGACCAGTAGCTTAGACCCTTTCGAAAAAAAAAAAAAAAAAAAAATAGGCCACATTTGACATCTGTCAGATTAATCTCCATAGTGAGGTGAGCTGCGTAAAAATATCGACTAACTACGAATAAATCGATACGGACTTGAAATTAATATTTGAATTTTATACGTTTGAAACAAACTCCTGTCCCACTATTACTTTTTCTTTTGCAAATTCAAGGAGCAAAATAAGACAAGTGCATAATTTACAAAAAAAAAAAAAAAATGCATTTATTCGCTTGAATTATAAAAACTGTTAAATGTAGTATTATCATTATTCATTTCACATAAATATGTGTTACTTTTCACAACGTGGTTATTAATTTATGGGGATATTTCGTTACAAGTAATCAATGCATCGATACTATTTATTCGCTTTCGATTTTTAGGGTAACTTCCCTAGAGTTTAAAAAGAAAAAAGCTCAGCTGACGTAACATTGTAACGACGTCCAATTATTAAGATCAGAATTTGTTTATTGCGTTTAGAATTGTTTATCAGTGAAATCAAATCATTAAATAATTCGTATCGGTAATATTTACAATAAATATGTAATCGTAATTGAAAAAAGTTAATCAATTGTGCAGTTATAACAAAACGAAAATATTTATTTTTTATGTACGTCGCTATAAGGCTACCCGGTACAATTTTGATGAACTGTCAAATGTGGCCTATTAAAATGTCCCGACTATAGACATTGAAATGTGCAATGTTACATCAAATTTACGAAGGCGTTTTGGACCCAACTTCAAAGACATGAATTTAGTCTCTCAAATATTCGCCCACCTACAGTTTAATCCCAAAGTAATAAATTTCTGTAATTAATTTGGAACCATAATAGACTGTGTTGAAAATGTTCAATACGAGCTGTCAAAAATGCGGCTGATAGTATACTATACTGGATTGCGTTCCGTTTTAAATAGTAACCAGTATACCAACAGTATACTAACTATATAATCGGCATCGCAGTATACTAAAATGACGTCACACTCTGCAGTGGTCGCAAACCTCGCAGTACATTTCGGAATATGTTCCGAACCAAGGCTATGGCCTTGGTTGGTCATTTGCTGAATGAACACATTGATTCCAAATCCATAGCCAAATCACAAATGTCAATACACATCCATAGAGAATTATGAAAATATATTATATGTCACCGTAAGATTGTAAACACCGCGAGATTGTAATATGACGAAGTGATTGATTGTAAACAAACAGTTTTCCGGTGATTTTAAATTAATTATTTCGTATTTAAACAAACTTCAATTGCCTGAATATTTGATGTGTAACATTAAATAAAATTTAGATATATTTAAAGTGCAGTTTGAATTATAAATTAGGTTAAATTTAATAATCGAACATTCAAACAGCACTTTAAATATATCTAAATTTTATTTTATGTTATACATCTTATACCATTTGGCATTGAAGTTATTTTAAATACGAAATTATTATTTTAAAATCACCGGAAAACTGTTTGTTTACAAATTTTACAATCCATTACTTCGTCATATTACAATTTCGCGGTGCTTACAATCTTATACCGCATATATACAGTCGCACGAATAGCGAGGCGAATCACGAGGCGAATAACGAACACGAATGTGTAAGCAGGCGCTCGCTATTCACCTCGCACTTCGCCTCGCGATTCGTGGCATTCGCGTTAAGAGCGGTTTTTCGGACGCGAATCAAAGGGCACGAATAGCGAACACGAACTTACTGTTTACACATTCGCCTGCATTCAGTTGACAGCTAGCGTCCGACCCTACAAGACGCGTACAAAGCTAAACATACATATTTGACTTAATCCTTCAGGCCCCGCGCGAGCACCGGTGATCGCGACAACAATAAAATACAATAGCAATTCCTGGAAATTCCGACTGAAGTATTGTACACTGTACTGACAATTAACCTATATTTAGTACAGTGTATAACTGTATAATATTATTATAATGTTATTATTTTAATAATGTTAGTATTTAAATGTTATTAGTTATTACTGTCGTTTCTTTTCTTACTAATGCCACTTATTATGTGTACCATTGTGTAAACTTAAGTCATAATTTAAGATATAACATATACATACTTAAATACTAAAAAATTATATGTATTTTTGTTGTTAAAGTATAATATTATATATTTTGTTAGTTTCGTATTTATGAGTGCGTAGCCGTAGCGTAGCGTATGCAGTTAGGCGGGCTAATATTATATGGAAATATATTTTGGTTTTCAATGCAGATTAATAATTAGTATTTAGTATTATTATTATTATTATGTAATTAAAATAGAGTGGAGTGAAGGGCGAATTTTAGAATTCCTAGAATTTTACAAAAAGGAAGAGCTCATATTATTTTGGAACCCAAAATATCGCTATCATAAATTTCATAATATTATTTTTTATTCAACGTCGCTATAATATTATGAACACGTCCTCCATGTTCGTGTGCGAATGTCAAAATGAATCACCCCACGAATGTGTGAACGGTAGTTCGCGACAGCATTCGTATACAAATGTTTCGTCGAATGCTTCGTCGATGACGAGGCGAATGGCGAACACGAATGTGTAAATGCAGTACAAAGAGGATGTAAACTGTATACTACGTAACAAGAGGTCGGACTTAGAAGAAAAAAAATAAACATCCGTTATTTTTTTAATTTGAAACTGAAGTTAAAATTTTTAAGTGCAAAACCTTTCACTCTAAACATACAGAAAATTTAAAAAAATAAAATAAAAAATAAATAAGCTCAAATAAATGTTTTATTTCAATAAAAATTATCGTACACAGCTAAATAAATAGGCTAATAAGGTAAATTAAACAATAAAACAGATTTAATCCACAAGCTTTTGTTGATTTCTATTACTCAATATTATAATATTACAGTACAGTTTTATGTATTTTATTTATAAATATAATAGAATAGCTGTCTATGCTACTCTACTAACTACTTGATTGGCTTACACAGTAAACTCTATATAGGGAGGGGATTAAAGCTGCGCGTCCACCAGGTCAGAATCGGGGCGTACGGTGCGGACTGCGCGTCGTGTCGTCATATATATTTTGTTAGGCGCAGAATGACGTTCCAGTACTTCTAGTGCAGTTCACAGTAGTCAGTACCATACATACAAAGCAACAAATCCGTCCGCTGCATACCTACGCAGTATGCTCCGATCCCGATCCAGTAGACGCGCACCTTTATACATGTAACACACTTAAGTATCATTACTTTGTTTTGTTACACCCTGTATACGACAGCTGAAATCTATCGCGTGGGCTCAGACCAGCTGCATACCACCTCACGTCTTGATCAGAGGATTTTTCCTTGGTGGCCGTACCACTCATAATCCCATACCTTCCTTCTCCAGCTATTGCTTGCAGACTAAAATGTTGCAAACTAGTATAGGGACCTAAAAATCTGAAATTAATGAAACATTTTTCATTTACTACATTTCCATACAGTTTACATAAATTATTAAGTATACTTATCAACCTTATGTATTATTACAATAAAACAATATACACATTTTAACATTTTCCAAATTAACAGCATACTGATATACATTACTTATAATATTTTCTATGAAATAATAATCTATCTTTTTCATATTAATATAGTTTATGTTGTAAATTATTGTACAAATATGCAAATAATACTGCGACATACTTTGTATTAGAACACGGTATGACATAGTTATGTTCTGCTTCAATTTATCAATTTACGGTTACATTTACATTTTACAATGGCTTACCTTTCGTTTTTCATTAATTAATCCACTTAATTTACAATTTTTGTATGAGTTGCTACAAAATAATTTTCACAAAATGAAAATCGAACTTTGAATTTTAAACTCCTTCTTCGTCTTTTTTCTCATGTAGTTTATATTCTCTATGGTCTTTTTTATCAGCCAATCACAGTCGACCTTGCACAGATTATCTGATTGGGTACAGTTGCTACGTTTAAATTTGGAACCCAAATTTTTTTTTGTTCGGGAATTTCGTCCACCTGATGCAGTATTACGGTGACATGGTGACATGGTGCATCACAGGAAGATGAAAAACTAAAATAAACCAACCAACTTTTATTTAGATTGAAATGAAACTTGGTATTTTAATCAGTTGTAACTTGTAAAATTTAATAAATTAAAAGTGCAGAAAGGAAGATACAAACAATTACCTATCAAAAGGATAAATATTTATACACACGTTTTTGATTTTCAACATCATTCAACATTTTGTGTTGGATCGCCATTTCATTTCATCGTTTCTTTCTATGTTTCTTTATTGATTGCTCTAATATTGGATTATGGCGAATGTGGGAGAAGACAAACGTGGAACACCGTAAATACTTTTTTTTACAACTAGTAGTAGGTAATAAATATTCATCATTCAATTTTGGCGGGATGTTGGTTGATTGATCGTTTGTGATGTTTCTGGTTTCATGTTGAATGGAGTGATCTGTCAGCTGTCGTGCCTGGCCTCCTCGTTTCGCGGATCATCCTCAAATGACTATTTTATGATAAATCTTTAGTGCGGTGAACTTACGCGTGTCCATCCATGTGGAATTTTGACGATGCGCCTCGAGTGAGCGAGGAAATGGATGGCATGCGTCCGAACTACGCCGGTTGCGACGGTCCCTTGGGATCGGTGCAGTGGTCGGGGCGCGCGCCCGCGAGGGTGCTGCGGCGGCGTTGCCGGAGCGAGGGAGTAGACCGCTCGCCGTACGAGGAAGCCAGTCGACACCTGCACAGCTACTTGGAGAGCGCACATCCCAATATACCACCACCGAAAGGTTACACCAACGGTTACGAGCGCCTCGACAGGTACCACGAATGTGCTTCAGCAGAAAACGGCGACTACATAATGGCTAACGACAATGGATATTCAGGGTAAGAGAAAACAAATCATAACCTATAAACTTTGCTAAATGTCTTGGAAATAATCAGATATGGACACTTGATGAGGTTATAATGATATGAATGATCTTGAATTACTATCCAGATCTTAAACATAATATATTATCACAAAAGAAACAACATTAGTGATCCATCCAATTTATCCAAATCCTTTTACATGTTGTTTGCACAGACTTAAAAAAAATATGGACGTAACCTAGTCTAATCCCGAGTGAAGCATAGTAATGGCAGCCCGTGTATGATGTGTGCATGTCATTGGCGCCGTCACTCAATGTACCATTGAGGAAATTAATTCCTATGCAGTTGATAGACCAACGTTATTTGGTTGAATATGTCAATTTAATGTTAATTGTGATCTGTCGGCTGGGTTTGACGTAACGCAACCAAACTACTTAGGTCCCCGATCTGCATAGGAATCAACTTCTCTTATAGTACAATGACAGTGTGTTGTAGTACCTAGTTGCATGTGTGTGTCAGTCACATGTACAATAAACAAAATTGTCGTACCTTGCATGCTTCACCTCTTTATAGTGTAATGCTCCATCTGTTTTTTTTTTACATCTGTGGTTGTTTGTATATTAATAAACAATATGAAATCTTCTCATTTGTATAGTAAATATTACCAATAATATTTTGCGACAACTTATGGTTTTTTAACTAAATTTCTTATTATTCAGGTACAAACAAGGAAAATCAAAATATTATAGAGCAAGTCCCACTAGACCACTAATAACGACACTTTCTAACACAAAAGTGGATGACAGATTGCCAAAAGTTGAGGAATTACTGGAAAAGGTGGATCAAGAAATGTTGGAAGTGTCGTCAATAAAGCAGCCGTTGAAATCAATACTTAACAATCCTCTACCAAAATTCCCACCACACGGGATACTAAAGAAACCTAAAAGTAAACCATATTATTATGAAAGCAGAATAATTGAGGGTCGAAGAAGACAGCGGGCTTCCAGTGAACCAGACAATGCTTATTGCAATTACCACTTGTCTGCGCCTTTGTCCTATGACAGGTGAGTTCTAGGTTATAGCACATGTGATTTCACTTTTGTTGAAAATACTGTTTATTTTCAAAATATTGTTAATAATCTAAAAATAAAAATAAAACTTTAAAAAGTAAAAAGTTTAATGCTTCAATGGAGATCTTAGATTGCTTGTGATTGCAATAATTTATTATTTTATTTTTTCATATTTAACAAGAGATATAGCTATAGGAAAAACATACATTTAAAACAAGTGTTTCTAAGAATGCAATAAAGTAGCATAATATATTTCTTCTCCTTTTAATAATTGCTGCATTAATAACAATTATTATTTTCTTTCAGAAACTACTACCACACAAACAATACAAAGAGAGGGAAGGATAATTCTGGTGGTTATTTATACGGGAATACACCCCATAATTCTCCGCAAGCTAAACTAAATTATGTCAACAACACAAGGTGTTCCTGTAAAGACCAAGTTATAATAGACGAATATAAGATGCATGTGCTACGGACAACTGCTATCAATAATGATACCATTAATGACATACCAGTTATAGTGGTGAGTAATAAGATAAGCTTGTTAGTTAGTTAGTTTAATTAAAATTTGGGTTAAAGAATAACATCAGTTAAAGTTGTTTGCAGGGTTATACTGATAGATATATTATATACTCTGTTTTAATTTTGATCTAATAAACTAAAAGACTATAAGGTAAACAAAGATTTTTAATCAAAGTTAAGTGCCATACGATTTATGCTACTGTTAATATTATGTGACTATTAATAGCCTAGCAAACGAATGATTGTGGTTGGAAATGTCGAAAGCAGAAATTATGACTACGCCACTTTGTTTGGACTAGTTAGGAGATAAACATACAAAAAGTCCTGACCCCTCCGAGGTGCGCCGGAGGGGAGCGGGGGAAAAGAAGGACCAATTTTTTGGTTTTTAGACTAATTTACGAAAACGGTGCTTCGTACGAAATTTTATTGTACTACATAAGAAAAGCTAATAAAATTCTCTACAACTTTGTCCTTAACACTTTGTATCTATCTCCAATCGTTGCCTAGCTATGAGCTTCTAAAATTGTTTGATTTTCAAATACACACATCAATACGACCTAAGGATATTTGTATTTTATGAAATATCAGGAATTTTTGAAGACAGTAAGGAAGATAAATAATAGCTTATTTTATGGTCTTTAATAAAACATAAAAAACTTTTCTGGATTTTCTGTCTTTATGAAAAATCATTGATTTTTCAATGGCCATAGAACTTTTGTATGTAACCAACAAATCATTACTTTGTTTTATAAAACTGAAAATTTCATTCTAATGAGAAAAAATCTTCAACATTTTTATTGCCAATGGTCAAGTTAATACTTAATAATGAATCCTAATCTATGGTTAGTGCAGACTATTTTTACCTAAAAATACATTTTTTTAGTCTTTCTGCAGTATGGGGCTCAAAATTCTTTGTAATTGCAAGTAATCATATTTCCTGCTATCTAAGTTACTAAAAAATCTTTTAAATGCCTGTTCTAGTCACAATAGACCGAATTTATGCCAGAACAGCCTGTAGACCAGTTCAAAGCCAGAATAATGTGGTTAAATCAGCAAAAAATTAAGCCAATGCGATCGGTAAAAAGGCTCCAGGAGAGCAACAAGTCTCTAGAAACCGACCAAACGGTGCTGAAGGGTTCCCACTAAGATGGTCGATATGATATCAAAACATTTTGTTTTTCAGCATCCCAATCTGGAAAATGCGGAAGGTTGCTTTTTCATGAGTTTGCGAGATTGGCCATACGAATTATGACTCTCTAGACCCGGCTGACGATAGTAGCACACCACAGAATTATTTGAACACGTGATTGTAGTAAATCCAGATGAAATTCTACCAGCACCAGCATCAGAGACCATTTCTTGTGATACCATGGTCAATCTCCCAAACTCATGAAAAATCAACCTTCCGCATTTTCCAGATCGGGATGCTAGAAAATAAAATGTTTTGATATCATATGGACCGTCTAAGTGGGAACCCTTCAGCACAGTTTGGTCGGTTTCTAGAGACTGGTTGCTCTCCTGGAGACTTTTTACTGATCGCATTGGCTTAATTTTTGGCTGATTTAACCACATTATTCTGGTTTTGAACTGGTCTACAGGCTGTTCTGGCATAAATTCGGTCTATTGTGACTAGAACAGGCATTTTAGTAACTTAGATAGCAGGAAAAATGATTACTTGCAATTACAAAGAATTTTGAGCCTCATACCGCAGAAAGACTCAAAAAATGTATTTTTAGGTAAAAATAGTCTGCACTAACCATAGATTAGGATTCATTATTATTAACTTGACCATTGGCAATAAAAATGCTGAAGATTTTTTTTCATTAGAATGAAATTTTCAGTTTTATAAAACATTACACATTACGTTACATACGAAAGTTCTATGGCCATTGAAAAATCAACGATTTTTCATAAAGACAAAAAATCCAGAAAAGTTTTTTATGTTTTATTAAAGACCATAAAATAAGCTATTATTTATCTATTTACTGTCTTCAAAAATTCCTGATATTTCAGAAAATACAAATAACCTTAGGTTGTATTGATGTGTGTATTTGAAAATCGACCAATTTTAGAAGCTCATAGCTAGGCAACGATTGGAGATAGATACAAAGTGTTAAGGACAAAGTTGTAGAGAATTTTATTAGCTTTTCTTATGTAGTACAATAAAATTTCGTACGAAGCACCGTTTTCGTAAATTAGTCTAAAAACCAAAAAATGGGACCTTCTTTTCCCCACCTCTCCTCCGGCGCACCTCGGAGGGGTCAGAACTTTTAGTATGTTTATCTCCTAACTCGTCCAAACAAAGTGGCGTAGTCATAATTTCTGCTTTCGACTTTTCCAAGCATTTCGAGCATTCGTTTACTAGGCTATAACACTTTGCAACTCCCAATGTGGCCGCGAGAACAATAGATTTCTAAGAATCCGCGACCGAAGAATTAATTTCGAAGCATTAAGTATAAGCAGCAAGAAACTGCTTATACTGAGCTTTGTTTTCATTAAGATCAAAATGAATTACAACAAAGTATAGAAAAGTTTATCCGTCATGTTTGAATTAGAACATGTAAATACTTATTCAAGCTAAAAACTATTCTTGTTACAATAGGTTACTTGACCTATTTTTTTTCTTTATTCTAATCGCTTCTTAATCATTCATTTTCACTAAAAAAACTAATATTTTAATATTTTAAACGGTAGAAACCCATAAAAATGTTGATTGAAAAATATGCCCTATATATGGCGCCGAAAACACTGTCCGCCATTGTGCCGCCATAGTGTGACGTCATGTTTTTTGTATTTTATACTTTCTTTATTGAAAAAAGTTTTATGTGCTAAACGTACGAGTCTAAGAGTGCTTAAAAAATTAAAAAAGAATTTAGAAATCATTTGTAATGTTGAACACTTTTGTAGAAAAGTTTTGGCCATTTCATTTCCTAACTACAATAAATGGAGATAATATATAAATCTGATGTTTTATTTGAATTATTCAAGAAAATATATTTTATAAATCTTTCTAGGCTTATTCATATTATTTATGTACAAATAAACTTACATATAACGAGCGCGATAAATAAAAGATATTAAATTACAAATGGGATGACGTCACATCCAGATCGGAAGTACCGCAAAAGCGTTTTCGTCAGTACAATTCCTATTTTCATAAAATCATATTTTCAAATCGACTTTATATATCAATCATAAGCTTTTATTTCACGATAAGGGTGAAATACAGTTTCGTAGGCCAAGTTCTACTAGAAATATGCATTTTTTCAATGAAATTAAATATATGTCAAGTAGCCTATTAAAAATAGGATCTAGGTTAATTTACTGTCTTTGCTATCCTTGACCGATATTATGTTTAAAAGGGTCTACGGCTGAGAAAATTGCGTGCTCAAAGAAAAATAATCATTTTTTACACGGCTTAGTTTGCATCCAAAGATCTGCTATGTAAGGGCCGGGAGTGCCGGGACACAAAAACACGGCACGACGTCGTACGGCGTCGTGCGGACGCGCGTCGTAAAAAACCCACAGCACGGCGCCGTACGGCGTCGTACGACGTCCTGCCGTAGAAACTCACGTAGAAATTCAAGATGAGTTTCTACGGCACGACGTCGTGCCGTGTTTTTGTGTCCCGGCCATTACAGACTACAAATTTGTTTGTTAGGTTAGGTTAGGCGTCCACAAATTACGTGAGGTGTTTTTTTATATTTTTTGACCCCCCCTCCCCCTGGTGAGATTTCGTGAGATTTTATTCAACCCCCCCCCTCCCCCCTCCCAAATCTCACGTGAGATTTTTCAAAATGTGGGTTTCTACTTTCTTACATAAACGTTTGGTTTGACAGTCAGTAGATTTTCTTTCGAACGAATTTGTGAATGATCTTAATCGTATAACGATTAAATCTTAAGCATACGTACAACCATATAGGTACAACCTAGATGAAATGGAACAAAATAGTATTATTTTGTTGAGAAAAAAATTACGTGAGATTTGCCGAGACCCCCCCCCCCCTCTTCCCAACGTGAGATTAGAATATGAGATTTGACTTGACCCCCTCCCCCCCTAAACACTAATAATAATTTTTTAACACAATGATTTATCAAGTAAGGATGTGTTATTCTTCCCACACACTTTTTCAATATTGCTAGAAGATAAAAAAGTACATATACATAAATTTAAATGTCCTTGAGTTTAGGGTTATTGCAATCCTAGTCGGTCTGAAAAAAGTTTTTATTTTTTTAAATTACATATTTTCAGGCAAAAGTCTGATGTTAATGAATCCCCCACAAATATGCGCGAAGTATTAGTAATTGCTTATTTCTAAGTAGGTCACGAGTTCGTCAGCCCTAGGATGTCAGAACTAGTTCACTAATTTCACCTGGCACTCACTAGTATCACCTATTATTACAAAAATGCATGGAAAGCGATTTGACCACAATGACTCTTGTAATACAGCACAAAATTCGGTGAAATATTTCAGCATGATTAATTAGGCTGTTTACACACTTGTTTTTTTTTTTTAATTTTGTAATAGACGACAGACTGAATTTACAGAAAGTAAGGCTAGTAGTTTATCTTCAGGAAGATTAACTGTAAGGGCCTGTTTCACCACTTCCTGAATAAAGTGTTGGATAGGCAATCCACAACTTTTTTTATCCACGACTTTTTTTCTCCTTTATCTGTCAAGTTAAGTGGTGGATAGACTATCCGTCACTTATCAGGAAGTGGTGAAACAGGCCCTAAATCTACTTTGTTTTTTACACCCTGTATGTCAGGGACACATACACACTATCTACATTCTACTTTATATTTTGCTTTTTTGGCAAAATCTATAATAATTGGAAAGAGTTTGTTTGTTTGTTTGTTTGAACGCGCTAATCTCAGGAACTACTGGTCCGATTTGAAAAATTCTTTCAGTGTAAGATAGCCCATTTATCGAGGAAGGCTATATTTTATCACGCTAATACTAATAAGAGCGAAGAAATAGAGGAAAGTGTGGAAAAAACGGGGGAAATTATTTGAAAGGGTTTATTTGAACGCGCTAATCTCAGGAACTACTGGACCGATTTGAAAAATTCTTTCAGTGTTATATAGCCTATTTACCGAGGAAGGCTATAGGCTATATTTTATTACGCTAAGATAGAATAGGAGCGAAGAAATAGAGGAAAGTGTGGAAAAAACGGGGAAATTATTTGAAAGGGCTTATTTGCACGTACTGGACCAATTTTTACGTTTATTTGGCACACATGAGGAATACACCACGTGTCCTTTACATATTAGGTTTCTTTTTTTGCAGAAAATGTACGGTTTCCGTGACATTCCTAAATTACGCGGGCGAAGCCGCGCGAAACGTATTTAATATTTTCTCCGAATTCCTAAAATGTTGAGGACTCGTCTTATCTCATTGTATTATATTACATAAAATAATTTACAGGAGAGCAAAAGTGGCTATTACAGTCTTGATACTCAAAAATCGGAATCACAAACAAAATCAAGCTCAAAATTTCAAGTAAGTTTTTTTTAAAACTCGTAGCTTTGATTGGTATTTACTATTTAGTAGTAGGTAACTATTCAATATTTTTGTTAGTATTTTTTTTAGAAGAAAGTATAGTACGCTTATTCCATTATATATATTATTTATTGATAACTAGATGACGCCTGCAACTACTCAACTGCGCCAAAATTCGTTTATTGCGCGGAAACCGTATATTTTTTCGGGGTAAAAAGTATCCTAATTCCTATGTCCTTTCCCGGGATTAAAAGTGTCTATACCAAATTTCAGCAAAATTTGTTCAACGGTTTGGGTCTGAAGAGTTAACAGACAGACAGACACACTCGCATTTATTATATTAGCATGGATATTGTTAAAAATATAATAATTGTTAAAACTACGCATCTATTAATGTATGCTATTATGTGTGCTGTAAATAGTTGTGTAAACAGCGCTCCAAGCAACGGTAAAGAAAATCTAGTCTAAGCTTAAACATTGCAGCAATCGCGAGCGTGTAGCCGGCCTTAATATTTCGCGATTGTTTGCCGCCGTTTCTTAGCGGAAGTGGAATTTTTTAAATATATTTTCGTGTGCGACGATAGATTTTATTAGTTGATACATCGTCCACCTGTTTTAAGTGTCGTTTCCAGTTTCAAATATGCCGTCACTGAAGAAAATGTTTAGAAAATTGTGTCATACAGTACGTTCTTGTGTTGTTTTTTGGCTTCAGTAACATTTGTCTCAGTCTGTACGCCTCTGTAGTTCAGTGGATGCTTGGCTCTCACTTCGTAGCTCACGGGTTTGATTCCCGCTTTAGCAGTGCCTGATTTACATTATGAGTGTAGGCCACTTTATTTTCGCCGCTCTATGTACGAAATCTGCCGGCCTATGCGGCCTATTTACAATTCCAGGGTTGCGCTTTAGAGCAAAAAAATTCCAAGACGTCATTATAGTCAGTCATCTTTTGACAAGAATGATAATCTCGATGATACATTGACGACTGACGCACACTGACGTGCCATGTTGATAATGAAGCACTGACCTCCATTATACAAGTACGCTGGACTAATGATAATGATACCCTTTGAAATGACGGCTATTTTTTGTGCCTATTTGAAGCGGAATCAGCTCCCCCATTATTCGGGGTAGGAACTAAATTTGACGTAAAAATTAAGTTTGATATTTGCCATATTAGCGCTGATAGCAGTAGTGGGAGTATTTGGAACTAATACAAGTGATGTACAACTGTCTTTTCTATTATCGATGAAATGTTTCCAGATTCAGATAATGACGACCATTAGGATAAAAATATTGAATTGAATAATACAAACGCTATATATCTGTATTAAAGATTACAGACTTCCTCTCCGTAATTTAGATAGGCGTAATAAATTAACAACGATTTCATACGTAAATAACGTGAAGTAGCAATACCTATCTATAATCCATTTATTTTTACCAGTTACCACTAAGTACGAAAAACTAAAAACAAAACTGAAGATGAGCTTCTAACAAAAACATTGTTGTGTTGTATTTTCTAATTTCATTTCTAATATTGTCAAAGTAGTGCTAAAGTGTATCGTATTAAAGCTGAACAGAGCTGAATAAGTGTTCTGTGTGATTAGACCCTAACTAATCTATCTACACTAATATTATAAAGAGGAAATCTTTGTTTTCTATACTAATATTATAAAGAGGAAAACTTTGTATAATTGTAATGAATAGGCTCAAAAACTACTGGACCGATTTTTAAAATTTTTTCACCATTCGAAAGCTACATTATCCACGAGTAACATAGGCTAAATTTTATTTTGGAAAAAATAGGTTTTCGTAAGATATTTGAGTTTTTCGGACACAAGGTGTAAAAAATCGACCAGAAATGTTTATTTTTTTTGCGTACGCTGCCTAAACTATAAAAGATAGAACCATAAAATTCTAATCGCGTAAATACTTAATCGCGTAAAACCTTTTAAAACACTTTAAAAACACGAAAACAATTCAAACTATTAAGCCATAGGGCCGGGACACAAAAACACGGCACGACGTCGTGCGGTGTCGTACGGTGCCGTGCGAACGCGCGTCGTAAAAAACCCACGGTACGGCGTCGTACGACGTCGTACCGTAGAAACTCATCTTGAATTTCTACGTGAGTTTCTACTGCACGGCGCCGTACCGTGGGTTTTTTACGACGCGCGTCCGCACGGCACCGTACGGCGCCGTACGACGCCGCACGACGTCGTGCCGTGTTTTTGTGTCCCGGCCCATAGAGAAATATAATACATACATGGTTACCAATGGTTACGTCAAATTTAGTTCTCTTCCCGAATAATGGGGGCGCTGATTCCGCTTCAAATAGGCACAAAAATCAAGTGGGTATCATCGATCCAGCGTACTTGTATAATAGAGGTCAGTGTAATGAAGGAACGCCCGAACACCAGCCACTACAAATACATAATATTAGTATAGATGTTCCGCGCGGCTTCGCTCGCGTAATTTAGGAATTTCACGGAATCGTACATTTTTCCGCAAAAAATAGCCTATGTCCCTTCACGTGGTCTATTCTTCATGTTTGCCAAATAACATAAAAATTGCTGCAGTAGCTCTTAAGATAATAAGCAATTTTTTCATATATTTTTCCCAGTTTTTTTCACATTTTCATCTTTTTTTCCGCTCCTATTAGTCGTTGATAAAATATAGCTTATAGCCTTCTTCAATAAATGGGCTATCTAACACTGAAATTATTTTTCAAATCGGACCAGTAGTTCCTGAGATTAGCGCGTTCAAATAAGCCCTTTCAAATAATTTCCCCCCGTTTTTTCCACATTCTCCTCTATTTCTTCGCTCCTATAATTAGTCTTACCGTGACAAAACATAGCCTTCCTCGATAAATGGGCTATCTAACACTGAAAAAATTTTTCAAATCGGACCAGTATTTCCTGAGATTAGCGCGTTCAAACAAACAAATTCTACTGCTTTATAATATTAGTATAGATTAGTATAGATAAGGCTCTAAATACGGTAAATTACAGAATCTCCGTAGGGGAAGGGCCTTAATTTAAAAATAAGAGTGAAGAACTGATGTTTTCTATCGCTCTTTTTTCATGTAAAGAAGTCGCGGACAGAAATAGTAGTTGTAAAATAATAGTGTTCATCAAAATCGATTAGGAGTTCGGGAGCTTGTGCAAACAATGTATAGCTGAATCGAAATATTTTGTGCGTTGCGAGAATCTAGTGTTTGTTATTGTTTCTTCAACACGTTTAGTCTGAACAATAATTCGTGATAATGTAAACAAACAGTAGTATTGCCCTTGGAAAAGTATAACGAAACTATTAATTGCTTATTCATCACACGAAAATTCGTTTATGGCACAGGAATCGTACATTTTTTCTGAAAGATCTGGAACAAATGTTATCAAAATTGTATCAGAGGTTTAGAAGTAGGGGAGAGGGGGGCTAGTTCTAACAGATTTTGAATATTGTCATTTATCTTCGTAATTTGAAAACTTTATGTTATTATTTTTATACCCGAGTAACGGAAATTTATATGGCTTGCATATACTTAGCTAAAAATTCATCTAAATTACTTGGATTAGAAGGGAACGCATCTTTTTTAAAAAAGTCAGCGGTTAAAACTTGCCCCGTTTCGGGGGCAAATATTAACAGTGACGGGGTAAGTATTAACGGTAGTATACTTCTTAGAATTTCATTTAACCATGGAAGTAAAAAACGTAACAATATTAAGATGCTTATTTATTTATTTTTTTAACATACAAATGTTAAAGAACAATAATAACTTCTGTCAAATAACATTAATTTCCTTTTATGTCATACACCTGGAGCTGTTTTCAGCCCCTATGGATTCCACTTGCAACAAAAATTTAATCTGAACCTCCGATATATGAACATCGGTGGATATGGTGTTGCCGGAGTGCCGCCAGAGTGATCGGCGTACCTCCTTCGGCAGATGTGGTAGCTCCAACTTGCTTGTAATACCAAATAATACGGGTACTAACCCGTATTATTATTTACCCCGTTCCTTTTGTTAAAACTAGCCCCCGAGGACCTTTTCGGATATAACTAATTATTATAAAAAAACTATAGGTATATTTAATAAAATAACACGGAAATGTAATTAACAACTAAATAACCATTAATTATGTAAAATACTAGCTGTTCCGCGCGGCTTATGTTCCTTCACGTGATCTATTCTTCATGTTTGCCAAATAACATAAAAATTAGCACCAGTTGTTCTTAAGGTAATAAGCAATTTCATAGAATTTCCCCCGTTTTTTCTACATTTTTCTATATTTCTTCGCTCATGATACTCGTAGCGTAATAAAATATAACCTATAGCCTTCCTTGATAAATGGGCTATCTATCATTGAAAGAATTTTTGAAATCGGACCAGTAGTTTCTGAGATTAGCGCGTTCAAATAAGCCCTTTCAAATAATTTTCCCCCGTTTTTTCCACATTTTCCTCTATTTCTTTGCTCCTATTAGTTTTAGCGTGATAAAATATAGCCTATAGCCTTCCTCGATAAATGGGCTATCTAACACTGAAGGAATTTTTCAAATCGGACCAGTAGTTCCTGAGATTAGCGCGTTCAAACAAACAAACAAACAAACTAACTAACTCTTCCGCTTTATAATATTAAGTATAGATGCAATCGCAAAACCAAATAATTACAGCATGAATCAAAAAATTCGAGACGTAAAAATGTCCGCTTACCTGTATTTTCGCACCGACGTACAATAACTTCACAACGCGACGGCCGGTGGGCAACACACTTGTCGCAAATCGTTCGCCGACGTTGCCCGAACTTATAACATTGAACGTCTTATCGTATCGTCATTTAATTTAGTAGCTATAGGCTTGTTAATACTTACCCCTGTTAATTCTAGCCCCCCTCTCCCCTACATTTTTTCTGAAAGATCTGAAACAAATGTTATCAAAATTGTATCAGAGGTTTAGGAGTACATTTTTTCTGAAAGATCTGGAACAAATGTTATCAAAATTGTATCAGGGGTTTAGGAGTACATTTTTTCTTAAAGATCTGGAACAAATGTTATCAAAATTGTATCAGAGGTTTAGGAGTACATTTTTTCTGAAAGATCTGGAACAAATTTTATCAAAATTGTATCAGAGGTTTAGGAGTAAAGAGGTAACAGACACACACATCGACACACATTCGCATGCACTGAGTTGTAAGTACTACTTATTATATGTCAGTGTTCGCATGGATAGTGGATGTAACTCCGTTGCGCCAAAATTCGTTTATCACGCGGGTACCGTGCATTTTTCCGGAACAAAACGTATCCTATGTTCTTTTTTTAGGGTTCCGTACCCAACGGGTAAAAAAGGGGCCCTATTACTGAGACTTCGATGTCTGTCCGTCTGTCTGTCCTTCTGTCTGTCCGTCCGTCTGTCCGTCTGTCTGTCCGTCTCCAGGCTGTATCTCAAGAACGACTATAGCTAGACTTCTGAAATTTTCAAAGATTGTGTATATCTGTTGCCGCTATAACAACAAATACTAAAAATGAAACAAAGTTAATATTTAAGGGGGGCTCCGATACAAGGAACGTGATTTTTTGGCCTTTTTTGCTCGTAATCAATAATGGTAGCAGCTAGGCACTAGAAATTTTCACAAAATACTTAAATATTTAAGGGAGCCCCATACAAAAACACAATTTTTTGTCTACTTTCGCTCTATACCGGTACAGAACCCTTCGTGCGCGAGTCCGACTCTCACTTGGCCGATTATTTATATAAAATAAGGGGGCAAACGAGCAAACGGGTCACCAGATGGAAAGCAACTACCGTCGCCCATGGACACTCGCAACATCAGAAGAGCTGCAGGTACGTTGCCGGCCTTTTAAGAGCGAATACGCTCTTTTCTTGAAGGTTTGCAGGTCGTATATGTCCGGAAAAACTGCTGGTGACAGTTCGTTCCAGAGTTTTACAGTGCGCGGCAAAAAGTTACGCGAGAAACGCACCGTGGAAGACTGCCACTCATCAAAGTGATGAGGGTGGTAAATTTTTCGCGTGGGACGATGGCGAAAAGTCCTTATCCGGGAATTACCAAATTTCAGTAAAATTGGTTTAGCGATTTGGGCATGAAAAAGTAACAGACAGACAAACAGGCAGATAGGTAGACGCACGGACAGACATACACACTTTGGCATTTATAATATTAGTATGCCAGTAGAAAATTTGTGACTTGTATCTAGGGAATGCAATCTCGTTTTCGCGAGATCTCGGCCTTTTTTAGCGAGATTGATCTCGGACGAAAAAACGGCGAGATCTCGCGAGTTTGACGAGATCGCACTTGATCATAAAAACGTCTTATTCGAAGCGCGAACTGACACGGACGGAGTTGCGATCACGGAGTAAAAACAAAGAGGAGCTGGCCTAAGCAACTGTGCACTGTGATTTTCAACTAGGTCCTGAATTTTGACTTCTGGTTGTTTTGTTAGTTATATTATTATTTTTAACAAAAAAATGAAAAACAGTCGTAATATGAACTAAAAAGTATTAAACAACTCTTACTCTTTAATAGTGCCTTTTTCAGAAATGTCTAAATCTCAACTATTTCTGTACATACTACATTCTTCATTATTTTGAAGTCGGTACCAGCTAATTTAATCGTGAGTTCAGTAATGTCAGAATATCTGAAACTTTTGGGACTGGTACCGAATTCAAAGTAATGAAGACTGTAATATGTACAAAAATAGTTGAGATTTAGACAAATTCTGAAAAAGGCACTATTAAAGAGTAAGAGTTATTTAACACTTTTTAGTTCATATTACGTTTGTTTTACATTGGAAGTCGGTTTTCATTTTTTTGTTAAAAATAATAATTTCACTCTTTTTAGTGTTGTCTACAAAATAAGGCTTTATGCGTAAATAACCAATACGAACGTTAACGTTATATTCAGTACATTATGTTACTGTAAGCAAAATTGTGGCAAATGCTTGCAGTTATCTAAGCGATGCTGCAATTTCCAAACTTTTATCTTTAAAGGTTCAGGAGCTCTGTTCAGTGCCTTTGGACCAAGAGACACCTTTGTATGAAATTTCTCTTATTCGTAATATATGTTTAACTTACTAGAAACAACATTTTAACCACTATGAGCGTTTTGATAAATTTCAAGGATTTCCCTTGATTGCTCATAGATCCCATCATCAGCAAATCGGTCCACAAACAGTGAAATCATCGTCAAAAACATCTGCTTCGATGCAAAATATCACGAAATGTACCAATAATAGTGTGATGACCATGGTATAATTATAGTTGTGATGATGATGATTAATCTAATTGATGTGTTGGCTTATGCTTTCAGTTGTTTAAACAACGCCGAGATCCCCGAACCTGTACCTATAAGCATTCAAAAGTTCTGTTCGGTACCTTTGGATCCAGGGTATATAACCTGGTGCGAAGTCTTACTTTTTGGTAGCATTTACCTCGAATGCTTCAGAAAAAATCGAAATCATTATATGTTTCCATACAAATTTCAAGGAGTCCCCTCGATTTCTCAAGGATCCCATCATCAGATCACCACTTTTGTGAACATGGTACCAAATTCGAGTTAAACCCTATACAACACAAAAACAATTTTGAAAATCGGACCACAAACGGCTGAGTAATCGAGGAACATACAAAAAAAAAAAGATACATACAGCCAAACGTGTTACCTCCTCCTTTTTGGAAGTCGGTCAAAAAGAACTGTTTTATTACTAAAAAAATTGTGTTTGATAATGTGCGCTTTTATAATTCTGGACGTCACGTTATCGTGGACGCCGGCGTCCACGATGCCCTTTTGATTTTACGGACCCCGGATGTTTTGTGCGGTTCGTGTAGTGTAAACGTCATGATGTCCTCTAACGTGCATGTTAAGAGTCCGTATACGAAATTTTGCCGATGAATATGAAATCGCAAATGTTCGCTACAGAAATATTATTTGGTTTTTTCCCCTTATTAGATTTAAAAAAATATATATTAAGTATTAGATTTAAAAATATATTTAAGCGCGGACTGCCGACTCGAGCCTTGCGGTGAGTAATATAATGTGAGATTTAGGTTGTTTTGAATCGTGTTTTTTGGCACAATTTGTTTTTTTTTTTTTCTCGAATTGGATAGAGTTTTATCTATAGATTATTTCTGTCGTTTTCTTTTTATGAATTACAGCTCCAAGTTGCCGAAATTAACAGCAATTCTTTGCCCATTTTCTCTAAAATTTCATATTAAAGTGGTAAAAAGTAATTCCAACATTTTTTCAATGTTCCTGGGTCTTGGATGTGTATTAAATATTATATTATGTATCATAATAATATTTCTAAAATCTTAAATATATTTTATGTATAATATTATAAAAGTATTAAAATGTACTTACCTATATTTCCGTTGTCTGGCAACTGTATCAATGCTGTTGTAGTTCTGTCCTGTAGGCACTTAGCACGGAGCCAGACTTACGTGGTTATTATTATTATTAATTATTAGTAATATTAACATTGTTTAATAAACATGCTCATACCTATCCGTATTAACTATTAAACAATGTTTAATACGGATATGTATGAGAATTTTATGCAAAATACCGATGAAAATGAATTCGCATTGTTGTTCTTATAAGTGGCAGCAAATGTCGTTTTTATTGCCGATGGCTCCGTACTAGGATCAAGTATCCGTAGCTCAGTTGGTTAAGCGCGTGGTCAGTGCTCATCCCGGGGGTCCTGGGTTCGAGTCCCGCCGACGGAACAAAAAGTCTTCAATGTTCCTGGGTTTTGGATGTGTAGTAAATATTATATTATGTATCATAATTATATTTCAAAAATCTTAAATATATTTTATGTATGTTTATTAAACAATGTTAATATTACGAATGAATAATAATAATAATATTTATGGACACTTCACACCACGTCAGTCTATAAGTGCCTACAGGACAGTTACAACAGCTTACAGTTGCCAGACAACGGAAATATAGGTAAGTACATTTTAATACTATTATCCATATTATAGATATAGTCTAAAGCCTGAGAAAGGACATAGGCTACTTTTTAACTGGAAAAAGGGGTTGTAAGGGGTGTTTATGCGTAAATTTGTTCAAATTAAGTTAGTTCCAAAAATTCATAACAGATGGCGCTAAGAGTCGCCTACATCGCGCTATCGCTTGCTGAAAGGTCTTTCTATAAGAAGTGGTACCATCTGAATTTTGAGGGCATATTTTTTTATTCTTTCGATTGTTATACACGTATTTAAATAACTCACTACTCAGTACTTTATTGAGTTTATCTATGCAGATTGCAGTGACGTATAGTTGCGTGTGTACGGTGAATTATACGGCTATTAATGAACCAAAGATTTCCTTTGGTAGGATTGGTCCTTATGGTCCAAGGATGGATTTAAGATGTGGAGCCACCGCGATTTTTGATGTTAGTTTTTTTTTAATTTTAGCAGCTTCTGCTCTGGAGGAAAATAGAGTCTCAATCTGTATAGAGGCATTAATTATGGTACTATTCCAAGTTCGGTACCATATTCGGATGACTTAAGAATGCTAAATTCATTTTAGGACTCACATTTGCATGATAAAGATGTCAAACAACGTAAAAAGAAGAAGAAGCCTTATTTAAACGCGCTAATCTTAGTATGAGTCAGTAATTACTGGTCCGATTTGAAAAATTCTTTCAGTGTTAGATAGCCCATTTATTGTGGAAGGCTATAGGCTAAATTTTATTACGCTAAGACTAATATAAGCGAAGAAATAGAGGAAAATGTGAAAAAACGGAGGAAATTATTTGAAAGGGCTTATTTCACGTTTTTTTCAGCAATTTTTCTGTTATTTGGCACAGATAAAAAGTAGGAACGTGAAGAATCATAGGATATTTATTGTGGACTAATTTGTCTGTGAAATATCTAATTTACGCGGGCGAAGCAGCACGGAACGTCTAGTAATAATATAAAGCTGAGAAGTTTGTTTTTTTGAACGCGCTAATCTCAGGAGCTACTCATCCGATTTAAAAGAATCTTTCAGTGTTTGATAGCCTATTTATCGAGGAAGGCTATAGCCTGTATTTATCACGCTAAGACCAATAGGAGCATAGATACAGAGGAATATGTGAAAATAAAGCTGAAAAGTATGTTTGCTAATTTGTTTGTTTGAACGCGCTAATCTCAAGAACTACTGGTCCGATTTGAAAAAATCTTTCAGTGTTTGATAGCCTATTTATCGAGGAAGGCTGTAAGCTATATTTTATCACGCTAAGACCAATAAGAGCAAAGATACAGAGGAAAATGTAAAAAAACGGGGAAAATTATTTGAAAGGGCGAATATCTTACAGACTACTGGAGCAATTTTTATGTTATTTGACACGAATATATAGTAGACTACGTGAGATATGGGTTATTAATTTGTGAAAAATATACGGTTTCCGTGAAATTTCAGATTTACGCGGACGAAGCCGCGTGGTACGTCTAGTAATATTAATATGATTATTGCTCCATTCATGACCATATCTTTGGCATGCAGAATAATGCGGCTATCAGCCTCCTTATATTAATTAAGCCCTGTCAACAGCGTTTTCGTTTGTTGAAAATCATATATTCTAAATTTTTTATTTTATTTTTACTATATTTTATCTAAATATTATTCAAAAACTGGCATTTAAACATTCGATTCAATTGAAAATGATACCAAACTCACCTATATACCTAAATCTCACGCAGTTATTGACCTAATACCTTGTTAAAGCTAAAACCCCCCCTCCCCCACCTGCATGAAATATTCAGGTGGCTCCACATCGTAAACCCATCTTAGGGATATAAAGATCAATCCTACCAAAGGAAATCTTTGGTTCAGCAAAAGCCGTATTCCTCGTTTTTTTGTCTTGTACGCACACGACTAGTAACCTTAAACCTATCAATGATAAATAGTTTCTGGGTAAAGTTGTGTAATGGGGGCTAAATAAGCTTTAAAATTTGGCATAAATAAAGTTTAATTAAAAAAATTAAATATTATGTGCACACTGCACAGCTGTTTTTGGGTATTTTGATTTAAGGGGTACCAGGGTTTTAAAAAGCTTTTAAAGACACCAATAATTTTGTTGACACCGCGCGCTATAAACTGAAGTCCACGCGGACGAAGTCGCGGGCAGCAGCTAGTTGTATTCATAAACTCGCGGGATCTCGCTTGAGCCCCAATCTCGCGAGATTTGCATTCCCTACTTGTATCCAATGGTTTAATAATGTCATTCTGGTTGAAATTCCATAGTGTTTTTATAACTCGAGTAAATTATTATTACAAGACGTTATTTCTGGAGCCCAGGTAATTTTACGTTTGACTCATCTACGAGTTACGACTTACGTCACGTGCTCTTGAATTTATTTCGCCACTTTTATATAATGTTCATTACTTTTATAACTTGTGCAATCTTGTTTTTTTTTAGAACGATATTTTTGGTATAGTAAAATTGTTAGAAAGATAGAGGCATCTGTAGTAACTTGCTAGAGCTCTTCGGGCTGCACTATACATAATAATAATTATTATTTACTTATTAGGTACACCGTACATACAATTTCAGTAAAAATCATCAGTAAATTTAAGTTATTATTAAACCACTCTATCCTCCGTTCTCAGAGACGATTGACGAGTATTAATTATTTAAATGTAATATAATGTGATATCTTTCAAACTCTGCATTAAATTAAATTTTAATCATAATTAAATGTCTTTGAGTGCGGCATTAAGTGCGGCTGTCTTCATTCATGTCGTGAAATTGGACTCCAGGGCTAGTATGACCACAGTAGAAATACGAAAGTATAGATAAACTGCGGAGATAAACTGAAGATGCCGTTCCGATCTTTACGGCGGCTAACCGCGACCGACAAAAATTCAATTAAAATGCCACTTAGACTGTCATAAAGTAGTATTTTATTTGAATTTTAGGACTTATAGTCTATGTCATAAAGTGGCATTATATTTGATTTTTTGTCGGTCGTGGTTAGCCGCCGTAAACATCGGAACGGCACCTTCATTTTATCTCCCCAGTGTATCTATACTTTCGTATTTCTACTGTGGCCATGCTAGCCCTGCAAGTCCATTTATTTAAGGACACAAAGCCTTTTAGCACGTCATTCTCTATCTGAAAAGACAGAGATATTATACGAGTACGTATTAAATATTAATATTAAGATAACCTTGATTGGAGGAAGATTTTGATAAAAGCTCCATATTACACTTTCTGACAGACTCGTCAAGTCGTCACTAAATTAAAGTTAAGTAGTCAATTAATCTGAGTGCGTTAGTCGTTACTCATTATGCAATTAAATGGCAATCTAACATTAGACTGTGAGTAAAGCGTTGGAATTTCACGCGTACTCAAATTCGTCAATGAATAGGAAGTATACACATCCAAAAATAGGTACAGTGTGTAATATAGCATAAGATATAAACAACTCGATATTATGTTATTTATGGCTGTAAAAATAAATGTAGCAAAATGAAGTAATAATATTTCAGGGCAGTGTATTTCAACCTGTTGGTCGCGACCCCCTGGGGGTTCGCCAGAGGTCGAGAATCGAGATAACTATTTCAGCGCTAATTTATAATAATGATTAATTTTAACCAAAGGATAGGAAATCATAAACATAATATTATGCCCCTTTGTTATGGAGATTGCGAGTGTCCCACACTCGCGATCTCCATAACAAAATTTAACAAAATAATTTGGATTAGGCAGACAAAAAGATAGACACACTATCCCATTTATAATATAGTAAAGATTTATGCTTTGACTATTTTTGTGTTTGTTAGCTGCTTAGGCTGCCTTTACATTACGTCGCAAGCAGTGCGGCAGCCGCGCTGCGGCCGCGCGACTTCTATGTGAAGGCGCTCTTATGCTAGATAGATCGCACATGGCTTATTCGACTATTTCCGCCGGTTTTTCATGTTACAACGTCACACTATTTGTACAGTTGTAACAACATAATCGTGACGCAGACAATGATTTGAATATCGCGTGACGCTATAATACGGTAAGCGAAATATGCCAATGTAAGATAGCTGAAAGTGCATTTATTTTGGAATTACAGTAAAACTCAACTAACCGGTCTAATATTGTTGTTTGGCATTCAAATATAATATACATATAAAAATTCGTATAATTATGAATGTATAGTCCGGATAATCGTGAATCCGTATAACCGAGGCCGGATAATTATTGAGTTTCTACTGTGTCGTATTATTCGGATATTTCTTTGGTGCAGGGCATGATAGTCGTTAGCTTTGGCCACACTGTGCCATTTTTTGTTCATCAAGGGCATGCGTTATAGCGCAGTCAACAATCGCACGTGACTCGTGAGGCATGCCCGCGACGCTGTGACACTTTTTTTTCCAACGCGGGTGGATTTCTATGCATTCAATTATTGAATATGCCAAACGAAAGTTGAATAAAAAGTTGATGACGAAAATTGAAGATGAAATTGCATATTGCACTTTTAAGTCCAAACTGGGTAGTAGCGAATGTTTGTTTTTCTTCAGAGGAAAATTGCGAAAAAATTGACATTATTCAAAATATAAGTAGTAAGGGAAACCGATGGGGATAGAGTTAGAGAAAATGAAGTCGCTACTGCTTAATATAAATTTTGAGTTGTCTGGTACCCCATACCCGTAACACAAGCCCTTCAGGAACTTAGTACGGGACCAGACTGATGTGATGTGTAAAGCGTCCATAGGTTTATATAATGTATTACTATTATTATATTATTCCATAGATATTTATTCCAACGAGTTTAGGATATTCAGTCACAACTCACAACTTTATTCGTAACAAAGTGATTCATCAGTACATTTATGCAATAGGAAGTATAATATGACTCAGAACAGTAAGTCACTGAAACTTGCCTTTTAGGTCCTGGAAAAATTCAACTTCAACATGGAACTTGTCTCTTTCACTCACGCATGATCAAAGAAGGTATTGCTATTTGCCAATTGCGCTCTTGTGTTACTGTGACAAAACAATAATAATTATTATTTTTTGGGGGTTCGTCAAAAATGCAACTTATTAAAAGGGTTCCGCAATCAAAAAGTTTGAGAACCGCTATGTTAGAGATTAGTCAATGTACGAACTTACACAAAAAGGAAGCCACTGTAATTTTCATATTTTTGAAATAACCACAAGAATTAGAGCTAAGTGCTGACTGAGAAGCCTGGAATGTCCCACTTTTAAGCCATTCTCACACTTACCTCGTCCCACACTTACTGTACCATATTGTCCCATGACCCGGCTTCCTCGGCCTTTGCAGCTATGGCGCTATGCCAATTGTACGAAATGTCAATACGATGCATTAATACTCGCGAGTACGTCGTCGCAACAATACATCTAAAGACCACTTTTAAGTGTTTTTTTTTTATTTTTTTTTTATTGCAGTGATGGTGGCAAAAGTGTGCGTGATCGGTTACGGAGTGACGCTGGTATATTTTTTGTTCTATTCCCGTCAACCTGATTTCAGGTTAACCTGTTTTTACACGTGATAGAACACGGTTCTATTCGTGGATTATGTTGAATATAAGTTATTTTTATGAAAGGGTTTGAATATTTACTTTTATAGGGTTCCTACTTAGGTACTGGCACAAATGATGAACATGAGATAACATTAAGGACCTAAAATCAAACTAAATGAATATTTAAATTATGACTTATAATTTTTTAAATATGTCATTATATTTGTTTAGTTTAACATTATTTTATTTTATAGTCTTTGAATCGCCTTAGAGATTTTCACTGTGTACAAGCTCTAAAGACATAAAAAGATAGGATGGGAGAGAATTTAAAAATAATAATAAAATAAAATATTATTATTGGAATGACTGTCATAGTGTTTTTAATTTCTAAACGCAATTAATCAAATAGGCGTTAGAAATTTCATGCAAATCGTTTGAGTGTAGTTAAAGCTTAAGATACGTCAGGAATAGATAACCAATAGGCAATAACTATTGACATTGTACCTCTCATATATTGGCATAGCATCATTATTACGACATATTGACAATATTGGCAGCGCTTGATTCATTATAAGAAGCTTTAGTTTACAAATCACAACGAGACGTGACGCGACACAGCATTTTGTAGCGATTAGAATGAAACTTCTAAAAAAAAACTTTAGTAAAAACGCCTGGTTTTCAGGGTTTTGATTCCCTGTAACCTGTTCCCTGTAACTGTATGTACACAGAATTTTATGAAAATACTTTGCAGACAAACTGAAGAAACACAGGATGAAATATTTTTAAAAAGGGGGTGAAATCCGAACTATAGGTGATAGCAAGAAATCCATGGAGTTGTGAGCTCGATTTTGATGAGACTAAAACTCTATTATATTTTTAAGAGCGATGTTTGATTTTTAGGGTTAGTCGCCAGTAACCCAAAAAATCAAACATCGTTCTCTCTTCACACTCACGCCCGTCTTTCATGTGCCAAGTGAAAAAGGACGACGCGGATTCATCGCCAAATTAGTTTTTTCTCAATAACTCGATAAATATACATACAACATTTTAAAAATCCGCTAGATCGGTTTCTCAATTATAGAATTTGTTAAAATACACTGTGTTAAAATTTTAACCTAGTCCAATTCACGGTTATGGCAATAAATGAAAAATTTGTGAAAATTAGATACATCTTTGTGATTTTTTTTATCGAGAAAATTTTAAGATATCGTGTTTTTGCTCGGATCGAACTCTTGAAAATATAATGTAGTATCTAATTTTGGAAAATGAGACAATTCGGGGCTTATTTTCATGTAAGATAAAAATTAATTATAATATCGAAAATTTTGGGTTAGTCGCCCTCTTAAGCCGGCTTACTAAAAATCATCATTCTAAAAATACACTTTAATAGAATTTCTCGTTTAAACTATAATAATATATTTATGTATATACTGTAGTCTGCTATTGAAAGCGTATATGATGATATGATAACAAAATTATAGTAAACATTATGACGAGTAATTGTTTACAATTTTTGGATCATCTCACGCACCATTGGCTAGTGTTTTATCATCTTATCTTTTTCTTGCGAGCACATACATTCACTTTAGTAAATTTTAAGGTGATTTTATGTTCCCCGAATACGCTTATATAAAGTGCATACTATAGATTAATTATAGTCAATATTATGTAAATTTACATAATACATAAAAATTTCAAATCACTGATATCGGTACCGTGTTATTTTGTTATACTTAAATATGTTATACTTGAACATAATGTGTGGCTCGGGACAACATATTTCAATCAAAACTACCATTTATACTGATTTTTATCCCACTGTAAAAAAGGAGGAAGTTATTAGTAATGTGTATTTTTTGCTTTTATACGTAAGTTTCTTTTTTTTTTCAGTCACCCCACAAGGAGTCGCACCCCGTCCGGCCGATCAACTCGGGGCTGGCTCAGACGAAGCCCAAACTCAAGAAGAAACCCAAGCCTAAGGTCAAAGTCGTGAGGACCGTCAACCAGAGCGTTACAGATGGGGAGATTGACGAGTGAGTATCCTTTATATTCGGTCAGAGTTTTCCAAAATGTTTATTAACAGGGGCAGTGGGCACCCTCTTTTTTCTTTTTTTCAAATGTTTGGTTCGTTTTATCAAAAAATTATTACATTTTATAGACACATTTCCCTAATATAATTTCGAAACATTGTATTTTATTAAATATTATATTGTGGTTTCGCAAATATAGGATTTAGCTAGATAGTTTTCCCCCTACACACTCGTACTTACCAAATTTCAAGAAAATACTAGTGGCCCATGCCGAGAAAGAAGTAAAGTATAATAAATATACTTCTCTTTACTACTACTTCTTGGGATCTTTAGTAAAGTTAATGATACACAAAAGAATAATCTTGTTCCGATCAGTTCGCTAGACGCTCGGAAACAATCATCGATACAATGCAACTGCTTATGCTATTTCTGTTCGACGAAAGTGGCCACTCGAGATAAACGCTCAATCCCATAGTCTTTTATGTATAAATCGATCTAAATTTAACTTTTATTAATATACAATACATCCATACGTACTAATATTATAAATGCGATAGTGTGTCTATCTGTCTGTAACCTCTTCGCGCCCAAACCGCTGAACCGACCTTGCTGAAATTTGGTATTACCATACCAAACTTGGAGTCCCGGTTGGACATAGAATATTTTTTATCCCGGAAAAATTTAAGGTTTTCGCAATATAACTTTAGACTGTTGCTTCGTTCAGTTGACTAGCCTCTACAATAGTGTTTTTACTTATCTGATCTTTACAAATAACGCTATATTTATCAGCTCAAACCATTCTATAGTTCTCTGTTCAAAGGTTAGCCATATTATAGTACGGTATACCGTATATGGTAATTTCTTTTTTTGCCTATTTCCAAGCCAAAAAAGTGTAGGTAATTATTTTGGAAGTCTATTTGTGAATGTAGCGGCTAAGCTAGGTCCGAATTCCGATTTCAACAAATTAGGTATCAGTACATTAGTAATGATGCCGAGGATGATACAAGTAGACATTTTTCAACATTTTGTATTATTCGGATTATACTTTTTTAAAGTTATTAGTTGCTGGCTGCTGCACTATAAAGAGCAACATTGTGAAAGCCATAATAACGCCGTGTGGGTGTAAAGCTTTTCTATTCTGTAATATATGAATGTTTATGTTTGTTCTATCATCGGTTTCCTCATATTTACAAGGGCAATATTGTTTACCAGATGTTCCTAAACTTTTAAAATAATAACTATGAAACTTTCATTCAGTGGAACAATAAGGGAAGGTTTTGTTCCCCATATCCTAACTGAATTCTGAACAGCTTCTAAGCATTGCCATTCATTATATATTTTGTGCAATTTAACAATAATATTCTGCTGTATATTATATTGTGCATCATCTATCTGCTTATAGGTTATGTCTATTTCTTGTGACTATTCCTCATGTCCCCCTAGGTTTGAGAAACCACTTTGAGAACCCCTGGCTTTCAAAATAATTATTTATTATGCATTTTTTAGTTACAACAGCCGCTCTCCGTCGCCGGACGTGGACAGTTGGCAGATGGACACAGAGACAGACACACACATAGACACACCGGACAAACCCCGGACGGACTGTGTCAACAAAATCACTACTAAACTCAACGGAACCATAGTGTCGCCCAAGAAGAATGTTCAAAAAGGTATTTTAAATTTCGAATGTCTGTTATTTTTTTTATTTAAATTTTTAACGACCGGTATTGTTTTTACATTTTAAAATATAGAATTTCGAGTGCACTTGTTATGTGTGAGTTAGGGTGAAGCCATACGAGCGTAATTTGTGAGTCGCAGAATTTCGGTCGCGTAAATATCTTTTCATACAAATCATGACTCACAAAATTACGCTCGTGCGAATCAAACAGGACATTTGTATGAAACTGTATGCAGCAGAATTTCTTCCAGCCGAAATTCTGCGACTCACAAGTCACAAGTTACGCTCGTTTGGCTTCACCCTTATTGAAGTTTATAATCATATTAAGGTTATTGATGCAAAAATGATTAAATACGTAAATATATAGTTCATTTCCCTTCATCTATCTATTGACAAAACAAAAATTCATTTCTAAAGTCTGGTCCCTAGATTTAGAAATTTTGAATGAAGTATATAACCCTACTTGTCTTATTCGCTCACGAATACATTGATAAATTCGTGTGCGAAACAGACTTAATATCATGCATACTGTATTAGGATTTTTTAAAATTCTTTCTATAATGCAACCAAACTTACAAACAAATTCTAAAGCTCAAAACTAATTTACAGGTAAAATAAATAGCGATAAAGATCTTATAGAAGCGATGCATTATATAAGCTTACACAAATCTGGACCGACTACCAAAGGTTAATAAATCATTTTAAATGTCATTTTCCTTTGCAATTGCGTTTTAGTTTGAAATTATTCCAGTATTATTTTGTAGCTTATTTAGTAGGGCGATAATAGCCGAGCGTTGGTGTTTATTTAATAAATTTGAAATAATATGACATGTAATTATTTCCTGCATTCGTGGGGGATTATGTCATTATTGTAGTCAAATATTTGGCTATGTAGTCTGTACCTATATTTTGCTATTTTGATCTAACATTAATACACTCTGGAATCTATGAAATATGTTGGATTAAAATGACAATCGGTATACTAATCTTGTACAGGGTGTAACAAAAAAAAGTTAAAATACTTTATTGTCTGTATAAGTCCCCTGTATTAGAGTTCACTGTGAAAGTAGCAGCGCTGAAAGAGTATTTTTTCACCTTTGTATGGACAAATTCCAAGATTCATAACAATCACAAAACATTTGCTCTTTCAAAGGTGCTATTTTCACAGAGAACTTTATATATCTGACACACACGAACCTTGTATATGAAATTGAAATTTAAAGATCGGTAAGATAGATCTTCTAGGTATCAATGTTGTGACGCTAGAGAACCTCAAAGCTAGACAAGTGTTTTATCAATTCAAGACTATTTTTGGGCTTGTGTTTATTAAATTAGGTATAATATCTTCATGTTGATTTGAACATTAACAAAATTTTAAACTTAAAAATCATGTGTCATTCTTTATTGCGTGCTAAGTGACATATTAAATCTTAATAGCATTATAGTCACTATATTTGTTAACATTGAGATCAAATCTGAACTATTTTACATAAACTATTTTATGAATTACCTTAATATAGACTATATCTTAATCTTTACAGACACCCTGCCCGACTCGATAGCTAGTTGTATACGGCCGTCGCTGTTCCCGCGGGTGCCGCCATATTTAAAATTCGTCCGACACGACGAGGCGTCCCCACTCAAAATCCCCCCCGCCATACAAAAACACCTCAAGTGGAAACTCACCACTATAACGCCTATAGTAGTGAAGAAAACTCTAACTAATTCAGGCTTTAGATTGATCAAGAGTGAATGTGATACGGCAGAATGTCCTCAAGAAGGTAATTGAGTTTATATTATTACCAAAAATGTTTTTAGAGCTTAATCAGTGCAGTTAATTGATTTTTAATAGACTCCATTAAAAGATTTACACTGAATACAGATTACAGACTGTTATATACTATTACTAGCGACCCGCCCCGGCGTGGCACGGCTATAAAATATATAGCCACTGAAAAAATTATGCCTATAGCCTTTCTCAATAAATGGGCTATCTAACACTGAAATAATTTTCCAAATCGGCCCAGTAGTTCCTGAGATTAGCGCATTCAAGTTAGCCGTTTCAAATAATTTTCCCTGTTTTTTTTTTCACATTTTCCTCTATTTCTTCGCTCCTATTAGTCATAGAGTGATAAAATATAGCCTATAACCTTCCTCGATAAATTCTATAGTATAGTATTTTGCTATCGATAGTATAGTTCGTTCGAGTTATTTTACCTGAGTTTCTATAAGAAATAAATAATATGCAACTTTCACAGATTTTGTATTTCAAATTAGGTATTATAAATTTTAATTGGCAAAAAAAGGTGACGTTTGAAAAGTAGATACACATTTTCGTTTGGAATGATTTTTCAATCGTCGGATATGTTATGACATGAGGTTCTTATAGGGGTAAATAATATACACATAACACATTATAAAGTTACTTATTTATTTCTCAGGTAAAATCTATCTGGTAAATCAGCCCTTACATTGAAAGTTTACGTTGAAAGTAAACAACACACATAGTATATTATATTTTATTCTTAAATTAAATACATATCATAAAATATCATAATACTTTTTATTACAATTATTTTAACCGACTTCCAAAGGTTAGACGTTCTGCTGTGGATATATTTTTTATGTATGTTCAACGATTACTCCGCCGTTTGTCAACCGATTTTCAAAATTTTTCTTTTGTTGTACATTGTATTGTTCCGAGTAGGTACCATGTTCACAAAAGTGGTGGTCTGGTGATGGAAACCATGAGAAATCGAGGTGACTCCTTGATATTCAAATGGGAACATATGGTTATTTTGGATTTATATGATGTATTTTGATTATATCCTACCAAAAAGTAAGGTTTTTCCCCATGGTATACCACGGTTCTGAAGGTGCTGAACAGAACTCCGGATTCCTTATACATACATGTTTAGGAGTTTCAGCGTTGTTTAAATAACCAAAAGCATAAGCTACTATGCTAATTACATTAATTATCATCATCATCGCTACATCATGCATTATAACATTATGATCCTATTATTGGTACTTTTCATAGTCTTGCCGGTAAACAGACTTAGTAAAGACAGTAAATCTTTTAAAGGTCAATGTATACGCCTTTACAATAGAATCCCAGAAAACGTTCAAAATCTTTCGTTTATAAATTTAAAAAAGTAGTCAAAGAACGTTTTGTGCCAAAGCCTATTATGAGGTCAATGATTTCCTAAACGATGGCACATCTTGGGAGTAGAATGCTGAATGACTGCTTACAAGGCTACTTCTACATGACTTACAATAATTATTATGTACCTATCTATGCTTACATTGTATAATTTTTAGTTAAAGAATTGTAAATTTTATTTTAAAAGGTTAATTTTTTTCTCACTTTTTTTGGTAAAAAGTGGGCCCCGTGCGAGTTTCTTACGCCGGTTCTTCTCGTCGGGTTAGTTCCCGAACCGGTGGTAGGCACAATGTATTCTGAAAATATATTTTATTTTAGATTTATTCAGAAATAAAGCAATTTTGATTTTGATTTTTTAAAACACCAACTGTAAGTTTAGAAAACCTTAAGGACAGCTAAAAAGAGCAAAAATATTATTTTTAAACAAAAAATTAAAACCGACTTCCAAGGTAAAGACAATAGTAATATTATTAAAAAGTATTAAATAATCCTTATTCTGTACTCAGTATTGTTCTCAATCTTCATAATTTTGAAGTCGGTACCAGTCCTATTAATAAGTTTAAAAGTTGCAGTTATACCTATTCTGTCAGAGAACTGTCTATTATATTATTGAAAGCTGCATTCAATGGGTGTTTGCACACTGCGACGGTAACGACACGACACGATACCACAGAATAGAGGGCCACCGCACATATTAAACAATTGCAAGTTGGCCGACTATCGTACAAACTGACTATCGTACTAATTCTAATATTCTGTCACTTAGTATTGAATGCACCCAAAATATTCTCCTTTCTTTTCGCCTTCGTTTTATTAGCGCCACAATAAAAGCGTGCTTTTTACGCATTTTAACACGCACGTCGCTAGGCTAGCAACACCGTTACCAAATAAATCTAAAAGTCTGCGGCTGGCAGCGTACACGATGAAGTTGTCCAATTAAATTGTGACACTACGCAATTTAGTTTGTACGATAGTCGGCTAACTTGAAATTGTATTATATGTGCGGTGGCCCTTATCTATTCTGTGGTATCGTGTGACGTGTCGTGTCGTTACCGTCGCAGTGTGAAAACACCCAATGAGTATCAGATACAAGTGACTGATCTGTGAAACCTTGATTTTACACTAGGTATGTCAAAAGATTATTATTATTTAAAAATAATCGTTAAAATAAGATAATACGTCCTTTTTAAGGTGATAAATATATAAAGGTAAATGATTTTTATTTTAGTTTTATGTTATTGTAAAATATCGATAAGCATATCGATAAATTTGATTCAAGCACTAGCGTATATGTAAAAAATTTTGATGAAAAATTTTTCTTCAAACTTTGTGTAATATAAGAACAATAATCAAACCTTTAGTTACGCAAAATATGAAAGTAGAAGGGAGGATTCACAATATTTTATTTGAAATAGAGAACTAAAGACAGAATATAGCAAAAATAAATACATCGTAGCAATTAGGACATGAAGATTAATTACCTGTGAAATGTATATTTTTCAGGATTATTCTTATGATTATCACTGCAATCACTCACAGAACAAGTTACTATTTTTATATGTAATAGTATTTGATGAAAATAATAAAGGATTTAAACAATAAATTGCAAATACCGAAAGGGCATAAAAACGATTGACGACTTTTGACGACCTGTCAAATAAAAGTGGTTACAATTTACATTAGACTGCCGCTCTCTTTTCATCTTGTTATAATTCCATAAAGAATTTTCTTCTCTCTCGCACTCTTTGTTGGTCTTTAGCATTATAAGTTTATGGTCAAAATCCGTTGCGTAGTTTTAAAGATTAAAGGGAACAAAGGGACATGAGGGAAAAAAAGCGACCTTGTTTTATAATAAGTATAGATTGTCATACTAGCTGTTGCCCGCGTTCTCGTCCGAGGAGTCAACATGATTTTCCTCTTTTGAGGGTTCCTTACAGAAGGGTAAAAACGAATACTCAGTGTGGATGTTTTTACAAGTGTATATATATTGATCTCATTTTCATCCTGCCTTAACAACACAATTAGTAAATCATGTCCTTAAATATCTATTTATTTTAATAAACTTGATACAATTTCAGAAACGTTAGACTGGATCGGCATATGGGGGAAGCACATGAAATCCCTAATGTTCAGAGCGATCAAAGAGGGGCAGAAAATGAACCATTTTCCTGGCACCTTCCAAATCGGCAGAAAGGACAGGCTATGGAGAAACCTTCAGAAGTTATCAGCTAAATATGGTATTAGTGAGTTTGGGATTATGCCCAAAACGTACGTCCTACCACATGATTTGAAGATACTGAAGCATGAATGGGAGAAACACGTGGCAAATGATGAGAGGTGGATTATAAAACCGGTAAGTAAATGGACTGAAATGGACCGACTTGACTGGTGAGAGATTCGGCGCATGACTTACTTTTTACTAGGCATCGATCTTTCTTGTCAGTCAATCAATTAATCAGCATACATTGTCCTTTCCAAATCTAACCCGCGACCCCCAGCTACTAGCTTTAAGCCACTACACCACGAAGACAAAAAAGATAAGATACTGTGCATAGTATTTTTCTAGTTTTTTTTCTTAATATTAATTCTATTTCAGCAAATATCAGACCATACTCCCTTTGTCACGACTTTAATCAACTTCTAAACTATATTTTCTAATCATCACCTCTCACCACTATTCCAGCCTGCGTCAGCTCGAGGCACCGGCATCAAAGTGGTGTCCCGTTGGGCCCAGATACCCAAGAAGAGGCCCGTGGTAGTCCAGCGATACGTTAGCCGCCCCTACCTCATAAATGGTAGCAAGTTCGATCTCCGGTTATATGTGCTGGTCACATCAGTCCATCCGCTCCGGATATACCTGTATAACGATGGCTTGGCGAGGTTTGCGTCAGGTAAGTTAAAAAAAGTTTAGAAGTTTTTTTTTTTTAAATAGGGTTTTGCCTTTTTTATTTTAATATAGGGAAACGCTATGCACATCCCCGGCAGATAAAGGATATCGGCCGGTGTATGAGGGACTCTCCGAGGAACCACCCACCGGTACCGAGCAACAGGTTTTTCAGGTTTTTCCTCCAAACATGGAAACCTCCATCAGTAAAAGATACTCACAAGTTACACGTCAGTGGCAATTATATATATATATATATATATATATATATATATATATATATATATATATATATATATATATATATATATATATATATATACGCACAATACACGCATATACACGGCTATTGTATCAGTTGTAAGTTATTAATCGATAATATTAAAATTATGGGCACGTACTCCAGCGTACGCATACGCATACCTGCACGCAAGAAGACCAAAGGTAATTAATATTTAACTCAAAGATAAAATAATTAAGTTGCAATTTTGTAAAAACACTTTATCTAATTTTCAGTGAAATACAACGACGAGTTGTCGTCTCTGAACGACCGGTATATGCATTTAACAAACTACTCCATCAATAGATTGTCCAAAAACTACACGCCAAATGAGGACTTCGCCGCATGCGAGGGGCACAAATGGTAAGAGTTTTGTAAAATACCAATTTTTAATTAAAACATTGAGTTTCGATATGGAAAACTTTATGTTATTTTTTGAATAAAGTAGAATTAATGAATGTATCGTTTAAATTGTAAATAAATATAAACAGAAAGTATGGAACCCTAAAAAGACCCATCCGGTATAAGATACGTGAGTTTCAACAGAAAGTATCCATACTTCCATACTAATATTGTAAATGCGAAAGTGTGTCTGTCTGTCTGTCTGTCCGTCTGTCCCAAACCGCTAAACAGATTTTGCTGAAAATTGGTATGGAGATACCTTGTCCCGGGAAAGGACTTAGGATACTTTTTATCCCGAAAAAATGAACGGTTCCCACGCGATAAACGAATTTTTACGCAACGGAGTTGCGGGCGTCATCTAGTTAATTATAAGTGCCTTTTTACTAAACGGCTACCTCATAGCTTATCATACCTCATACCCCCCCCCCCCCAGTTCAAGGCTAGTCTGAAAAGCGTATTCATCCAACAGTACCTTTTTTTGTATTCTAAGTTTGACAAGTCACAACTCACAAACTCACAGTACAAGGAACCAAAAAACTTTGGAGTGTAGTAACCTAGCTATTTAACACAAAATTTACCACACTTTTACTTATTTCTAAATCTCTTTGCTCTGTAATATTTAATCTGCTAATTGTCTACCTATATTCATAGCTGAGAAGTCGAGTCGGGTCCCTAATTTTTATAGACCCCCGTTACGACTCGTGGACCCCCATTTTTTTTCTACGCCAGCGTAGACCCCTATCGGGCTCCTGTGGACCCCTGGGGGTCCACCGGACCACTTTGGGAATCAATGGCTTAGCTGCTTGTAATTTGTATGGTTAAGTGACTAATTTTACCATTCTATACTAATTTCAGGACATTAGACACCCTATTCCAATACCTGAAAACTGAAAAGGCAGTAGACACAGAGGCGCTATGGGAGTCCATCAAGGATCTGGTTATCAAAACAATAATATCTGGCGAAGCGAGCATATCGGCGTTAACCAAAGCCAACGTGGGCTCGCGATATAACTGCTATGAGTTGTTCGGTATAGATGTGCTGTTGGATGAGGATTTGAAGCCTTGGTTGTTGGAGGTATGTGCTTTATGATCTTTGAAAACCCACTTGTTGTTAGCATTGTCAGTGCTATGCAAAGTCCTGGGTTCGTTCCTCACTCACATATCAGCAACCATTGTTTTATTAGTCGAATACTTTAGGGTATGTATGTGCCCGTATATTGCGTTTACTGTGAAAGTAGCAGTGCCAAAAGCTAAAAAAGTAACTTTTTGTATGGGAAAATAATTCATTACGTTGGGGCATTTCTCATAAAAACATAGATGTCTAAAGTAACTCTTACAGCGTTGCTACTTTTACAGTGTACTATACAAGTGAGTAGTGACACATTACAGTTTGTACATACACACCCTAAAGTATTGTCACAAAAAGCGTAGCGTGCCTTTGCGTCTGTGTAAATATTTGCTTTGGGGCTGTTAATTAGGCACGTTGGGGGCTACGCCCCTGATTGTCACCTAGTTTTGTTAAACCCTGTTTACATTGAAATACGAAAGTTTGGTTTTTTAAATACAATTTATTGACTAATTCCAGGTGAACATCTCACCCAGTCTGCACAGCGCTTCGCCCCTCGACATCCACGTGAAAGGACCTCTAGTGTCCACCGTCCTCAACCTAGCCCAGTTCCACGTTCCTGTCCGGACTAACTTGGACGCTTTGCAGCCCGCACACGATTGTAAACTGGTGAGTGGTTTTATAGTGGGATTTTCTCGTGATGCTTGAAATGACTGGGGAATGATGCGATGATAAAATAAAGAAATAAAAGGTAGTGTATACCGTAAACTAGGAATAATTAAGTCTCAAGTTAATTTAGTGACTATTTAAATTATCTTGATAGTCAAGATTGTAAAACAAAGCTTAGTAAGATTAGCAAGTAATACAGTTTGGTATTTCTGCTAAGTAATGTGAGTTTAGAATAAAGGAGAAGAAGGGAGGCAATTTGATCAAATATTATGATTGTAATAGAAGTTGTGTTATAGTTTGTAACATGTCAGTGACGAATAAAATCGCCAATGCTATTCCAAAATTCAAAATGGCGCATCCAATTAGCATTTAATACCTCAATCGTGGAAAACCAGACAGACTTATCTATTGTTATCGCGGCCGCATGTGGCTTGCGAGTTGAAGCATTAAATATGATGTAATTATAATTTATAAAATAATTTTAATAAATTATATGATTTTAGGATGGGTTGCCGTACGATAGCAGATTATACACCGTGTACCTGTCGAAAGAAGAGAGGGATAAACATTTAATTTACACCAATATGGAAGACAGACAGACGGTATGTATCGATACTAATATTATAAATGTGAAAGTGTTTCTGTCTGTCTGTCCGTCTGTCTGTCTGTTACCTCTTCACGCCCAAACCACTGAACGGATTTTGGTGAAATTTAGTATGTAGATACTTTCGAGTCCCGGGAAAGGACATAGGATACTTTTTATCCCGAAGAAATGTACGGTCCCACGCGATAAACGAATTTTGGCGCAACGGAGTTGCGGGCATCATCTAGTTTTATATAATTATGTTATGTTATGTATAATAATAACTTGTAAATTTATGATTAGATGCTATAGTGCCCTTTTAGACAATGCAGACATGAAAGTAAAGGTACAAGTTGGAAGCCGGCTACATGAAGCGGCAGCAGACAACGTGTCGTCGCGACACTACTGGTTTCTATGTATTTCTATGAAATACCCTGCGCAGCTAGCGACACTTCATAGAAATACATAGAAACAGAAATGTCGCGACATGAATGTAAAAAACAATGTAAACATAATTGTGTGTCTCCATCCCTTATATATAGATTTTGCTGTGAAAGTTGTAGGGCTAAAGGGAAACCTTTTTTATTTTTGTATGGGCAAAATGAAGTTAGGTTGGTTTCTCATAGAAACATAGAAGTCAAAAGAAACGCAGTTCTTTAACATAATACATTTAAGGACACATACACGTCCAGCGTCCTAAAGTATTATCACTTAATTTTGTAAGACCTATATATTGCTTTCTTTCAGTACCTCCGTGAAATCCTCAACACTCTGACATCGGACGACGTGCGTTCCCTCATCTGTGCGGAGGACGAGCTTTGTGTGTGCGGTGACATGGAGAGGATATTCCCCACGGCGAACACGCATCGCTACCTGACGTACCTCGCTGGTCCCAGATACTATAATAGACTGTTTGACGCCTGGGAGACGAGATATAGCGGTGACAGGCAGGCCGGTAAGTACACAACAGTCATGTAAGGATCTTTTTATACTGTGTAAAGGACCCATGTAGCTACAACTCGCGCTCATCGCTACCTGACATACCTCGCTGGCCCCGGATACTATAACAGTTTGACGCCTGGGAGACGAGATATAGTGGCGACGGGCAGGCCGGTAAGTACACAACAGTCATGTAAGGATCTTTTTATACTGTGTAAAGGATCCATGTAGCTACCTACAACTCGCGCTCATCGCTACCTGACATACCTCGCTGGCCCCAGATACTATAACAGTTTGACGAGACGAGAGAGAGAGAGAGAGAGACGGGAGAGACGAGATATAGCGGTGATAGGCAGGCCGGTTAGTACAGTAACATTTCTACAAGTTCAAATTCATATAGTGCTGTATATACTTAGACATTTCTCAATGAGGACAGTAGTCGCTACCTGACATACCTCGCTGGACCCCGATACTATAACAGACTGATCGACGCCTGGGAGACGGGATATAGCGGTGATAGACAGGCCGGTTAGTATTTAGTTACAGTCCTGCAAGGATCTTTATTCTATTCTCTCCAAAAAGATCCTTGTATACACAAGTATACAACAAGCTGTTTGACACCTGGGAGACTAATGCTTGTTTTCACTAACCGTCTCCTAGTGTTGAGTGTTCCCTAGCGGTCTCTAAGGGTGTATCTATAAAAAGAAACACGTTTTTAAAAGAACTTATGGTTCACAAAAGTTCTTACGCCCTAACAGGTGACACACCTGTGAATGGCTGCCAGGGAATACCTTAACGTTAGGAGGCGGTTGGTGAAAACAGACATAAATATAGCGGTGACAGACAGGCCAGTTAGTAGTGATAGTACAGTTACAGCCCTGCAAGGATCTTTATGCTCGGAAGATCCTAGTAGCACTGTGCAGATGTCAAGTAGAACATATCGATATCTAGGCCAGTATAAATAGTCAGTACTCAAGATGCATCTCGATCTCAAGACACGGTTCAGGCTCTGTGATTGGTTGGCTGTCAAAATTTTGACCAATCACAGAGCCGAACCGCGTCTTGAGACCGGGTCGCATCTTAAGTACTGACTATTTATACGGGCCTTAGATTTTCTCTTTTATCTTCTTACTAACCGACTTCCAAAAATGAGGTTATATGTTCGTCTATATATGCATGTGTATGTTCCAGGCATCTCACTACTCCAGCGGCTGTGCGCGACTGGCTACCACCTGGAGGCTCCGCCTGTGCCGCTCAAGGTAACCCTGCTGCGGATATTGCACTGCATCCTCGCTTTGTTCCTCACACTACGCTTCCTGCACTCACACTAGCCAGTAGTGGGGCCATGTGGTATTGATAAAGTCGGCCGCACTCAGGGATTAATGATTAGTGATTACTAAACTTTAATGAAGAAATTGACGGAAAATGGGTATAGTTTGTCATAATCTTTGTTATAATTTAATTAAGATTTTGGCATATATTCCGTACATTTTCTGTCAAGCTCTTCATTGAAGTAAAGTTCATCAATCATTGTCTTTAAGTGCTGCCATAATACACCAGGTATATGGTCTTAGGTCGGTGCTACAAATTTCGCGATGAACAAGACAGCGCGCAGGCGAAATTAACGTACGCTTTACATAGTCTTTAAGGGTTGGACCTCATCTGGCAGCACGGAATCGCCTTTTTCCGTCGCCCTTTCTCTTTCTGTCACTTAGAACTGCCATTTGCTAGACCGAGACAGAAAGCATAATGCGATAGCCTCGAGGATTCCGCCGCGTGCTATCGCATTATGCTTTCTGTCTCAGTCCAGCAAATTTATTATACAATTATACAATTACAATATTGCTAAATTGCTTGCCACCCCGGTGACGCTAAAATGGCAGCGTTAGTTAAATTTTTTGGTACACGCCAAAATATGTTCTTTGTAGTACTGTTATTATGTGATTTGCATATTATGCGTCGCTTTGTACGTTCTTGTTTATCACGAATTTCGAAGCAACGGCTTACTGGGATCATCGTCTATTAAAATTATTGGGGTTAACTTTGTTAGCTCAATAAAGCTGTTATTATCATTATATAACAATAAAAAGTACCCTTGTATTATCACAATTTAAATATGTATAGTACACAATACTCGTCTAAGTTACTATACTGTATATATTTTTGATGTGGTATTATAAGGAAAATAAACCTCAATGTTTTTAAAATCCTCTGTACCACTTGTCATGTTATCGTGGCCCCAAATGTGCCCCTGACTGTGTCTTCCCAGAAAATAAGGCCTCTTTCATAGCACACTGCTTCACACTGACTTATTCTATTTAACTATTACACAAATTCTCTAAAATTATGTCTAATTTAAAATATCTATAATATCTTGTTAAATTATAAAGTCTCTTTACAACAAAATTATTAAAAACACAACAAATAACAAAGTTCTTATATTATGTAATAGTACGGAAGTCCTAGAACACTTTTTTTGTGATTACTAACAAGCTGATTTTTGTGAGTAAGACAAACATGAGTAAGACGGACAAACATTTTTATTTTCTAAAAATCTCGAAAGTGGTAGCTAACAGAGATAGAAAGGATTTCATACTTTGACTTGATGGTCCTAAAATATGGATTGTTTAATTTGTAGGACAAGGTTACTCTTAAATTATATAACTATTAACCTACAAATATACAAAAATTCAGCTGGTTAGGGTTCCGTTTTAGGGTACAGTAGTCAACCAAGTTTTGTTGATTACAGAACCCTAAAACGGAACCCTAACCAGCTGATTTTTTGTATATTTGTAGGTTAGGTTTGTAGGTTATATAATTTAAGAGTAACCTTGTCCTACAAATAAAACAATCCATATTTTAGGACCATCAAGTCAAAGTATGAAATCCTTTCTATCTCGGTTAGCTACCACTTTCGAGATTTTTCGAAAATAAAAATGTTGTTTGTCTAATCAAAATGTAGCTACTCACAAAAAAATTAGCTTGTTAGTAATCACAAAAAAAAAAAAAAATGTTCTAGGGCTCCCACACTATAAAGTTTGCAATGACATTTAAGTATCTTACATTAATTTTTTTTTTACTTTTTGACACAAAATCATGCAGGGATCACATTAAATAAGAAGATAGATCAGTTAACTAAAGCTGGCACGTTCACAGTGCTGTCACTTATGCAATTTCACTATACAGTATGTTTAAAAATATAATATGTTTGCATCATGATAAAAATTATCGTATAATCTGCGTGCGATAGTAATATGCTATCGTACATCGTACGTACGCACAAAATTATCGTATGTGCACGATAATTATCGTACGGTTCCGAACGCTGGCCGTTCGCCGATCACACGTTACCGACTTGTATAACACTACACAAGCGCAATGTTTAAATGTGTTGATCGTGCCAACTCTTGTTAACTGACCTGTAATATGGTACGAAATTATTAATATTTTAGGAATAAATATTGAACTAGAATAAGTCAATGTGAAGGCACTACAAAGCACTAAGTAATATATTGTATTGGTATTTTGGTGTATGGGCCTAATTTGTTTACTTTGGCGTTTATATGTTACTGTATGTTATATATATGTTGGGTATAATTTGCTACATTTATGTTTATTTTTGTTATATTTGCAACATTTTATTGTTATTTATGGTTTTATAAATGCAGTTTTTACAAAGGAGTGTCAACTTTTAAGTGTTGCACTTAAAAGAGAGTTCTAAACATTTGCTAAGTTTCTCTTTAGATATTTTATATCGCGGTTGCAAATATAATATATCGATACTATAAAAATATATTTATGTTATTTATTTAATATATTGTTATCTATATGTTTAAGAACATGAGTTTTCGTTACTGTAGGCTAGGACTAGGCTAGGTTTTCAACTGTCAATATTATTGCAGGCCAAGTCTGGATATAGCGTGGTGAGACACCTTTCTATTTCGGCATGGTTTCTTTTTTTAGAAACCTTGAAATAGGCAAATGAATATTGTTTATACTGCCAATAAAATCAGACATATTTTTATAATTTTCTAAAAATTATAAAGTATACTGTAGAGCTTGTTGTGTGAGATTCAGTTTCATTTGCGTATTTATTAGTTTTTATAATTATTTCGCTTGAAACTGTGTGTTTTGGATATTACAAACTATAAATTAGATTTTAGAATCTTGCTGACGATCTGATTTTAAATTTCGAATTTAACTTGTCAAAAATATCGATTTGTTTTTTTTTTTAATTTTCAATTTGACCATGGCATATTTGTGATTCAGGGCAAAGTGACAATAGCGTTAAGGCGAGCGTACTTGGGTTGTAAGCACGTCGCTCACAGTAAGTGTGTACCGGGCCTTGCCGTCAAACGGAGGACCCATAGTGGAACCTATAGGGATGCCATGTATAGACTGTATTTTGTCATATAAGACGCGAACTTAAAAAGTATTACCTGACTACGGTGTAGTTTTTCATCTTCATTTAAACTTAGATTACAAGAATAGATCTTATAATTTATATTTAAAATGTCCATCAACATGCTAGATTAAAAACTTTGTTTCTTGGTTAGTAAAACGGTAAAATTGTATCAAACAAGTATTTCGTAGAATAAATAATTATTATTCTTATTATTCGGTAACAGGTAGCATTAGATCCGCCGTGGTCAGGAGTAAAATGGTGCTAGAAATATGTAATTTAATAATAGAGCTAGTATTTTTACAGTAAGCTCACAAAATGTCATAGTAAGTAAAGGTACACGAGTAAAATAATGTTGCTAGAAAAAAAAATTGCTAGACGCATGGATGGTTCAAAGTTAGGGCCAGTACACACAGAGATAGGCATGAGATTTAGTCGTGGTAAGAGCAGGACTTCCCAACCGACGGATCGCTAAGTCGCAAAAATATAAATTAGGATCAATAAAATGAGACCATAATATTTTGTTTAAGGTTTTATTTTCAAAATTTTTTGAACTGTTGCAGTTTCGTGTTTTAGCAGTTATAGCTAGAATTTTGTAGTGTCTGTTAGCAAAATTTTAATAGCTTTCTTTATTGTGTGAAATGTTGGGAATCCCTGTCTTAGAGGAGAGTAAGGAAGGCCAAATTGTTGAAATGTAGTTATTTGTTGTTTCTAGTCAGCTATTCGGGATTTAGGCAATGTTTGTGACCTAACACTATTATTATCTTCATCGTCATTGTAACAGGTATTTAAATGTACGAATGTTGTGATATGTATTTTTTGTATTTTTGTATCTGTATTTTTGTAAGTGTAAAGGTGTCGGTTTTAGGACCTCATTGTTATCTAGTGTTTATTGTTATAAGTTTTATATTGTTGTATTTTTATAATGTATTTATATATTGTCATAAGCTTTCGCATCCTATTAAAACTAGCTAATACAAAATATTACATCCATTGCATGAAAAAAAAAAAAACAGTTTTTTTGGTTGTATTGTATATCATAGGCTCTGTAGGCCTACTACGAAACCGTTATGAGACTCGAACAATCGGATGAGAATGCCGCGTCCTGCTCTAACAACGTAATTTCTCGTTTGTTAGAGCATCACGCGGCATTGTCGTACGATTGTTTGAGTCTCAAAACGGTTTCGTGGTACAGCCCCTGGTTGCAGGCCGTAAGATGAGCTTTGCTGCATTTTAAACGCCTTACACATTTTTAAATAATGTGAAAGTATTTTGACATGCTTATCGAGAGCTTATGATGTGCCCCTGATAAATAAAATAATAACGATTTCAATTTTAAAGTAGGTAGGATAATATCGTTCCAGCATATTATTCCCTAACTTATACCAATAAATTACAACGGTATTTATTTTCTTTACATACATAAGAAAGTGTATAAAATTATAACGCAAAGCTTTTTGGTAGCTTGGTACTAACAATGCATGACTTTAATAAGTTTTTTGTGTTTTTGGTAACGAGGAATGTTATTTGTAGTATATCTTTTATGATGTTAGCACAAGTCACAGATCCCAAAACCCATAAGTCCAGCATAGTTCCTATAGGTTGCCTATACTTCTCATAGGTAACCTAGTCCTCATTTTCCATAGTTTTTCATGATAATGCTTCGTTTTTCTACATTTAACTCACAATACCATCTGCCTCCTCATTTCATGGCTTCAGCACTAAATTTGAAACTTAGACATATCAACTTTTTGTTTTTTAAACCTAGATAGTCGTTTTCAAATATACGATTGTTTCCAAAACATTTGGTTTTTTATAGTTACTTAGCATAGATTATGCGAACTGCCGCTTTACTGACCGTTGACTGCTAGAAAAATATAGATTAAAGATATGTATTTTCAACAAAAACTCCTAATTTTCCTAAAAAGAAGTGTTAAATTAGTAATCACAATTAAAAAATTAAATTTATAGTTTTAGCCACTTTATTTACCTGTTTCTATATAGCGAGTAGCTACTCTAGAACGTAAAACAATTGCTAGACCCGAAATAATTTGCTAGACCAGAAATAATTTGCTAGAATAGTCGCAGTCGACGCGTCGGTAACGCGGCACCGTATCCATAGTAACGGAGCGCCCCTCCCCCTTGGCCCCGCCCCGCCCCTTCCTACCCCTCCCCCCGGTGTTGTAGCGGGCGGCGGCTGAGCTCAGCGCGTTGGATTGCAGAATGATGTGGACGCGCCGACGCCGCCCGCCTCGACACGCCCCTCAGCGTCGGACGTGCCCGAGGCCAACAGCACCGCGACAGCAAACGCAGCAGCAACAACAGCAAGCGCAGCAGCGACAGCAAACGCAACAGCGGCAGCCGCGCTTCGCGTGTGCGGGCCGTTCGCGCCGCCGCCGCTTGCGCTCGAGCCGCGAGCGTAACACCGACCTCAACATGAATCGACAGAAGACATAGGATATTATAATGTCAGGTGGGGTAAGAGGAACAATTCTGTAGTTTTTTGTTGTTAGACATTGCTTTGTTGTGTTACGTCGCGTTGTCGTAACGGCAACGCAGTTAATAATTATTGCAATCGCAGTTAAGGGTCGTTTTACATATTTTATGATAATTATGCAACAATAATGCGTTGCGGCGTCGGAAGCGATGTTCCAACAGATTGACAGACAAGAGACGAAGCTTAGGGAAGAGTAATGCATTCTGATTTAATCAGTTTCGAAGACGCAACGAAACACACTGCAGCTTCCTTTATATATAATATACATATAGTATATACACATATTTTTTTGGCAACAGCAGCCTTGCCGATTTCTACTAAGCGAAATTTCCTAAAGGCCATTAATGGGGTAAGAGCAACATACTTTTTGTATTAACTGGCCCTCTTTCCCCATAAACATCTTACCCCATCTGACGTTACAGTTAAAAATGTTCAAATATTTGGTATATTTGGTACACAAATAAAAATGTAGTCCGTTCAATGAAAAATTAATGATTTTCGTTTTAAATTCCGCCTTTTTTGTTATAAAGGTAGTGAGTGTTAATAAATTGCTGGTTTTAGCTTTAAATCTTTGCAACAATTGAAAAACAAGAATTTCAGGTCCCCCTTACCCATGTATAAAAATGGAATACTTAACTAAAGTATACTAAATGTTTTAATTATATCTTCTAATACGTTTCAAAAATCTTTTTATTCATTATACCTATTATTTAAATTTTAAACTTTCACAAAATTTTCTCAGCTTATGGTCTTGAATAAACATATTCAAGACCGATTCTTACAGTGTTTTGCATCGAATGTTTTAGTTATAAAATTGTAAGACACGACGACACGAAGTTACAAATATTGTATACTATTTGGTGACTGTGGAAATGTAAATTGCCATAATATGGGCTATGGCTGTTTTCGAAACCTCTTTTTACTAAAAATATGTGTGTTTTGTGATCAGCTATGTTGCTGTGCTGTAAGTGGACCCCCGCGCGGGAGACCTTTCTAGATTGTTTTCGGATTACATCTTTTTCTATTTAAATGTTTTACATACATAGTAAATCATGTGCGTATTTTTTTTAAAATGACAGTATTCCAACAATAATAATAAATTATAACTTGCCTAAGTTTGCTTTATCATTGGCATATAGACCGTGTGGCAATTACTAATAGTGAGGGATTTTTTTTTGATTACTCACAAGCTAATTTTTTGTGAGTATCTTCATTTTGATAAGACAAACAACTTTTTTATCTGCGAAAAATCTTGAAAGTGGTAGCTAACAGAGATATATAGAAATAGAAAGGATTTCATACTTTGATTTGATGGTCCTAAATATGGATTGTTCTATTTGTAGGACAATGTTACTCCTTAATTATATAACTATTAACCTACTGATATACAAAAAATCTGCTGGTTAAGGTTCCGTTTTAGGGTTCTGTAATCAACAAAACTTGGTTGACTACGGTACCCTAAAACGGAACCACAACCAGCTGATTTTTTGTATATTGGTAGGTTAATAGTTATTTAATTTAAGAGTAACAATATTGTCCTACAAATAGAACAATCCACGTTTTAGTACCATCAAACCAAAGTATGAAATCCTTTCTATCTCTGTTAGCTACCACTTTCAAGATTTTTCGCAGATAGATAAGTTGTTTGTCTTATCAAAATGAAACTACTCACAAAAAAGACGGGTTGCACTCCGGAAGTGCCGGCAGAAGTGAAAACTTGATTATTAACGTTGTGCATTTTTTAAACCCTTTTTTATTATTCATTTTTTATGAAAATCGATTAAATTTTTAACCCATTTTTTATGTAAATCGATTTTCAAAAAATCGATTTTTTTAATTAATCGAAACCCTTACAATCAATTTTTCATTTAAATTTCAATCAAATTTCAATCAAATTTCAATCAAGTTTCAATCAAGTTGTTTCGATCAAATTTCAAATCGAGTTCGAGTTCGACACAAAACACTACTCTCCAACCGTCTTGGGTTTTCCAAAGTTTTTCGATCAGCACGAGAATCTGACGCGAGTTTCACAGTTTTTACCCATCACACAAAAGTGCTCAACGTCGCTAAAGAAGTTTTCACTTCAAAAATTAGCTTGTTAGTAATCAAAAAAAAAAAAAAAAATGTTCTAGGGCTCCCTGACTATAATGTGGTTGGCCCACGATTTCGAAATTAGTGATAATATCTGTAACTTGTGTCTAATAAACATTCCTGAAAAATCGAATTGTAAACTAAATTGGAGCTTTCAATGAAGTCGTTTAAAAATAGTAGTCGAGACACTATTTTTTTAATAGGCAAAGTAAGTCGATAGATGTAATCGAAAAGTGTTCAGACCTAGTGTTGCTAGTTTAGTCGTATATCGAATAAATTAAGCTTGTTATATAGCGTCGAGTGGTGTTCAAAATTAAAATCGATTTCTGAATGTATATAGTGTATTAATTGTCATTCATTCCTTCCTATACGACCGATGTTATCAATTATTATCATTTTCACTAAAGACGAGACCTCACTACCCGACGCGACACCACGCGACACTTCAAGTTACAATTGACGTTTCAAAAGCCCCATCCACATGCTTGGCAAACAATGGCAAACGGCCAACAGCAAACAGCAAACACGGACGTGTGGAGGCCGCTTAAAATGTCAGTGGGGCGTTTTACAAACGTCAATTGTATAGAACGTGAAGTGTCGCGTCGTGTTGCATCGTGTCGCGTCGCGTAGTGACGTCTCACTTTGGCCGTGTTCAAACCAAACTGACTGTAAGCCGCCGAATGTGAGCAGGCTCACTGTAAGCCTCCGTGTAAACGTGAAAATATACTAAAGCGGCCTCCACACGCTGGCTGTTTGTCACAAACACCGCAAACAGCAAACAAAGTCCCAAACAGCAACTACAATCACCCAATACAAACAGCCAACCACATGCTTGGCGAACGTTCATTACACTCCGAATCGGCAAAAATGGCGGACGACGAGCTTGAGGCAGCTATTACTTTCGGGTTGACATATTTTTACTATAAATTAAGGCGACGCCTTGATAATTTGGCTGTAGCGATGCCGATTTTTCTCAGCAATGTCTAAAGCTAAGAAACTAAAGTTCATTGTCAGTATTCATCATGTCTTTGTCTTTGAATTGCCCATAGCATAACACGATTGGACAACTTTTATAACACAGAATTATCAATCGAAAAGACCTCTGTAAAAAAGGGATTCCTATTTTTCCAATAGAGGAGAGTGATTTAAGGTTCCAAAATTTGTACATAAATTGGTTGAAGCATACACTTTAATATGTGCATAGCTTATATGAAATGTATTTATGGTTTTTAAATTACGCGACAAAAACCATTTTGTCGCTTACGCCCTTTCCATTTTTTGCTGTTCCATTGCTTGTTTTCTATGAGAGGCCGGCCCGGCTTCTCATAGAAAACAAGCAATCTAAAACATATCCAACACGGTTTCTTACTTTAACGCGGCGTCACCTTAAACACTTTTATTCATTATAATGCTGATGCGAGTCCATGCATCATTAACCTTTTGCCGATTTTTGTGATCGGCATCTTTGGAATTCCAGAGACATAGCTCATTTTGATAAGCCTCCAAAAATGTCAGAATCATAGGTGCTAACCAGTCACTCATTTTTTACGCTTTGCGCGCCAACGTAAAAGTAAAATAAAAACGTAAAAGTAAGCAAGTAAATACGTCCACCTCCCGCAAGCTCGCGCGCATTACTGACCGCTTTTCAAACGTGTGGATACGTCGCAAACTGTTTGCCAAACATCCTTTGATCTGGCAAGAAAAACCGACACCGATGCCGAACACTGCCCAACACAAACACAAACAGGCAAAAAACGACAAACACCCATCCACACGTCCGTGTTTGCTGTTTGCTGTTTGCCATTGTTTGCCAAGCATGTGGATGGGGCTTAATGCTGATTGTACGCTATAGCATACGTAGCTACGTAGCCAATCAGAGTCCGCGGAGCGTAGTGACGTGCTATATTAGTGTAAACACACTAGGCCGAATTACGCCGGCGTGAATTCCGCCGCGTTTCAAACTCATACAAAATACGGGCGGAACGCGAGAGACGACACACTATTCCGTCGCGTATTTGTATGCGTTTGACATTTGCGGCGGAATTTACACCGGCGTAATTCAGCCTAGTTTGTTTAGACCCTATTTCGATCGCGGATTCTTGGAAATCTATTGTTATTCTATTGTTGTCGCGGTCACCGGTGTCCTTATGAGGCTTGATAGGTTAATCGGCCGCTGAATGTCAACGCCTACGGCCTACGCATACCGTAATAACGTATTGTCCGTTAGATGTAATTTGTGAACGAAAAAATGAATATGTATGGAAATACAATAAACTGCGTAACGTTCGCTCATATTCGCCGGCTGACAGTCAGTTTGGTTTGAAGACGGCCTCAGGCTCTTGGAATTCACTATCCGGAATCTTACTGACCCTAAATTAGCATCATGGCTAGAGAAAACTTTGAATGTATTATGTAACATTATGTTTTGAAACTTCTGCCGTCTGCTACAGTTTTAACGTAGAGTTCCAAAAACTGCGCAGTTTTCTGACCGTAGAGATTCCGGAGAATGTGGTTCTGGGTTTAGGTCTTTTTCTGGATAATTGAGCTGTAAACTACTAGTAGATTTTACATACGATTAGAAAATTAGAAGATTTTTAAGACAGTAATTGAGTTACTAATAAGTAGACATATATAAGAAAGATTCGTCTTTTGATGTGGTGTAATAGTTTTACAGAATTAAATATCAAATGTAGGTGCCTTATGTACCTTACAATAATAATAATAGGTATTATTATGATGTCCAAGAATTCGATAAATAAGTTGTACTTAGTTTGCTGAAAATTCCTTTACATTTTATGTGCTTGTGTTTAGGTTTAATTTTAAAGTAAGATTACCATTCTACTGTCAACACTTTGCCTTAATTTTAATAACTATAAATTATAAGTGCATTTTTGTTTGTGACAAGTTTGAATTCTGGTAATTTTGGTTATTCAAAAGCCAAAGACTTGTGAGCATACTCAATCCGAACAAATTATATGTAAGCATTTAATTTTAATGTTTTACCTACTTAAAATTGACATGATTGTATGATCTGATCCTTGAAATAAAAAGATAAAACGTTGTTTTCTATTTCTGTACTTGATAAACTTGGAGATGCCGGGATCGAACCCGGGGCCTTTCACATGCAAAGCGAACGCTCTACCACTGAGCTCCGTCCTCTATTGAGCATAGTTGTAAAAAATATACTGAGCCTAAAAATAGGCACGTTTTATTAGTAACTAGCGACCGCCCCGGCGTTGCACGGGTTTAAAATATATAGTCACTGAAAAAATTATTAAAATCGATAGCCTATGATCCTTCACGTGGTCTACTTCTTATCTGTGCCAAATATATGTAACATAAAAATTGCTACAGTAGTTCGCAAGATAAGCCCTTTCAAATAATTTCCCCCGTTTTTTCCACATTCTCCTATTAGTCTTAGCGTGATAAAAATATATAGTCTATAGCCTTCCTCAATAAATGGGCTATCTAACACTGAAAGTATTTTTCAAATCGGACCAGTAGTTCCTGAGATTAGCGCATTCAAGTTAGCCCTTTCAAATAATTTTCCCCGTTTTTTCCACATTTTCCTCTATTTCTTCGCTCCTATTGGTCTTAGCGTGATAAAATATAGCCTATAGCCATCCTCGATAAATGGGCTATCTAACACTGAAATAATCATCAAAATCTGTTGCGTAGTTTTAAAGATTAAAGGGAACAAAGGGACATGAGGGAAAATAAAGCGATTTTGTTTTATAATAAGTATAGAATTAGAGCCAACGCGTGTGTATCGCTTTGCAGACGATGGGGCGGTGCGGTCCGGTCAACTTCGCCGCGTCAATGTTTGCGTTACTGCATGTAAACTGGTTTGTGTGATCCACGGCGGGTAGCCGCGGACATGCGCCGCCAGTGCCCGCCGGGCACCAGCGGCGCGGTCTTTTTGCCCGCCGTGTGCGTTGGCCCTTTGTGCGATCGTTCGCGGCGAAATTGAATTGCAAAGCGCCTAAATGAAAAATTGTAAGTCACAGGTTACACGGTCAAATTTTTATCAATCTGATTGACGGAATATTATATTCATGGGTTTAAAAAGTTCATATTAAAATACGATTAATCCATCAATCCGTGGCGTAGTTACACGATCAAATTTTCGTCAATCCGTACCGGATTGATGGAACCGGCGACTATGGGAAGCGCAGGCGCGTGCGACGGATCACGGAGCGCGGACGCGAGCGACGACGCGACGCCGCGCTGCCCATACTATTTTACAAAACTAAAAAAAACAATTACTCCTAAGTAGCTCCTTGGGCTCAAGTCTCAACTCACACTGAGGTCGCAGCATCGCGACGAGTCATGTTTTTTGCCTACAGAATATTATGCATCTCTATTGTTTTATAACTTATTAATTTAGTACTTTCACACTTCACAGATACAGTTTGTCAAGAAAGAGTAGAATCTGAAAATATTTTTTTCAAACTTAATCACGATCAGAGTGTCCGTGGCCTAATGAGTAGACCTTTGGTTCGCACTCTTAGAGGGTGCAGGTTCGATACCGGATGGAGACATTTTCTGATCTCAACTCTCAAGTACATAATAAGGACGCTCATACGGTAAAGGAAAACATCGTGAGGAAACCCGTACAAAGTAAGTTGCTCCCAGACATGTTGGCTAGTTCTTTCCTCTGGATTAGGCCGATTATGTTGCTAGAATATCTTATGTACTTGGGCAACCATACGGACATTTAAATCTTGTCCCAGGCACTACAGTATTTGAGGAGTGGTTACTTCGCTCTGAAAACACTGTGTAAATCATCCACAACGGATGCAAAGGCCTTGTTTTTAATCACGATCAAGTGGTAGTTTTTGCGCCTTGTATTTTCACAGAGAATGTTTGTACACCTTAAATATTAAGGGCCTTCCCTACGGAGATTCCGTAATTTACCGTATTTAAAGCCTTATAAACTCATAATTTGAAAGCTACAAAGTTATAATAAAATACAGCAATAATCTTCAGCATATCGACATTCCTTTCCCCGTTTTAAATTTTCTATTTTTGTTTAATATACTTATGATATCAGCTTCCAAAGTAAAACCAATTTATTAAAATTTAAGCATACATTCAGTATCTCCTGTCCAATTTTCATCAATCTGATCCATCAATCCGGTAAAGATTGACGAAAATTGATCGTCTAACCCACGGTTTGATCATATTTTTAATATGAACTTTTTATAACCATCAGTATTCCGTCAATCAGATTGATGGATTAGATCCGCTATCCCCAACCCGCGGCCCGCGGGCCGCATGCGGCCCGCCGGGACTTTATTTGTGGCCCGCGTGATGTTAAACAATTTTAAAATGGCAAAATAACGTAACTCTACGTGATAGTCGTTAAATTTTTTCCACTTTTAAGGGTCCTCTATCCCCTGAATTAGCAGATCGATTGTCTATCAGTGCGAATATCGACGTAAATGACATTAAAATAACATTCATAACAGCGCGCCTTGTACGGTGGCGGTTAGGACGCTCGCCGCGTCCATGATAGGGCGAAATAGGAGAAAAAACCTTTTTAAGGCTTAATATAATACATATTTCAAAAAAGTAAAAAAAAAAAACAAGTTATCAACTTATGTATTGCAAAGCAGTAGATATTTTTTATATATTCTTTTGATAAATAATGAAGGATTAAAGTGGTTTCATTCAACGATTTGGAGGTGATTTGGTTTTTTATTTCTTTATTATGTGATACCGATAGAAAAAATATTATGGCAAAACCACGTTACGTATCATATCATGTAGATTACTCATTATTTTTTTCAGATATAATTTCTCTGTTAATGCCGATGAAAAGTGGTTTCTTGCACGCTTTTTTCGCGAGAGCAGCCTTAAATAATTTTGAAGAATGTTATTTTTAACCCTAAAAATTTTTGTTTGCGGCCCGCGACACCAAGACCAAAACATGTTTGTGGCCCGCATGAAAAAAAGTTTGGGGACCACCGGATTAGATTGATGAAAATTTGACCGGCTAACTGGCGACAAATGACATTAGAGATGAATAATAATATTATGTTTTGGCCAAAAACGTATTGCTTCGACTCTGCCTCAGTCTGAGTTGAGCCTTATTGGTAGGTACTGTACTCTGAGTCTGAGTAGGTACTATACCAATATTTATTGGTCTGAGTCTCAAGCCAATCATTATTGGTCTGAGTTTCAGACCAATAATAATTGGTATTTGACAACTCTTCTTAAAAATATATTCAACAAGTTTGGTTACTCAAATAAAACAAGTTTTAAAATGTTGTGAAATTTAAATAAAATACCAAATGTAACATGAAAAATATTTAATTTAATAATAATAATACTTATTATTTCATAAATAAATTAATACTTTCACAATAATACCTATAGTTCTAAAAAATTCCTATCAAAATATAGGTAGACCTTGAAATGAATATAAGATCCATATTGATATAAATGCAAACTAGGCCAAAGACTTTCCTCCGTCTATGACATAACAAGATCCAGTGATGCTTTTAGCTATGTCACTCGCTAGGAAGGAGATCAAGTTGGCAACTTCTTCCCCTTCAACGATTCTCTTCAGAGGTGTTCCGCAAGCGATATTCTTGCAGAACATATCAAGCTGATCTTCTGTGAGGCCTGTATCCTTGAACAGATTGGTTTTAACAAAACCAACATTTACAGAATTGACTCTAACACCATCTGTTGCCAGTTCCAGAGCTGTGCATTTGGTGAACTGGTCCAAGGCAGCTTTAGACATGTTGTATGCTAAGGACATGGTGTTGGGTCTGCTACTGGATATGCTGGAGACATTTATAACACAGCCTTTGCTGTTGACTAGATGAGGAACACACAGCATCGTGAGATGATACACAGATCTTACGTTTGTAGAAATAACTTTATCGAAAGACTCCATATCGGTTTTCTTGATTCCTCCCATTGCTATAATACCAGCATTGTTTATCAAAACATCGAGTTTGTCGGTCTGCTCAATGGTTTCCTTCACGATTCTCTCTACGTCCAAATCTTCGGTTAAATCTGCGACTATCGTCAATGGTTTTATTGATTTAGCTTTCTCGCAATATAAGGCGATTCTTTTCAAGTTGTCGCCTTTTTTATCGACTAAGACGAGTTTGGCTGATAATTTCGAGAAGAGTATAGCTGTGGCGGCTCCGATGCCAGAGCCGGCACCGGTTATTAACACCACCTTTTCGGAAAAATCCATCTTGACTTACTGTTTAGTAATAATTAAGTGTCCGTTTTTAATTCGTAATATTACTGGGCATGAACGTAGAAAAAAAGGTTCATGTTACTGGGTACCTATTTATCAGAATTTCGTAAACTATATACTACGCAGTACGCACAGAACACAAAACACAAAAATACTCACAAAATACTACGTTTCACAGTACGTTTACGTACGGTTTTCCTCTATGACGTACGGCTTTACGTGCTATTTTTGAATTTTGACTTCTGTCAGTTGTCATTGTCACGAATGGTCTCACGTCACACGTCACACGATCATGTGATAATTTGTCAAAGTCAAAATCAGGCATCAGCTGTTTTTATTTTCTTTTGATTGCGGCTCTATACGATGCCATAGCCCTCTACAATAATTACAGTGGCCAGCACTGGGCGATCGAATGGCGGCAGGTGCATGCCATGGCCATGCAATGGTCGCAACGCCTCTACATGATGGCCGTGTTTTGTGATCTAAACGTCGTTCAAGATGGACGTGACAAGCATTAGCCATTGCGGAAATGCAAAACGTGCATTTTTAATAATTCATGACTTCACCAGATGACCCGGTGAACTTCGTATGACCTCCCTCCTAATATGAACCTTCTCTTGAATTCTAGGAATAATTATTTCGATACTAAAATTAAAATAATGGTTTATGGTAGTGATGGTGATGACAATGATGAATGTAATAATCATATTAAGAGCCCGGGTTACCCTCGAAATTCTCATACATACGTAAAACCAAAATCATTTTCTCATACGAAAATATTTAACATGTTTGAGTTATTTTTCAGCTTAAAATAGTAATTACCTTTTTTTTTTTTTTTTTTTAGGAGGGGAAATACTTTGCGTATCCCCCACCCCCCGGGGGAAGGGGCGGGGGTATGTGGGACTCCCTAGAGGTCTACCCACTAAAACCCCCCCAGCCCTCCGTCATGCGCCTATAGTGCGGGAGGGACGGGTACTGCAGAGCATTTCAACTCCGCCCCTTCCCGTGCGCAGCCGCAACTGGCATCGTCTTCTAGCGACTTTCGCCGCTGACCTCACCGAGAGCCCCCCGGGCTATAGGGGGGCTGTCTTCTCGGGACCCTTTATGCGGACGGGATCCCCCGATCGCCGCCCGCGGGTCTAGGCATCCGTCTCCATGACAGCGGAGGCGGGCGGAGCCCCAGCGCCTTTAGGCTTCGGCTTTCGCCGAGCCTTTTTGGACGGAGCCTTCTCTTCTCCGGGGGCCGGCTTTTTCGCTACAGACGGACATCCGCTGCCGCCCAGCACGTGCCCCCTTTCGACCCTGCCAGCGGCTTCACACAGGGCGCAGTTTGGTTCTGCGACCCCGCACTCCGCCGCCTTGTGTCCCGGTTTCCCGCACCGGAAACAAGTCCGACTACGGTCCACCGGGCACCGGCACTTGGCAGCCACGTGGCCGGTGTCCTGACAGCGGAAGCAACGCGTTGGCCTCGCGGCCAACAACGTCACCCTCGCCGACACCCAACCAACACGCAACCGCCCAGAGCTCGAAAGCTTCTTGGCGGCCGCGACTGGGAGGCGGACCCAACACGATCCGTCCCCCCGTGGCCCCTCTCTTATTGGCCCCGCCCGGATATCGCCGGTCAGGCACTCTCCTGCTCGTGCGACCGCTTCCACGACTTCAACGGTCGTCACGGAGTCGTCAAGGCCGGCGATGCGCATCTCCGCGCATGCGGCTGGCCGCCCAACTTTCACCTCCGCAGGCAGGACACTCTTAAGCCTTGCGGCGAAGGCGTCCGCCTTCTCTCTTGCGCCCTCACCAGCTATGGTGAGAAGGCGCCCTCCGGTTCGAGCCCGGCGGAAGCGGACTTGTGGAATGTCAAGATCCACAATGTTCACCGCCCGCCGGGCATCCTCAATGGCCTTGGCGTAGGTCAGACCCGCCTTCACAGCCGACTCTTCTATTGTAAGAGCAACGGCCGCAGTGGCAGGGACCCGAAGCCTGGGCTTTTTCTTCTTCTTCGGGACAGCTGTACATTGTGTAGCCGCCCCTTTCGTCCTCTTGCCCTTTGGACCCACTGTGGTCCATGGCGTCTCAGCACGGGGGGAGCTGGTGTTCACTCCCCCTTGCATCGCCTCCTGAGCGGCCATTGTGGGCCGCTTCTTCTTTTTCCTGGCCTTTTTAGGCCTGGGCGCCGTGGAAGCAGCAGGGGCCTCTAGAGGGGCCGATGCAGCAACTGACGGTTGCGACTTCTTCTTCTTAGCCGGTTTCCCTTTCGCCTTCTGCAGAGGGTGTCCCGGCATTTCTTCCTCGATCGGCCTTATGTCCGACGCCAGCGAGGGTCTCCGTCTCGGCTCGGGCAGGAGACGATCCTCCAACCCAGCAAGCCTGGCGTTGAGCATATTGCCAAAGGTCTCCACGTTTGCACGGGAGACTTCGGCCAATAGCTCACGCACGTCACCACCAGTTGGCTGGGAGGTCTGTCTGCGCAACTCGTCAAGCTCCTGGCGTAACTTCGCCACTTGCTCTTCGAGCCGCGCATTCTGAGCCTCCAGCCTCTTGATCTCCTCCGATGAGGAACGATCTTTCATCTCTTCGAAGACCATTTTAATGGTCGCCACAGACTCTTTAAGGTACCTTACGTAGGTACCCTTAAGATTGGATGACTTCGTGGCGACCATTTCAATGGTCTTTAGCGAAGTCTCCACCGTCCTCATGAGGTCAACGCCTGTCCGCTCCATAGCCTCTTCTCGCGAAGGAGAAGAAACGGGGAGTCCGGATTGGGAGCGGGCGGAGCTGATGGACTCTCGCGTTTTCCTCGCTTCCCGCGCTGCCTCAGCGACCTCTTCCTCGGCCTGTAAACGAAGGGCCTCTTCCTTCTCCAGATTAAAGTTGACCTGTGTCTTCGCCAAACCGGCATATTTGCCGGTCGTCGGAGGGCGGCCACGCCCTCTCTTTGGTTTGGGCGCCGCCCCTTTGCTGAGGGGCGGTGTCATGTCATCATCCGATCGCCTCTTTCGGCGTCTCCTGTCCAGGAATGCGGGCAGGCCCCCGGAATCCAGCGACATGCCAGACATTTCGCTGGAGTCCGAGAGCCAGTCCTCGCTGTCTAGGCCAGGAGTGTCTCGTCCGGGAATTCGAGTAGGGGGCGGCATCATCGCATCGCGTGTCATCAGGACACGCGGAAGATCTTTGCCACCCCTCAACTCCTTGTCAGTCCGTGGCTCCGCCGCCGGCGCGGTAATGGGCGCCGGCTTCGGGCTGTCGCGCTTTTTCGCGCCGTCATCGCCTCCTAGGGCCGCCAAAATAGCCAGTTAAAGGTTAAGAGCCCGGGTTACCCTCGAAATTCTCATACATACGTAATACCAAAATCATTTTGTCACACGAAAATATTTAACATGTTTGAGTTTTTTTTCAGCTTAAAATAGTAATTACCTAGGTTCCTGTACAAAAATTAATTTCAAAATATTTAAACACTAAAAAATAGAGTAAAGCACTAAAAATATATATATATATATATATATATATATATATATATATATATATATATATATATATATATATATATATATATATATATATATATATATATATATACATAAATATTAAATTTAAGCACTACAAAATATTTTAACTCTAAAAAATATTTTTTAGTATTTAAATATTTTGTAGTAAGTTTACTATTTATTTATATATTTTTTAGTGTTTTACTCTATTTTTTAGTGTTTAAATATTATGAAGTTAATTTTTGTTTAGGAACCTAGGTAATTATTATTTTAAGCTGAAAAATAACTCAAACATGTTAAATACTTTCGTATGAGAAAATGATTTTGGTATTGCGTATGTATGAGAATTTCGAGGGTAACCCAGGCTCTTAATATGCTTTCCGTTCTTAAAACAACGCCGAAACTCCCAAACTTGTATCTTTAAAAAGTCAGGAGTTATATACTTATATAATGTAAAAGCTACAATAATTATTGTAAAGTTTCATCAAAATCCGTTCAGTAGTTTTTGAGTAAAAGATTATCAAACATCCATACATCCATACAAACTTTCGCTTTTATGATAATATTATTATATTTTCATCCATTATGAGATCACGTACTCGTCATTTTGAATGAAATTCTTATATTGTAATACGAATTACGACGTCCTCACTCGACCGCGTACTTCTCTTATGGGCTATGGCAAGGGCTGCATTATGCATAAACCATAATCATCGAAGACTGACTAAAGTCTGTACTCTGTAGTCTTTATTTAAATAAGCAGTGTACTTGCCTACAACTGAAACGAAGATTATCCGAACGAACCCGGGAAAACCCGGGTTTTGGGGATCACGAAAAAACCCGGGTTTCGAAATATTTTAAACTTTCACAAGTTTCGTTTTTAGAATATTAAAGACTATACCTACAAGCCATTAGCTATGTCCACATTATGCGCTTTCGTCTTCAATTTTCGTCATCTTTCATTCAACTTTCGTTTTGGCCATGTTTTGGCGCATTCAATAATTGAATGCGTCAAAGAACGCAACGTCAATTACTGTCATTTTTAATAATAAAGCAAAAGTTTTGGATGGTCAGAGGGCATGCGTCACGGGCATGCCTCATGTTCGCTGTTGATTGCGCTATAACGAATGTCCTTGGCGAGCAGAAAAAGGCAGAGTGTGGACAAAACTATTATTTATTTAATATTGCTTGATGAAACTGGGTCTTATTGTCACAAAGTAAGTATTAATATTTTAAAAATACTACCAAAACCAATGTAAAAAAGCCAAGTCTCTTCAATCTATACAATATCTCAAAAAGTTTTTAAATCTCATAGAAGCCAAGTCTTGGTACCTAATCTTATTTTATGGACATTAAGAATTTAGTTTTTTTCTGGAAAACGTACGGCTATGTTCATGAAATAAGACGTATATATCATGAATATTTTGGTCATCATTATTTTTAAGTAAGTACCTAATAATTTTAATAATATTATAAGGTCAGATAGCTAATATTATGCGTTATAAGATGTGTGTCACCAGTAAATCACTGTGGGCCTATTTGTGGGCACTATCCGTCTAGGGCCGCATTTACATATAAAACATTTCGATATATCAATTCGACCACGATGCAATTTGTGAATAGCCCCCATAAATAACTATTTCCCATTTGACATACGACCCTCCGTATAAGGCAGAATGCAGACATTTTGCTTTATAGTTTACGAGATGACACCCGCAACTCCGTTGCTCCAAAATTCGTTTATTGCACGGGAACCGTATATTTTCCGGGACAAAAGAATCCTATATCCTTTCTCAGGATACAAAGGATCTGTACGGGGCGCCGATCTGGGCAGACCGATTGCGCAAGGAAAACAGTCTCGCGCCAGGGTATGGCCATCCGGGCAGTCCGCGGCTACCGCACAATCTCCAAAGATGCGGCTTGCCTGCTCGCGGGGGCCATCCCCATGGGATTTGGATGCGCGTGCCCTCGCCCATGTATTCTGGCGTTGCGCTAGGGTTCGCGCGGGGGGCAGCAACCCCCTACCGGACGCCGTACGTCGGTGGAGGAGCGATGCGAGAGACATGGCAATTGATTTGTGGCAAGAGCGGCTAGAAGAGCCGCAAGCCAGCGTGGACTTAGTTCTGGCCATCCGCCCAGTTCTCAGACAGTGGGTCGATCGCAAGGAAGGTACTCTCTCATTTCGCCTCACACAGGTGCTGACCGGGCACGGGTGCTTCGGTCGGTACCTGTGCGAGATCGTCGGAAAGGAAGAGACCCCAAGATGCCACCATTGTGACGAAGACAGGGACATGATCGAGCACACTGTCGGTCTGTCCCTCTTGGAATGGACAACGTGCGGCCCTCACAGCCGCCATCGGATATGACACCTCGCTCCCAGCATTGGTTCGTTCGATGCTGGGCAGCAATCAAGGATGGAGGGCGGTCGAAGACTTTGCTGAGCAAGTAATGGCCGCCAAAGAGGAGGCCGAGCGCATACGCGAGCGGGAGGCACTCGACCCCCGAAGACGCAGACGGCCAAGGCGACGTAGAGTCAACCATGACGAGCGAAACGTTCCGCCATAGCCTGGGAGCTCGGGGCATCGGTGTGGGGACGCCGATGTCCATTGTACAGAGCTCACGAGCGGGTCGCGATGCGCTATGTGTTCCAGTGCATCGCGACGTAAAATATGCAGAGGAATGGCCTAGACAAGCCCTAGTAGGGTCTCTGTTCGGAAAGAAACACGGTCGGGTTTTAGTGGGTAGAGCTGCGGCCACTACCATCTCATCGGTCGCAGCGAGTCCCACATAACCCGGTTGTCCTCCCCAGCACTGCCGGATGACATTGAGATGTACTCAAACAATTTTTTAAGTGGCATGAATGTGTGTGCAGGCCCTTAGTTGGCGCCTGGCGTTTCCCGCCTTTATTTGACAGAAATTCGAAATTTGAAAACCGCTAGATTTTTTTCGGCCCCGCGCAAATCAACTGTGAAATTCAATTGAGCGACCATAAATTTGGACGTTTGAAAAATTCTCGTACCTTTTTCAGATCGGTATTTCCTAATGTATCACTGGTGTACGATTTATTTAACACTTTCTTATGTTTCTTGACAGTGATTTATTAATACGTGGATTAAAGTTCAGTCAGACTGTGTTGTTATTTTATCTTTGATTTCAATAACTACCAGAGAGGCCTCCAAATCCTTAGAGCATTAAACCAGCCAGGCTGGTTTAATGATCTAAGTCCAAATCACAGCAAGGAAAGGATCTGGAACAGAATAGAATAGATAATTATTTATTTGTACGACTTATATTAAAACTAAACCTAAACTTTAAAACAATATTTCCTATATTGTGTTTTTATAATCTACTAGACGTTCCGCGCGGCTTCGCCTGCGTAAATTAGATATTTCACAGACAAATTAGTCCACAAAAATAGCCTATGATCCTTCACGTGCTCTACTTCCTATCTGACCCAAATAACAGAAAAATTGCTCTAGTAGTTCATGAGATAAGCCCATTGTGTCACGCCCAAACTACAAAGTCACGCAGTACGTAAATAAAATGCTCCATGGAAGCAAGTTTTAATTGGAATTCAAACTAATACAACTTTGCCTCAACATGATCCTGTAACTTAATAAGTGGGAAACTTGATGAATATTTTAAAAACTTTCTCTTCGTCAAGTTAAGTCTCATAGCTCTATAAGATTAAGAAAATGCGAATATGTAAAACAGTGCCGTAAATAGCCTTTTTTGCGCCCTGTCACAGAATATATTATATTAGTTGTACGCCTGTGCGAGCTTCTATTACTGCACCCTAGTTTTTAGGTTCCGTAGTCAACAAGGTGAAGGAACCCTTATAGTTTCGGTCTGTCGGTCCGTCTGTCCGTCTGTCTGTCTGTCTGTCTGTCCGCGGTTTCGCTCAGAGACTATAGGACAAAGCTGTAATTTGGCATATAAGTGATGCCGACAAAATGGTACATGTTTTTTTTTTTAATATTATGAGTATTTAAAGATTATTTTCCGATTTAGGGATCCGTTTGTGAAATATTAAGTTTTAAAGTGGATAAAAACAGGGTCCAGTTTCCCCCCCTTCTACCAGCTTTCTGGAAATATGAAAAAATTCACGAAGTTATTGAGTAATAGTCGATCAACTAAAAAAAATGTATACGGCGAAGTAAAGAGGAACTTTTCGTCCAAATTCCTTTGGGGGCGTCCACAAATTACGTGAGGTGTTTAGGGGGAGGGGAGGGGGTTGAGTGTCAAATCTCACCTAATCTCACGTTGGGGAGAGGGGGGTTCTCGGCAAATCTCACGTAATTTTTTTCTCAGCAAAATACATAATAGGTACTATTTTGGTCCATTTCATCCAGATTGTATGTATGCTTAAGATTTTATCATAATAAGCGTAATCGTTATACGATGAAGATCATTCACAAATTCGTTCAAAAGAAAATATACTGATTGTCAAACCAAACGTTTACGTAAGAGTCAAGGAGGGGGGGTTGAATAAAATCTCACGAAATCTCACCAGAGGGGGGGGGGTCAAAAAATTCAAAAAAACACCTCACGTAATTTGTGGACGCCCCCTTTGAAAGTGTGGCGGTACCCACAATTCGCCTAACATTCCTGCATCGCGCTATCGAAGTTTTCTAAGCGCGTCGGTATATATACGACAGCTGAAATGAATCACGCGGGCTTCGGCCTGACCGGGCATACCTCTTCGCTCGGTCGGAAGATCTTCCTTTGGCCTCCACATTTATATCCTACATTGGTGACCCTCGACAGAACACGCCTCCTTCATCATCATCGCTCCCCGCCCCTCCGCACCGCGCCAGCCAGCATCGCCTCATCGGGTACATCGTCCACTAGCCGCAACGTACCGCGGCCTGGGCGACTCCGCATCGGCATCATCGGGCTTTCTCACTACACCGACCGGTCAGCAAGCAGAGCACATCTCTCCTGGTCAGCATGTAGCATCGGCCCCGCACGGCAGCTATCCGACTCACTGGATCCCGTGCAGCAGCTTACAGTTCGGACTCACTGGGACTCACTGCAACAGTTCCGACTCACTGGAACTCCCTGGCACTGGCGACTCAAGCGAAGACTTCAAGATTCGACCTCCGGTCTTCGGGGGGGAGTGATGTGGCGGTACCCACAATTCGCCTAACATTCCTGCATCGCGCTATCGAAGTTTTCTAAGCGCGTCGGTATATATACGACAGCTGAAATGTATCACGCGGGCTTCGGCCTGACCGGGCATACCTCTTCGCTCGGTCGGAAGATCTTCCTTTGGCCTCCACACTTATATCCTACAAAAGTAACCGAAATGATGTTGTTACTTGGTAGTAGTGTAAAACACATTATAAATATACATTCATTGACCAAAATAAAATAAAAAAAACTAGCGGTACTGCGGAACCCTATATTGCGCGTGGCCCGACACGCACTTGGCAGGTTTTTTTTAGATATAGGTACCCGGAGCAATGCTTCCAAGGCCTCCCTGGTCTGGCCATTCTTGCGCCCCCCAAGTCTGCGCCCTGTGCCTGGGCACCGATGGCACCGCCCTATTTACGGCACTGATGTAAAATAAGGATTAATTTTATGTGCCAGGGATGCAGGGGCCCAATTCTCTGTTCGAATGTCGCTCGAATCGTAGATATACGTAGGTATATAATTATTAGGTAATAGTCACATGCTGTCTTAGGGTCAGTTCCTATTCGATCAACGTGAAGAGATGCATTTTCAAATAGATATTCCGTACAAGCTTATATGTTTATCAATAACAGTGTGCTATCTTCTTGTGAAATTATTAGTCAAGTTAGTTTTGAATATAGATTATATTTTAAGGTCCAAAAATATATTTCAACTTTGAAATTCGAATGTGAATTGACAGTTACGGTCCATTTCGCGCGCAATCCACAAATTGGCGATACTTCACGAGCGGCGCACCATCCATCGCCGGAACGACCGAACCGCCGCCATTACTATTAATGTTTAAAGGATATGGAGAATAAGTTGGATGATTCTGATTGCTAGTGCTTTTAATTATTAATTTGCAAAGTGACATAGCCAATTCCTAATTTCTTGCAAGTTCAATTTTCATAAAATTAATAGTGATGGGCCGAATGTGGTTTGAACCGAATACGAACTTCGGCCGAACATTCGGTAAAAATGAAAAATTCGGCCGAACTTCGGTACAATTTCACCGCGCTTTTTCGTGTTGTGACCTCAGAATACAGAAGCTTGTTCTGTATTCTGAGGTTGTGACTTGTTTACGCACTTGCTGCAAATATTGCTAGATGTGCCCCGCCCGCACTCCGCGCTTCTCCGCGGGGCCGTTACTGTAGAGGATTCGATACCGGTCATATTTTTAACCGACTTCCAAAAAACGAGGAGGTTATATGTTCGGCTGTGGATATATTTTTTTTGTATGTTCAACGATTACTCCGCCGTTTATGAACCGATTTTCGAAATTTTTGTTTTGTTGTATTAGGTTTCACTCCAATTTGGTACCATGTTCACAAAAGTGGTGACCTGATGATGGGATCCATGAGTAATCGAGGGAACTCCTCGAAATTTATATGGTGATTTTGGTTTAATGAGAAGCATCCTAAGCATATGCTACCAAAACGAAAGATTTTGCACCGAGGTATACTATGGTTCCGAAGCTACTAAGAGAACTCCGGATTCCTTATAGATACAAGTTTGGGAGTTTAGGCGCTGTTTTAAGAACTAAAAGCATATGCTACCATGCAAATTACATTCATCATCATCATCATCATTATCATTACCACGTCAGGGTCACCAATGTCACCAAATTCAACCTTATCTCCAGAGCATAAGGCACACATTTGACATTACTCCTGAGAAGTTAAAGTTGCTTCGATAATGTAACATTCTGTTTCACTTCGCCGAGATATTCTGGAAAACAACCTAATTTCAACCTTTTGCATTGCGTTTAGCGTTCATAGTATAATAACGCATCGCATCGCATATCTACCAGGACTGTCAGCGAGCGGCGCGGCGGCGCGGACGCGGGCCGGGTACTATGTATAGAATACAAATTACTCACGGAGGTACTATGTGCGCTGCGTGTGCGACAAGTCGAGCGAGTGCCAGCCTATTGAAACTAGTCCGGTGACCGGCTACTTAGCACGTCACACGTGTTCACTTCGATTTTTTTAAATGTATTGTTTAAAATTATCTGCAGGCTGCAGCTGATAATATAATATTTTGTAAGTGTGACTGTAATAAGATACGTAGAATAATATACAGGTGTATTATTCTACGTATAGTACGCGTTTGCTTACTGGGTAACTAAAAAGAGTGAAATTATTATTTTTAACAAAAAGTTAAAACCGACTTCCAAGGTAAAACAATAATAACATCCTTATAATATGAACTGAAAAGTATTAAATAATTATTCCTATCTAATAGTGCCTTTTTCCGAATTCGGCTAAAACTCAACTAATTCTGTACTCAATCTTCATAATTTTGAAGTCGGTGCCAGTTCCAAAAGTTTCAAATATTCTGTCAGAGAACAGAAGATTCATCTGGTACCGACTTCAAAATGATGAAGAATGAGTACAGAAATAGTTGAGTTTTAGCCGAATTCGGAAAAAGGCACTATTAGATAGGAATAATTATTTAATACTTTTTAGCAGGGCTCGGAAACGTTATTTTTAATAACGGTTTTGATTCGTTCGGAACGGTTCATTGCAATAACGTTTTTGGGAACAAAAACGTATTTGAGAACGTATTGAAAACCGAAATAAAACGGTTAAATCCACACAGCGGGACATAGGGCAGTCAGTAAAGGTTTTCACCGCCGATTTTGTTGAACCTCAATCGATTTTCTTTGGTGAGTATAAGAGGATAACTTAAGAAATAAAAGTGGCATACTACCTACTTGCGCTTTTACCCTGGGGGTAAATGCAACTCCGTCTCGGGGGTGAATTTTTTTAAATAAAAAAGCCCTAGAAATCAATAGACACACAAAAGTAATTTGTTATGTTAACGATTTTTTTAAAATTTGAAGCGTTCTCTGCTTCAAATATTTCTTCAAATTGCTGCTTCAAATATGGGATGCAAATATTGTAGCAAAACGTGTCAATACGTTTTCTAATATAACATTATAAATGCGAAGGTGTTTTTGTCTATCTCTTACCTCTTCACACCCAAACAACTCAACTGGTTTACTGAGTATGAAGATACTTTTGAGGCTCGGGAAAGAACATATTAGGATACTTTTTATCCCGAAAAAATGTACGGGCGTCACTACGACTGCCCCTAAGTATACTGAGTCAACTAACAAATTGCAAACTTTACAGGAGAGCGTCAGAAAGAACGAATCGTTATATTTTTAATGTCATGAAAATTAGGAAAAAATAAATGGTCATAGATAATTACCTATAAAAAGGTCCTTCAACCCAGCAAAATAAAAATATGTTATTTCATTATCTACTGAGATAATGTACATATACTAGTATACGTCGACTATCTGTAAGTTGAAATTGGATCAACTACCACTTATATTTTTATACGTCGTATCATTGAATTTACGTATTTTGACAGTTCTAAATTTAAAATATGGTAAAACTATTTTTCATTTAGAGTTTTCTATCATAAGGTATCACCATTTTGCTCTCATAGTTCGTTTTTGTATAAATCTTGGCAGTTGACTCATTATACATGGATATAAAATAAGAAGCGTCCTATTTTTGTTGGTGAGTCAAGTGTGACAATGTAAGTTAAATAATTAAAAAAATATTTTATTTCTTACATTTTGAATTAAAATAATCAACTACATATGGATTAATATATATATATATATATATATATATATATATATATATATATATATATATATATATATATATATTAAATAAGGTAAGGTAAGGTAAGTAATAAGGCAACTACCGTCGCCCATGGATACTCGCAAGATCAGAAGAGCTGCAGGTGCGTTGCCGGCCTTTTAAGAGGGAATACGCTCTTTTCTTTAAGGTTTGCAGGTCGTATAGGTCCGGAAAAACTGCTGGTGACAGTTCGTTCCAGAGTTTTACAGTGCGCGGCAGAAAGTTACGCGAAAAATGCACTGTGGAAGACTGCCACTCATCAAGGTGATGAGGATGGTATGTTTTTCGCGTGGGACGATGGCGAAAAGTTGCAGGTGGTATGATTCCGAACAACTCCTCAGAGCACTCCCCGTGATACAACCGATAGAGGATGCAGAGTGAAGCTACATCTTCATTCCAAGGGGTCCAAGCTGTTTGAAACACTATGGCAGTCAACAATTCGAGCGGCCCTTCGTTGGATACGATCCAGAGGGAGCAGTTGGTATTTTGGCGCCCCTGCCCAGAGATGACAACAATATTCCATACGAGGCCGAACCTGCGCCTTGTAGAGTTGTAGGCGTTGGTCGGGACTGAAGTACTGTCTCGCTCTGTTAAGAACATCAAGCTTCTTCGAGGCTAACTTGGCCTTACCCTCTAGATGATATCGGAACTGGACTTCGCTCGATATGTTGATGCCAAGTATCTCAATGCTAGGGGAGATGGTTAAAGATGTGCCCTCGAAACGAGGATATACGACCATTGGTGCCTTTTTAGTGGTGAACGCGCAGACTTGTGTCTTGGCGGGGTTGAATTGGACCAAGTTACGTCTGCCTTATTCAGAGACCTTCTCCAATGAATTCTCCACCTTAGACACAAGTTCGTTTTGACTCTCTGTGGCATTTTGTCGAGAAATATTGGGGGAGCTGGTATATACAGCATCACCTGTACTTTCATCCGCATAGCAATGAATACCACTGGTCTGCAACATGTCATTGATATGCAGTAAGAACTAAGAATAGAGTAGGCGATAGCACACAGCCCTGAGGGACACCAGCATCAACAGACTGAGTTTCCGAACATTCGCCGTCAACTACGACCTTTATGCTTCTGTCTGCTAAGAAACCAGTGACCCACTTACATAATTTCTCGGGAGGCCCGTATGATAGAAGCTTTGATAGCAGCGCTTTATGCCAAACCCTTATGCCAAAGGCCTTCGCAATGTCCAAACTAACAGCCAATGCCTCTCCCTTCGACTCAATTGCCTGAGCCCAACGATGAGTCAGGTACGCCAAGAGATCACCAGCCGAGCGACCCTTACGAAACCCGTATTGTTTGTCGCTTAGTAATCGCTGGCCGTCCAAGTATCGAAGAAGCTGGCTATTGATAATGGATTCCATTATCTTCGAGAACGCACATTTTTATCAACTTAATTAGAATATTTTTAATTAAGTTGATAAAAATGTGCGTGAAACAAAACGCACTTACTTTTTTGATGTTATGTTGGCCATCTTGTCAATACACTTAATTTCATATGTTTTTGCTAACGACCGGTATCGTTTTATGTGTGAAATTGTGTAAGAGCCCCACTTTACGTCGTGTAAGTATTGATTTGTGTTAATTAGTGAAAATCAATGAATTTGTTTAAAAAAATTGGCCAAATGCGAGTCAGACTCGCGCACAAAGGGTTCTGAACCGTTGTGAGTTAAAACTTAAGAAATAGTTAGGAAGTAGGCAAACAATTGAATGTATTTTTTTTAATGTGAGTCGTGAATCAAATAATAACTTTATGTTGCTTTTAGTATTTTTGTTATAGCGACAACTAAAATACACAATCTGTGTAAATTTCAGAAGTCTAGCTATAGCAGTTCTTGAGATACAACCTGGAGACAGACATACAGATGGACAGACGGACAGATACCAAATACTCAGTATTAGGGTACCGTTTTTACCGTTTAGATTAGGTTTAGGTACAGAAACCTGAAAATTTAAACAATGTATTGATGAGTCTTAGTCAATATAGATTCAAAACGACGAGTATTAGTTGTCGTTTTCTATTACCAATATAATCCCGGGATTAATTGTAGATAATCCCGAAATCCCGGGATTAGAAAAATCGCCCGGGATCGAATCCCCTAGCCGTTAGCCAGCTAGTCATTTATAAAGTAAAAGTAAAGTAAGAGAGATTTCTTAGACTTGTTGAGAAGGGCAACAAAATTTTGTTTTTTGATTAAGTAAGAAAAATTTCTAAGGCTGGTTTGGTTAGTAAGAAGAGCGGTTTAATTTTGTTTGTTTAAGTAACCAAAAATTTTTGAGACTGGTCGTTAAAAGACCAATTTAAGTTTTGTTTATCACGTATGATTACTTTTTCGAATATAAAAGTAAATGACTATGAATTAGTATAGATAGTTCTTGTTTTTTCAGACCTTATTTTATTTCACTGTTAGTAAAGATACGTTTTTTTTTCATTAATTTCTAGATAGTGCAAGTATATTTAGTGCCGAATGTTTTGTATCAGACCTTATTTTATTTCACTGTTACTGCAGATATGTTTTTTTTCATTAATTTCTAGATAGTGCAAGTATATTTAGTGCCGAATGTTTTGTATCAGACCTTATTTTATTTCACTGTTACTACAGATATGTTTTTTTTTCATTAATTTCTAGATAGTGCAAGTATATTTAGTGCCGAATGTTTTGTATCAGACCTTATTTTATTTCACTGTTACTACAGATATGTTTTTAGTGCCGAATGTTCGGCATTTTAACCGAAATTCGGCCGAATGACGAAGTTCGGTTCAAGCTGCCGAAGTTCTGTTAAACCGAATGTAAAACGAATTTCGGCCCACCCCTAAAAATTAATAATTAATATAGACTGCTACTTTGGAAACCCGTAGCTTATACTCTATATTATATACGTATATTAAGTAATTAGGTTAGGTCAGGTAAATGTCAATGGAAAAATACTACTCAAAGTCAGCTTACCTCCACATTCTAAAGGTCACGTGACAAAGATAGCGGACCTTGAATATAATTCGCAACCACTGGCGACAACGCAACCACGTCGGCATTTTGTCGGTACCACAACGCAACCACAAAATGCTGCAGCGACACCATTCACACGTAACCACTGCTCGACGACATTTTGTCGTTGCGATGTCGTGTGGTTGTGGTACGTCATACGTGTAGGTAAAGGTTGGCCCTTACTCTACACGTAATTTACTACTTTTTATCGCAGCATAATGTACGGTTTCCGCAGAATTACAGTAAGAGTTCTCTTACTCTTGTAACCAAATAGGCAAATAATATAAATCTTACTTGAATTTTAACTTGAGTTAACTTTATATTAGCTCCGTGGTTAACCGACTCCCAAAAAGGCGGTCTTCGGTTGTGGATTTTTTTTCATTAAGCTTTGTATCCCTGCTCTAATTAAAAGCGAGTGGTTGTATTTTTTAGTTTCCGCTGATCCAATATAGAAATGCAAATCAACTTGCCACGCTAATATTGCCTTCTAGTGATGGACGTAACGATTTGTCGATAGTATCGATACTCTTATAGTATTGACTCGATACTGTAAGAGTATCAATTATAGTTTTATTATACTACTATTATTTATTATCTAGTGCACAGTGGCGTAATTCTATATCATCTGCCATCTGGGGTAACGTATACTATACTCACAAGGAGATGGCAAATTGTTTTGATGGGGCCCTATCAGTAAAAATCTTCGGTTGTACTTAGCTTAAATTAAATATTATATAATATAATAACCTATAAAATAATATGTAAGTAAGCTTAGTGTTCCAACTTCCAAATTCCAACACTAACAACAATATTTAAAAAATCTTTACACTAAAATAAAACACTAGATATAACGTAAAAAATTTTTTGTGAGTTCGCGGCCTCGGGAGTCGGATTCCTCTTGGGTCGGGGGGGCCCGTGGCATTTGGCCAGTCCTGCCACTCTATAGTTACGCCACTGCTAGCTTACATCTAACTTTTATATTTATATATTATTATGTGCTTTAGATTTAATTGAGACATATTTTCGAGACTTTCATGCAATTTTCATACTAACCAAAGAAACGCGAAAACTATAATAGAACCCACAGCATTAAATCATGCCTTGTCAAGGGGAAGAGTGAATTAACAATGGATCACCCTTGGCATGTCCATAAAAATACTTCCACGCGCCCACCGCGGTACTTAACCCGGTAATGGCCGATGAAATTCGGGAGAGTACTATTTAATAATCGTTTAGTAGAATTAATAATTCACAGGCTGACAATATTAAACACTAAATCATCGCCTATTAAGGGTATTGCAGACCAATACAGCCAATTGAATACAGAGTATTACGGCAATTACTACGCGTCATGTTGCGGTCTCAGCTGACCTTTACTGACACACACACACACACACACGCACGCACGCACGCGCACCCCCCCCCCCCCCCCCCCCACACGCACGCACACGCACACATACACACACACACACACACACACACACGCACACGCGCGCGCACACACACACACACACGCACAAACACCCACCCAAACACCTAAACACCCACACAAACTATGATAAAATAATAATTATGTTAATGCTGTCCTTCACATATTATCCGCGGGTGAGACCTGGAGACCTAGGAAACACAGGGTATCCTAGCTTAGGCTCCAGTTCACACTCCAATTTAAGGCGCTATATTGAAAAAACTGTCCTTTTTGACGTAATACTATAGGACCCTCGGAAATGTTACAAATCGGTAATGAGATATACATATATTCATAGCCTTATCTAGGTTTGAAAAGAACCAGAAACACGATTAATGTATTTTGCCTCGATACATTTAATTTTAGAAATGACCTCTTAAAAATACGAAATTTAAAGATTATTTTTAAACGAAAATAGAGATGTATTGTAGGAAATTAGTCTAATTATTGATAGGCAACCCAAAATCGTATAGAAGCATTTTGCTTAAATGCTCCTAGTTATTTTTTAAATGATTATAATTACGTTTTTCGCATGTTTTCCGAGCGAGCCGATAGCTTCTGGCCGCAGCGTATTCACGACTTTATAGTCATACAAATTAAGTATAAAATTGCCCTTGCGGTAAAATTACTTTCGATAAAGCGCCTAAAGGCGCCTTTACAATAATATTGTTATGTTAAAATACTATGCTAAGTTGTGTGTGAAGAAAAATAACTCTTTATCTTTTAACTTTATATTTCCTTAAAATAGAGTCCGCGCTACTAAAAAACTCTATCATATCATGGTATGAGTATCTTTGTCTGTGTTTTCGTTTCAAGTACCAAAAAGATAATATAAAAATATAAAAAAATAAAAAGACATACCTACTTGTTTTTCTAAAAAGATAAGTAATATAAAATATAAAAAAATAAAAAGACATACCTACTTACCTTGCATAACTTATATTTTGCTGTTTAATCATTATATTAGGGGGCGTCCACAAATTACGTGAGGTGTTTAGGGGGGGAGGGGGTCGAGTCAAATTGAAGTCAATAGTTGAATAAAATCTCACGAAATCTTACCAGGGGGGGAGGAGGGGTCAAAAATTCAAAAAACACTTCACGTAATTTGTGGACGCCCCCTTACTAGTACGTTTAGGACCGATTCACACCGGATCGGCAGCGGCCGGCAGCGGCGCGAAGAGGAGTCGGGCCGCCGACGTCCGCCTGCGGCGCCTCGAGCTCTTTTAGAAGTTTTCAAGCGATACTAGTAGTTATAAGTATGTAAATAAAGTTTAAAATTATTTCACACTAAAAGTGCTCTCGCGCCGCTGCCGGCCGCTGCCGATCGCGCCTCTGCCGACCGCTCCCGGCTGCTGCCGATCCGGTGTGAATCGGCCCTCAGGCTTAAAGTATAAAAATACATAGCACCTCATAATGATATTTTGAATTATTTGCAATATTTATTTTAATTTGTTGTTTTACCTCGATACCTACTCGGTAGATTAGGCTCGTAGCTCGTAGACCGTAGTAGTAGATAGTTGAATTTTAGCATTGCCTAGTTTAATCAACCCCTAAACTCCAGTTAGGTTTGGGTTGAAATAAATTAGTCGTATCATACGAAATTGTTTAAGTGCCTTAGTACTATTGTATGGAACAGCATTTTTTGGGAGACCGAGTGGACATTTGACTCTTTGTGCTGCGTATAACAGAGCGACCGCAGACTTACAATATTCTAAGTTGGTCAACTAAGTCGCACAGTATACCAATTATATAGCGATTAGCGACTTGTGAGAGCTCGCACATTTTTGCAACTAAATTCGATTTCTTTCCGATTACCTACAATTTAAAAGTTGTCAAATTAAATTGCGATATTACGTAATTTATAGTAATTTAGTTTAAATACGATAGTCGGCCAACTTGAAATTGTATATCTGCAGTGACCCTTACTTTTCAAGGTCTATTGTCTGTGTCTGTCATGCGACTTTTTTAATGTTTTAGACAAGAACAAGCATTATACGTTGCGTAATATACCTACAGGGTGTAACAAAATTAAGTGATCATACTTTAGGGTGTGTATGCCCTATACAGGGTGCAATTAAACTTTCCTGCCAAATTTTTTCCAGGGCTTTGGTATGTATAGAGTTTGCTGTGAAAATATCAGCTCTAAGATAGTAACTTTATTTTTAAATCTTCTGTTGGGAAATCTTCTGTTTCTTTTTTAGTGAACTCTATATAGGGAATCCATACACACCCTAAAGAATTATCACTAAGTGTTGTTACACCCTGTATATTTGATTAATAAGGACCTAATACTTTCACCAGCCCAAAACATGTATTTTGCCAATTTTCAGTAGTAAAACAATACGTATATTAAACTAGGTGAGTGAGGGGGTATAAAGGGAGGAGAGGAGGCAAGAGGGGGGAGAGGTTGTGTCACGTAGAAGCACGTGACTCGAATACCGCCGGGGGTTAACTCCTGCGTACGGCGGGCTGAAACGTAATATACTTAAAATTACAAATCATTATGAACAGGTTTTTTTCTACCTTAGTGCGTTTAGTATCACTATCTACACTATTTTTGATACTAGATTCGCTACCGCTGTAAGCTGTTGAGTCTTCGGTACCTAGGTCATCATCATCATGTTTTTAGAACACCAAAAAGTCATTTTACACAATACCTAGTGATATAATACTTTAAAGTTTAGGGTTTCTAATGTGTATGTGTCCATTATATTATAGAGTTCACTGTACTAGTTCTGAAAGAGCTATTTTGAGTTTGGACGTGGTTTCGTGACTTCTATTTTTGTAGGTTTATAAACTAAATAAAATACTATACCCACTTAAATATAATTTATTTCGACATAATATAAAATTAAGAATTGCCGTTTTTATTACATAAATTATCAACACATAATTTTTTATAAAAAATTACTTACATCAGAAATAGTTTTAAAAATTTTCATGATTTAAAATTTAACACATTTATAAAATTGTTTTTACATTTAAAGTAATTTGTTTTGAAAACATAGATTCTTTAATCGTACTCATTTTCTCAAAAATTGAAATTAAAATAGAAAACGTTAAACAAAAACTTGTACATGTTTTGTACTTAGATTAATGCTCCTACTCAACACAGGATGGCGCTAGAAGTAACAACTAATGTTCATTTTCAACAAACGTGTTTTTTATAATAATTAATTATTATTAACAACAAATAACAAAATAAATAAACCTTTTCAAAATAGCCATTTACAGGTACTCCTGTTAGCGGGACCCTAGACGATTAATGTTATTGCATTATAATAGGTATTATTTATTGACGGACTTTTGGGTTAATATTAAACATTGCTGCGCCTTTTAATCTAGATGTAAAATAAATTGAACAATAAAATATTATTCAGTTTTATTGTAGGCTTAGGGGATAAATATTTGGTATTCAATTAAATTATTATTTTGGTATCAAATAAAAAAAAAACTACATTCTACGCCACACCCACAAAGTCAGCGACCCAGCCCGTCCCACCGTTATTCATGGTTGTAGTGAAAACTATTTTGACGTAATTGTCCGGGCTGGTGTAATCGGCCGGGGGCTCCAGACAGAACGTCGATATTGTCTCTCCCTTTCTATTGACGAGAGTCACGTAGTTCGAGTCACAGAGCCGGCCGAGGTCGAAGACGGAGAAGTGGAGGTGCAGGCGGGTACCGCTGGGGGTCTCTAGCTCCCACTCGCAGGTCCCCCTCCTCCGGTATACTTCGGGGTAAAGAGGGCTCGTCACCTGACCGTCCTCCGTGGTCAGCTTCCCTCCGCACCCCTTACCCTTATCCGTAGCCACGTACACTAGGTCAAAGGTCACGGCGTCGGTGTTCACGATATGATTATGCAGGAGCATATAACGGCCGCTCGAGAATACGGGGTAGTTTTCAGAATACTCCTTCGAGATGTTCTGCAGGAGAGGGGCAGTGGTGACGTTGCCGTCGAATATCTCGAGGTACACCCCCCGGTTCCAGTAAACCGGGTTCACGGACAGGAAGTATGTCGATACTGTGTGGTTCTCCGGAACGGTTATTAGAGTGTGGCAGTCCCATTCCCCTTTGTCGTTTTCGAGAGTCATTAGGGGGGCTTCGTAGGTGTTCTGAATTCGGCCTTGAGCCTCCGAGTAGTTCTTGTTGCATATTCCGAGGTAGGAGACCTCTAGATCCACTCCCTTGTGAGAGGAACCGGATTCGGACGACGTAATCAAATTAATTTTTACGCTCCCCGTCACATAAAAGTCTACCGAACGCTTCAGGCCGCACAGAGAGAACGCCTTCGGGAAAACGAGACTAGAATCGTAAAAGTGAGCGTACAACATCAAGCTACTCTCGTCCTCGTTGTGAATAAAATCCTTCCCGGTTGTGGCATTCCGGAATCTCGGGTGACTGTATATGACCAGCCTGTCCTGATCGCACGTATCCCGCGCTCCGGGCTCTAGGTCAAGATATTTTATTTGAATGTGTATCAAACTGTACGGGCTTACGCTGGAGTCCAAAAAGTAGCTGCAGTGGAGACTCCGGGGTATCGATCCCGAGGCGTATCCGGGGGAAGTTATACGCTGCGGGGTTCGCGATATTTGGTACGAGGACTTACCGCAAATCGACGGTACGGATGTCAGGGTCGCTTCGAATCCAGAGCTGGTGATGTCTCCGTCGGTCGATAGAATTATACTGAGCGAGTTTCCGGAGGATGAAAGCGGCGGGGGGATGTTATGTCCGCAGTATTTGCCTATCACGAAGCTATTCAGACTCAGCCCGTCTTTCAAAGTCAAGTAATCGCAGTCGCAGTTGCTGAAGCCTAGAGCCGTCTGGTTAGCGTTCAAACACGGAGCGATATGGAATGATTTGAAGGTAACTTGAATTATGTAATCCAGGTTCGATTGTATATTCCAATGACAGTCCAAATAATTTTCGTATACCATCGCTCCGTTCAAGAGAGGTGATTTTAATACACGATTGTCCGAAGCACTTAAATATATGTCGCCTCCGCACCCGACCGATTGCGAAAATGTGAAAAGCACTTTGACCTTGAAACCCTTAGATTGGAAATTGCTATCGGAGAAGTATTGCAAAGTGACTTTATTGCCTTTACTCCTTAAGCTAGTTCCGTTTATGCGACCACACAATAGAGCCAGACGTTTTTCAGCATCTATAAGTGGTCCTTCGAAAACGCCTAAATAGCCGTTGTAACATTCGTAGCTACTCTCCACATCTATATAGTCAAACCTCAATGCTATGAGTTTGTCGGGTGGTGCTTCAATAGTCCAAGTGCAATTCATGTCATTGTCAGCTTTATCCAGTAAAATAGACGTTGGGCTTTTCACGTCTCCACCGCAAGAGAAGATGGAATATGATATTTTGAACCCTTTCCTTTGGCCATATTTGTCCGTTTTGAAGTCAATCTTTACATTGCTCGTTGCTATAATAGGCTTCGGTAAGTCCGAGCCACAGAGGACTTCGTTGATAGTGTCGTCATCACTTTCAGCGTATACTGTCACATTATCATATTTGCATTCATTAACTGACCCTTCCAAATCGAAGGTTACAAATGTTAAAACTATTTTTTTCCCTGGAGCTGCTATTTCGTAGTGACAGTCCAAAGATCGCGAGTAGCCGTAATCGTACCCGGGACTATGGAGAATCTGATTTTCTTGTGTCGCCACCAGGTTTCCACCGCAAATCGGTTTCCAGTGTGCTTTAAATCCGTCCAACGTTATGTTAGCGTCACTACGAAAAGCTACTTTCATTTGATTATGCGTCGAATTGAAAGTAGGCGGAAGATTGCGACCGCATAATCGAGCGATTTCCTTGTAAGCATTATCTTTCCAGTCGTATATTATTACCGCATCTTTTGTACAGTTGACTGTATCCTCTACAACAAATCTGTCGATAAATTGTAAGGAGACTCGGTAACCTAAATCTGCACGTATTTCCCAAGTACATTCCTGATTCTCTTTGTAATTACCGGGGAAATTTGGGGACGTAAATATTTGTGCGTACTTCGTAAACATACCACCACATTGAGCGCTGATCGATTTAGCCAGTAATCTGATATTTCTATTGTTCTGAACGTTAGAGTGGTATTGCACATAGGTCTCCGCAAATGATAAAAGGAGAGGTTGACTTTGTATTCTATCTTTACAGTAATCACCAAAATTTAAAGAGTTCACTCCGTCACTTATCAGTAAAAATTCATCAGAACATGCCAGATTAAATGTGCCTTCTAATTTTAGTTCCATTCGTGTACGACCTTCGGACACAAGTAGCCATCCACATTCAACTTGATTATCTAATTTTTCTGGTAGATTTATAACGTTAATTGGATCATTGGATTCAATTTTAATTACGCCTCCACATGGCTGCAATTTCCAATTCAGAGTAAAAACCATAGGAATTTTATTTTGTGTAGCTTTGATTTTGAAATATGGGCTCGCTAGTCGGTATGAAACTTGCGTATTGTTCACGCAAACTTTCCTGTTGTGCCTGATGTAACCATCTTGAGACAGTATAGTAACACCAAAGGCATAATTTCGACACACAGTTATACCTTCTACTTTAATAAATACTGATTTATATTCTTCGGTCCCGTTTCTTACAGGTCCTGTAAAATGCCATTCGCAATTGTATGGCATGTTTATACTGGGAGATGCGAGTTGTCCTTGTATGCCTTCAAGACTTCCACCACACAGAGCTGGGTTATCAGAGCTAAATTTAGCTTTGAACCGACTTACTTTATTGGATGTTGGCGTTATCCATATATAAAATGCTAATTTATTGCCTGTTGATTCGAAAACTTTTGATTTATTATACGATGCTGAGGATGAGTTGCCCACGATGACTTCTTCGATTTTTGAGCCATATGTGACATCATTGTAGGCAGAAAATTGAACATTTGAACTACTATCTTCAATCTCTAATCGAACTCTTCGATTTTCGTTTGGAAGAACAATAATCCACTGACAATATTTGAGATTAGTTGATCCGGGATAGCCCGGAGTGGTTATGATACCTTCAGAGGTAGTAAGCGTTCCACCACACTCCGGTCTCGATGATTTGAATGTAAATTTAAAGCCTCTAGAATCTGAAATGTGTGAGTAAGGTCCAGGTTTACCGATATGTAGTTTAACTAGAACCATATTGCTTATACTTTCGAAGGCTTCAGAGTAGTTTTCGAGGTCACTTTCACAGAATTCTTTTAATTTTCTTGCTTTACTATCTGCAACACTCAGATCGTCGACTGTTATTTTTGTCTCGCATAAAATTTCGGATTCAGGTAAGTCTATGTCCTTGAATTCTATGTTGATAATATGACCAGGAAGAGAAGTGATGTACCATTCGCAAATTGCACCTGCTGGAAGAACGATCATGCTCGGATAGTTAGGAGAAACTACTTCTCCTGAGTCAGACATAATTGTCGCACCACAAACATCTATAGATATATTGGCTTTAAATCCGTTTCTCGGCACAAGTTGATGGGTTGAATATTTAACGAATAACCGATTACTACTAGATTTAATCGTACTAGGACGTTTGCAAAATGTGCCTTTTAGTGGTGATACGTCTGTTGATCCATCTCGAACCTCGACAGCTTCGGCTACACAGTCTACATCAAATCTCTCAATGAAATCTATTCTCAGAATTTCACCAGGGGGACCAGTAAATTTCCAAACACATTCGGTGTAGGGGGTCGATATTTTGGGATAATTAGGAGAAGTGATAATTTCCCACTTGTGGTCGTTTTCTAAAAGTGACGTACCTCCGCATTCGATGTTCACTTCCTCGTATCGTAATCTGAAATTTTGATATGTGTTTTGGAAACGCATAACTTTCACATATCTCACAAATAAATAATTAGTGGTTGATACGATTCCACTACGGTTTTCATGAGAGTAACCGCAATATTTTCCCTCACCGAGTAGTGGAGACTCATTCGAGGCACCGTTTTTGATCACTACATAATTATTGCAAACGTCACCGTTACTTATATTAAAATGTTCAAATGTTAATTTTACTGTGCGTCCGGGCCGTACCTTTATTATCCAATCACAAGTTGTTTGATATTGAATTGGCCTGTTCCTTTGATAGTAGTAGGAATTTTCGATAACCCCTGACGTATCGTCGAGCAAGCCTCCACAGACTGAGGTTACAGTAGCAGTAAATCCTTTTTTATTTAATGATGAATCAGATATGAAGTTGAGTTTAATATATGTTGCAGCTTCAATTTGTTCAGTGGCATTTGATGGAAGACACATATTTTCCTTTAAAGATATCCATTTCATTTCATCGTGTGCTGTATATACATTGATATAATCTGCAAAACAGCTAGGTGTTTCTTCTAATGCGAAGTCAGTAAACTTTAATATCAAATGTCTTCCAGGTTCTGACTTAAATATCCATTCGCAATTTAAATCAGATCCATATACATTTGGATAATTTGGAGACGTTATCACTACGTCTCGAGTCCCAGAAACTAATTGAGTTTCGTTTAAACCACAATTTATTTTACTTGCTGTAGATGATTCAATGTTTCTATCTGTTTCGGTCCATCTTAAATGGAATAATGATCCTGTATTGGTTTTATCTAAAATTAATTTTATGAAAATAACGCTGGAAGAAGATCTTATTCTGACTGCGTTATTCTTATAGAAACCACACATTTCTTTTAAAACTAAAGCGTCTTCGTCATACCCATCATAAATTATTAATTTATTATTACACACTTCTGAGTACGACGGTATTTCCACAGAATCTATATTAATAACAATATTTTTATTTCCTTTACTCGTTACTCGCCACGAGTATACACCCTCATTATAGTATACATTTGGGTAAAGAGGGGATGCTATTTCTCCTTCATGTTTATCAAAAATATCATTGCCATGTAAAAATCCGTATTGCAGTAAAAATCCTTGTCCCGTTTTATCACTGTTACTGTGAAACTTTATATATAACTTGGAAGAAATCGTTTGATTCAACGGTATTTCACGTCCGCAGTAGAGCCCTAATAACTTTCCAGCACCATTATCTTCCCTAACTTCTAGATAATCTTCATTACATTTTTCAGACTCATCTAAATCTAACTTTTCAAATGTAATATAAGCCCTGTTTCCAGGTGACGTATTTAAAATCCATTCGCAGTCTATATTAACAGGGTAGGATAACGGATAGTTCGGTGACGCTATGGTTCCTTCCTCCGAACTCAATTTTCCTCCGCATGCCGTACTTAAAGGTGTGTAATGTGCAGCGAATTGACCGTTCACCTTATCCACGTAGGTTCCAAGTGTGACTGTTAACGTGTTGCCCCGACTGACGATCATCGGTGGACTTTTTTTCCCACAATACTCATCAATTAAGGGAGCCTTTTCGTCGTCACCATCGTACACCTTAAGGAAAGTAGAGGGGCAGCTTCTAGTCGTAGCGACATCGTCGTCTTTAGGTATATTGAGATATTGTATCGTCAATCTTATTTTGTCATTTAGATTCGGTGCAGAAATAGTCCAAGTACAATTTTGATTTTTCGAATTAACATAGTTATTGCTGCTTATAATTCCATCGTGCGTCGCTTCAATGACGGCTCCGCAAACAGTCGTATAATCGATCATAAATCCCTTGGCCGTTCCATAGCTATTGGTAGAAAATTGAATCGAAGCAGATGAATACTTCGTCACGATACTCGACCGATTCGATTTTGGACAAATTAAATACGAATAATTGGATTGTAAATATTTAGAGCCCAAATAATTAGTGTTTAAAATAATTCTACTACCATCGTAAATTTTCAAGTTGTCGTCGCATTGTTCCTCCTCATCCTCGTCGTAGTAAAGATCGAGATCTTTGAAATTGATTTCTATTTTGTGATTCGGGGCCACCGATATATACCATACACAGTCCAACTGATTCTCGTAGTTGTTCGGATAGTTTTTAGAATGAATAGATCCTGACGGGGATCGAATTATTCCCCCGCATCCTACCTTGTACGAATCGAAACTAGACTTCAAGTAAATGTCTCTAAGAGTCGACCGCTTAACTAACCGAACTAGCATAAAGTTGGAAGTAGCTTGGAAAGTGTGTCCTCCTTTGTGACATATTTTGTTCAGTAACGGGTAAGAAGTACTTTGACCGTTGTATATTTCGAGGGCGTCGAGTGTACAGTTCTGAGAGTCCGCTACATAGAGATCTGTGATCGTCAGCGATACGGACGTGCCTACCGGAGTCTCCAGAAGCCATTCACATTCAATGTCACCGCGTGTATTCTTAACACTGTCGAACGCGAGAGGCCCTGTGCTTTGCTGAATATGACCTCCACACCCGTGCTTTATCCATTCCAAACGGAATCCTTTGGAGTAAAAGTAGTCGATTGATACGAATTTTATTTGCAAGGAATTAGTTTTGGAAGTGAAAGCTTTGGGTAATGTAGCTCCACACAATTTTTCAGTAAAATTTTTATCCGACGTTTCCTTTATTTGTATGTAATCAAAATCACACTTAGCAGTTGAATAGTACCCTAACGGTCGTACTAAGTCGTAAGACGTGTAAAAGGGTTGTGAAGAAAATGGAAAACGTTGCGATCTGGGTGTATAATATCTTCTTCTATACATGGTATAAATATTAAAATCGGTAAAAGTCACATTGATCACATTTCCTTTAGGCACGGTGATCGTCCATAAGCAATTACAATTCGAAGGATATTTTTCTGGATACCCCGGACTTTCGATGACTCCATAACTACCGCTTATATTATTGTGGCAATTTGTGGTATATTTTAAAAGGAAGCCTTTGTCCGCTATGAAAAAATCAGACCGGAATTTTACCATAGCAAAATTGCTAGACGTTTCGATGTTCCTCGGTTTCTTCGATGAAAGGTTACAATATTTGCCGAAGCTCTTCGCGTTAGTATTTTGACCGTCAAATATTTCCACATAATCGTCCGAGCAACCCGGCACTTCTTCTAGCTCCAAGTCTGTGAAGTTTAATTGAATTTTTGATCCGCTACTTGTACTTATTTTATAAAAACATTCAGCGTTCTCGCTGTATTTTTCTGGGTAGTTGGGTGATGCTATCGAACCGGAGTAGCCGGTGAGCGATCCCCCGCAGCCCCTTACCGTGCCGTCCCATTCGATTTTAAACCCGTTGCCGTTCAAGTAGAAATCCGAGTGAAATTCGAGAAAAACGTGATGCGTAGTCGAAACTATAGTTCTCGTTTGGAAGGACCCGCAAAATTTACCAATCAAAGGGGAATCCTTGTAGCGGCCGTCTCTTATCGTGAGATGATCGCCGAGGTCGCAATTTCCTCTGATTGGCCTCTCGAGGTCAAAATGGGATATGTTTAACGAAATCTGTTGCCCCGCGGGAACGCTTATCACCCAGGTGCAGTCTTTATTGGGCTCGTACGAGGCCGGCCACCCCGGCGAGTAGATAAATCCATGCGTTTTAATGTAATTTCCTCCGCAATGATTTCTCTCGTCGAGGAATTTATACGACATCGAAAACCCATCAAAACGTATAGAGCTATCTGACACGAACTTGATCATTAATATGTTACTCGATATAGTGACCGCGGGCGGGAGCGTCGACCCGCAATATTTGGCGAGGCTACTGTTTCTGGTGCTCCCTTCTTCTATTTCTATGAGTTCAACGTAATCCGAACTGCACTCCGACATTTCCTCGAGATCGAATCGCTGCCAAGTCAGCTGTATCTGCGTTCCTACCGGGGCGATGATCGTCCACAGGCAGGTCTGATCGTTGTTGTACCTTCCGTGATTGTTATCCGGGTGAGTGATGGTAGCACTGGGCGCCTTGTAGACGCCACCGCACTCGATATCGACGGTCGTGTAGTTTGCGTAAAACCCTCGCCCCACGATACTCATGTCGGAGCTGAATCTGAGATACATGAAGTTGTACGAGGATATCTGAGTCGGCGGGGTGAATTCGGAGCCCCCGCAGTACCTGCCCATCAACGTCGAGTTGGCGCTCGGGCCGTCCCTGACCTCAACGTGGTCGTACTGGCAGTTGTAGTATCTATTGTCCTCGATATCGAAGTCTTGGAATGTTAGTTTTATCGCCCTCCCGGGGATGGTGGCCACGATGTACTCGCAGACCGTCTGCTTCGGGTAGGCGAGCGGATATCCCGGGGAAATGATCACGCCGCTGTCGCCGAGGAACGTCCGCTGGCACAAGGACTGATACTGTATCCTGAAACCTCCCGCGGCCATGGTGTGATCCGATTTAAAAATAATGTACAAGGAGTTCGACCGGGACACGAACGAGACGGGAGCCACCTTCCCGCAGAATTTGCCGACCAGGGGGGAGCTCTCTGAATCGCCGTCGTATATTTTTAGGTAGTCATACCGGCACCTGAACGAGTTCTCTATATCGAACGACGTGAATTTCACCGAAATTTTTGTATCCGGTCTAGTTTTAATTTTGTATTCGCATAGCAAATTATGTAGGTACGAGCCGTCGTAGCCGGGGGAAGCTATTTCGCCTTTGTCGCCGGTGAACAGGCCTCCGCAGCCCGGAAATCCGTCTATCGGTGCATAAGATATTTGAAAACCTTTTCCCACTCCAGACTCGTCCGAATGGAAGTAGACGAGCAGTTCGGAGCCGGAGGACTCCAGGGGGGCGGGCTGGGTCGAGTTGCAGTATTTACCCACGAGAGGATCTATCGTCTGCGCGCCGTCGTATACGGCGACGTAATCGAAGCTGCAGTTCTGATGTATCTCGATGTCTAGCTGATAGAAATGGAGCTGAATTCTCCTGCCTAGCGTAGTTTTGATGTGATAGTAGCAGTCGCGATTGGGCGGGTAGGGCCCCGGGGAGCCGGGCGAGCTGATGCGACCGTGAGTGGTGGCGTTGAATTCACCCCCGCATTGCGGGGGCACGCTAGTCCAATGTAGCGAGAATCCCGTTTTAGCTACAGTGGAGTCGGATCTAAACCAAAAGTACAAGTTGTTGTGACTAGATATTATGTTTCCTCCGTTAGGGAGGTCGGTTCCACAAAACCTTCCGATCAATTGACTTGCGGAGCTGCGTCCATCGTGGATTTGAACGAAATCGTAGTGACATTGAGTGTGAAATTCCAAATTAAATTTGGTGAAAGTTACGTTTATTACCTTATTCGGAGCCGTGTGGATTACCCAAGCGCAGCGGGCGTTGTTGACGTAGCTGTGATTGGACAGGGGATACGTTATACTACCTTCCTCCGAGTTGATAACGCCGCCGCACGGTTGGGAACGCGATTGACACACGTTGCCGGAAAACAGGGACGTACACTCACACCTGAAGCCTCTGCTCGAGTTTTCGTCCGGTCGGCACGTGCCCCCGTTCTGACACGGATTGCTGGAGCACAAGTCGTCGTATCTCTCGCAGTGCACGCCGCCGTAGCCCCGGTAGCATATGCAGCTGTAGCCCCGGCGAAGAGGGTGGCAGCTGCCGTGACTGCCGCATGGGTTGCCGTCGCAGGGATCGGTCGAGTTATGATCCTCTACAGAAACATAGCAGCCGTGTAAACCGAACCCGTCCCCCTCCATTCCGATCGGACAGATACACCGGGCGACCTGACTCCCGAGGGCAGAGGATTCGACGCACTGGGCGGACGGATGGCATCCCCCGTGATTGACTGCGCACGAGCCTCGCCAGGTGCAAGATACGCCGTCACCGGTGTAGCCCGGGGGACAGGGCCCACAGATACGGGAGCCGATCGTGTTGTGGCAGGAGACCATGGGGCTCGTGCTGCAGCCGCCATTGGGAACGGTGAGACACTCGTCGACGTCGTAGCACGTGAAGCCGTCGCCCTCGTAGCCGGTGGGGCATGCGCCGCACCTGAAGGAACCCGGCAAGTTGACGCACTCGACCCTGGGGTTGACCGAGCACCGGGCCCCGCGGCCGGCCTCGCACTCGTCGACGTCGGTGAGGCAGGCGACGTGCGTGCCGTTCGTGGTCCAGCCCTGGTCGCAGATGCACACGATGCCGTCCCCCGTGGTGACGGGGATGCACGTCCCGTGGCCGCACATCTCGTAGTTTCCGCCGGAGCAGTCCTTCGCTTTTCTTGTGCAGTCCAGGCCGTACCATCCGGGCTTGCAGAGGCACTCGTAGGAGCCCGGCCTGTTGACGCACGTGGCGCCGTTCTGGCAGCCGAGGTCGGTGCCGGCGTATACGCGACACTCGTTGACATCCTCGTCGCAGTTGCGGCCCTTCCAAGCGGACGGGCACAGGCAGTGGTAGCCGTTGACGAGGTTGAGACAGGTCCCGCCGTTCTCGCAGGGGTGACTCTGGCACTCGTCGGCGCCTCGACTGTTTAATCTGTTTTGGAGAGTTCTCACTCTAATATTAAGAGTTCTGATTCTCTGGGATAGAGCGGTTATATTTTGCTGAATACTGCTGACCAGCGACGAAGCTGCGGTTTCGAGCTGGTCGATTCTATGCAGCAAGTCTCCGGGCACGTCCGCATTCTGGGTCGGGAGGGACTCTCGGTTGTAGTCGGATGTCCTGTTGATGCTCAGCAAATTCACGTCGCCCACGTAGACGTTGGACTGGGGCCCGTTGGGCCTTATGTGGACATTTTTGCCGTAGGCCGGCTCTATGATGATATCGCCGTCGACAGTTTTTATCTTCGGTCTGTCCTGGTACACGTCACATTGGAACTGAACTAGACACATGTAGAAGAGAAACAAACGCGCTATGAAAGCCATTGTCCATGCTCGCGGCTCTGGACTCGGTGGCTGACTGAAACCGTTTTCGGATGATCGCAAATTGCTCTATTCACGGGGCGTACTCCTACGCCCACTTTTGTGATAACGCGAGGCAATGTGGACTTAATCTGAGTAATCGGTACATGGCATTTGTTTAGAAAGTTCTGGCAATAGATAAGGGCATAAATTGCGTTAAGCGGGCACCCGCGACAGGCGCACGTCGCTTGAGCACGCGCGTGAACACGCAGCGGTCCCCGTCGCGGGACCCGTCGCGGAGACCCGACTTACGCAGTGTCTCCAGTTTAATTTTAACATTGTGCATGTACAGTCGTATCGATGGAGAACTTAATATATTATTACTTAGCAAAACGACGACTAGCAAAAAAATTTAGTCAATTAAGGGATAATAAAAATTTATTTTATAAGTATTTTAAAGTTTCGGTTCAAGTCTAAGACGAATTATTTTCAAAACCGGAACCGTATTTGAAAGTCAACAATCTCAAAGTAAGAGCTATATCAGTCATATCACCAATGGAGAGTCTGGCAATAACAATGCGAGCACGGATTTAAAAAAAATACGAATGGAGCATTACACTATAAAGAGGTGAAGCATGCAAGGTACGACAATTTCGTCACAATTTCGTTTATTATACACGTGATGAGTGTCGACTCACACACGCAACTAAGTACTACTACCCGCTGTCATTGTACATAGAGTGACGGCGCCAATGATACGCACACATCCTACACGGGCGGCCATTACTATGCTTCACTCGGGATCAGACAAGGTTACATCCGTATTTTTTTTAAATCCGTGGCGGTAAGTAAGAAAAAAATTAATACAATTTTTATTTTTTTATAAGTACTTAATTAAATTATATTTGGTTCATGATAATATTTATAAAACAATTCTTTATTATTAATAGTGTGTATTTTTATTATTAATACTATACTGTACTTGGCGAAACATGGCGGTAGCGGTCATTGACTCCCTGTCAAAAACTTGTTACTGTACCCGGCAATAAATATTGCACATCGACCTTTGGAAAGTGACAGTCGGTTAATTTCGGTTTTGTAGAGCGTTATCTCTTACGCACGAAATGCAAAAAGTCCGGTATATATTAGGAGCTGTTAAAACAATTAAGGTTTGCTTCTTTTGACAATTTTATTATTCTTTGTATAAAATACACCAAATTTTCTATAAGTTATGGCTTTATATTCGGGTAAAATAAAATAAAAAAGGGTGTTCAAATTATGTTTACGTATTTAAAATTCTTTTGGAAAATTACAGCTGTAGCAAATTTAGGGGTGTTAACAACTCTAGATATATATTTTGAACTGGACGCGACTGCACTCTATTGAATTTGAACAACGACTGACATAATGTCAAATAGGTGTGTGCTACAAAGATAACGCTCTATGAAACCGAAATCAGCCGAATGTCTCTTTCCAAAGGTCGATGTGCAATATTTATTGCCGGGTATTGTATTTTCTATATAATAAACTGCGATTGACAATGAAGTGTCAGATGTAGTAAATAAGATGGGAAATTATGGATCTTGTGTAACATTTGATCCATCCAATAAAATGTTAAATTTATTCAATGTCATGTAACAAGTATGATTTAAAAAAATCGGAATCTTCAGACGAAGACAAAATATTTAATGTACTTATTAAATATGTAACTTTTAATAAAAAGATTTTGAGGCACAATATTACAGTATAATATTATTTCCAAATCATTATGAATTTATATTTATATATTTTTAGGTGGAAAACAAAAAAATAAAGCTTTTTAAGGGGTTTTTGACACGAACTTTAGGGATAAAATATATTTCTGAGAGTTGATAACACTGGCAGGCCGATTGCAGCGCTTGTTTAAATCCGGAGTCGGAAACAGACGTACGTATATTGGGTCTCGGGACCTAGTCGGGACCGACTCACACAATGGGTTCCCCGTTCCATAATAAATATTTGCAAGTATTTTAATACCTGGTTTTCGACCCTGGTATTTTTACGTACTCGTACTTGGAAGCCCTGGTATTGAATTTTGCAAGTATATCCCATCCCTAAACTGAACTAGCCCGCGCGTGCTTCTGTCGGCGCGCCCCGCGCCTGCCCCCGCAACGGGAACCGTCGCGCGGGGAGACGGGCTCCGTTGCGCGGGCGCGGCGCGGGGCCCGCCTGCCCGCGACGGTTTGTCGCGCGGCTTCCCGCGACGGGTCACTTTTGTATGAAGCCGCGCGGGTGACGGATGCCCGCTTAACGCAGTTTATGCCCTAACAGACAGTCCATCTGCGGCACCTAGCACTACATTAATTAATTTCGGTTTTTACTCTTAGAAGTTTTGGTACTGATATGTACTACAGCTTATCCAGTAACTAGTTCTAACATAAAATATTTGATATGTCTATGTGACCTAAATATTTCTAATCTCTGTCTATAACATCTTACAATATAAATTTTAATGTTCATTGTTCTTATAACATAAGTTATTGCTTCTTATCGTTCGTGACAGATTGCGAGAGAGCAGTTATTTTTTGCTCAGCTTACACAATATGTACGTTACGTTTTCATCATTCCAATGAAAATTTTAGAGATGATTACGTGTTATGACTTATGGTCTATAGACTAATCTAATCTAAAAGTAGATTGAAGTAAGTACGCATACGCTCCGGAAAAATGTACGATATCTTCATACGCCTCTATCTATATTCTGTACTTAGTCTGTACATATTGTGTTGCCGTGAAAGTCTTTTGATTATACTATTTAGTATAACTACGACCAACTTATTCTTGGTAAAATTCATTTTTTTAGGAAATGACCGGAAAATAAAAATGGCGCTTTTTAAACAAATTATTGCCTTAAACTCAAACCAAAGTGATATTTGAGCACCGTCATCATGGGGGATGTAGCTCAGTGGTAGAGCGTTCGCTTTGCATGTGAAAGGCCCCGGGTTCGATCCCCGGCATCTCCAAGTTTTGCGTTTATGTTCTTTTAATGATATTATTATTGCAGTTAAATTATTAACCGACTTCCAAAAAACGAGGACCTATGTTGGTTTCAAGAGCTAACCAATAAATGGCTGCTTTAGGATCGGAAAGACGACTTGAAATCACTTAACTTGCTTGCTTGCTAAAATATGTTATAAAATGTTAGTTATTCATTATCCGTCCATCCATCCATCCATCCACTCCATCGATTGAACCTAGATATGGCGGACTGGCGGTATTCACAAATCACAATAAAGTGACAGAGAGCAACAGAGCGTCTCTAGGGCCTTAATGAATAATTAGGTATATATTCTATTCTAAGTATTAGCTATTTAATTTTGAAAAATTTTGAAACTCGACAATTTAATCTGCAATGTATATATATAATATATTGTTGCGTGACTTTTTAATTCGCAGCATTATAGCCGCTCATAATAAGCCTAGCATTGATTCAAGTGCCTATAACTGAGCTTTGGTTACATTAAATCAAAATTAACTAGGATAATAATTATCAGAATTCGACCACTATCAATCACCAAATCCAATGTCCACACAAACGACATCATATTTTAAGGGATTACCAAACAATAACACAAAAAAGTCCGGCGGGACAACAAATTGTTTTTGCCGGGGTCCGGTTTTTGCGATATTAAAAAAGTGTCGTAAGTGCTATACAATTGCGCGACACGTGTGCGGACAGCGAGTGGGGCCAGTAAGTTGGTGGTCGCTTCAGCTTAGCTAGATCGATTTTATACAGGGTGTAACAAAACTAAGTGATAATACTTTTTTTTATGATATAAGGGGGCAAAGGAGCAAACGGGTCACCTGATGGAAAGCAACTTCCGTCGCCCATGGACACTCGCAGGTGCGATGCCGGCCTTTTAAGAGGGAATAGGGTAATAGGGGAGGGTAGGGATGGGAAGGGAAGGGAATAGGGGAGGGAACGGAAGGGAATAGGGTAGGGGATTGGGCCTCCGGTAAACTCACTCACTCGGCGAAAAACAGCGCAAGCGCTGTTTCACGCCGGTTTTCTGTGAGAACGTGGTATTTCTCCGGTCGAGCCGGCCCATTCATGCCGAAGCATGGCTCTCCCACGTAAAATACTTTAGGGTAGTAGGGTATATAGAGTTGGCTGTGAAAATAGCAGTGCTGAAAGAGTGACTTTTATATTTTTCACCGTCGTATGGAAAACTTCATCACACTTGCCCATACAAATCACAAAAAAATACTTATTCAGCGCTGCTCCTTTCACAGTAAACTCTATAAAAGAGACACATACATACACACTAAAATATTGTCACTTAGTTTTGTTACACCTTGTATAATTGATAAACAGTTACAAAATATTTCAATGTTGATTTAAAATCAGACCAATAGTATTTACAAATAGTATTGAAAATACAGTATTAAGGGGCCGGGCTACCCTCGAAATTCTCATACATACGTAATACCAAAATCATTTTGTCATAAGTACGAAAATATTTAACATGTTTGAGTTATTTTTCAGCTTAAAATAGTAATTACCTAGGTTCCTGAACAAAAATTAACTTCAAAATATAAAACTTAAAAAAAAAATTGTGTATAATTTCTTTTTACTAAATTTACTACTAAATATTTAAACACTAAAAAATAGAGTAAAACAATAAAAAATATATAAATAAATAGTTAATTTACTACTAAATATTTTAATACTAAAAAATATTTTTTAGAGTTGAAATATTTTGTAGTAAATTTAATATTTATTTATATATTTTTTAGTGTTTTACTCTATTTTTTAGTGTTTAAATATTTAGTAGTAAATTTAGTAAAAAAAATTATACACAAAAAAATTTTTTTAGTGTTTAAATATTTTGAAGTTAATTTTTGTATAGGTACCTAGGTAATTACTATTTTAAGCTGAAAAATAACTCAAACATGTTAAATATTTTCGTATGAGAAAATGATTTTGGTATTACGTATGTATGAGAATTTCGAGGGTAACCCGGGCTCTTAAATTTTTTGTGTTAATTTAATTTATCGTGTTAAATCATAACCACGCTTAATTAAATGACAAGTGACAAACTTTTGCAAATTTTTCTGTCATTTTTTCAATAGCCTTGTATTATCAAAGAAGCTGATTCCTATGCATCTGCATAGGAATCAGCTTCGGGGGACCTACGTGGTTTGGTCGCGTTACGTCAAACCCAACCATAACTCCACAAATAACATTAAATTGATGCGACCAAATCACGTTGGTGATCTGTCTACTGCCTAGAAATCAATTTCCTCGATGGTACATTGGTTAATATTTTGACGTTCGCCAATTTAAAAACGCCAATGAAATTAACTTCTATAAAAAAACCATAAGACCAACAGAACAATGTATAGTACATCGTGTTCTCTATACTTACTATGTGTTGCATGAATAATTTTTGGCCATGATTCTGAGAGTCGCTAGCTCCTATGTCTTGTTCGAAATATCATGGCCTACCGAAATGGCGACTGGAGGGAGGTAAGCTTGCCGCCGTAAATCATCGCTAATCCGTACAATAAGTAACGCGACGTGTGGAAGGGACCTTATAATTAAGTGTATAGAGATTGATGAAAACTTTCTTTATATTTTTACTGTCCCGACGTATGTTGTTTTGCTGCACGACGCACCGTTTCTTAAGGCGCTATATTGAAAAAACTGTCCTTTTTGACGTATATATATAGGACCCTCAGAAATGTTACAAATCTGGTAATGAGATATACATATATCTTCATAGCCTTATCTAGGTTTGAGAAGAACTAGAAACACGATTAATGTATTTTGCCTCGATACATTTAATTTTTGAAATGACCTCTTAAAAATACGAAATTTGAAGATTATTTTTAAACGAAAATAGATGTAGGGAATTAGTCTAATTAATAGACACCCTTGCAACTCAAAATCGTATAGAAGCTTTTTGCTTAAATGCTCCTAGTTATTTATTTTAATGATTATAATTACGTTTTTTCGCATGTTTTCCGAGCGAGCCGATAGCTTCTGGCCGCAGCGTATTCACGACTTTATAGTCATACAAATTAAGTATAAAATTGCCCTTGCGTTAAAATTACTTTCGATATAGCGCCTTAAAAATTAACTGCAAATAACTTCTAATCTAAATATATTTATAAAACTCAAAGATGACTGACTGACATGGTGATCTTTCAACGCACAGCCCAAACCACTGGTCGGATCGGGCTGAAATTTGGCATGCAGGTAGATGTTATGACGTAGGTATCCGCTAATTTTGATCAATTCTACCCCCAAGGGGTTAAAATAGGGGATGAAAGTTTGTATATAATAATACTTCTCAACGCGAGCGAAGCCGCGGGCCATAGTGTAATTATCGCGTCGCGATATTTATTGCCACTCTCCTGCTCCACAATGTATGGACCGATTTTGATGAAATTTTGTGTTCTCATTCAGTAGGTCTAAGAATCGGTCAACATCTACAGGGTGTATGTAACAAAACTTAGTGATAATACTTTAGGGTGTGTATGTATTCCTTGTAGAGAGTTCACTGTGAAAGTAACAGCGCTGAAAAATCAAACTTTTTTTTCACTTTTGTATGGACAAGTGCCCTAGCGTCACGAGTTTCCCCATACAAAAATGAAAACAAAATTGGTCTTTCAGCGCTGCTACTTTCACAGTGAACTCTCTGCTAGGAACACGTATACACCTTAAAGTATTATCACTTAGTTTTGTTACAGCCTGTATAGTCATTTCCGAAATAGCGATATTCCGAAACAAATCCGAAAATAGAAACTTATCAAATCGTTATAATTCTAGTTATCAAACAAACATTTTAATGGCCACACATGTTGGAGTAGTAATCTGATACAATATATAAAGTTCAAATTAAGTATAAAATAACTAAGAATAAAAGTTATCGAATACATAATATTATTTAGTTTTAAATATCTTCGTCAAATTAATATTTAGTGAAGAGCAATAAAAATATAGTTATTTAGTTAGACCTAGGTGAGTATAGGTAAACCCCGAATTAAAATTTATTTTTCTAATTATTCGGGCTTTACCCAAAAGACTTGGGTAATACTAAGTCGACCCGGGTAAACCTAGGTTTACTCCACCTTCTAGCATTACCCGTAACATATATATATATATGTTACGGGTAATGCTAGTCCCATATGGGACAAAATAAATCCAAAAATTATTCATATTTTAATTTTTTGGTCAAATCCTGTCCGACAAACCGATTTCGATGTGTTGAGAATATTTTACATAAGCTGGATTCCCTAAAAATTCTAAAAAAAAACAGTTGTTACGAAATAATTATTATTAATTTCGGCACAAAACAGTAAACAGCATATTTAGTGCAAACTAGCTATATGACCGAGCTTCGCTCGGTATTCAAAAAATTCAAAAAACACACATAAAATGACATTTTATGAAAATGATTCCTAGCTAGATCGATTTATCGCCCCCGAAACCCCCTATACAGGGTGTAACAAAAACAAGTGATAATACTTTAGGGTGTGTACGTGTTCCCTGTAGAGAGTTCACTGTGAAAGTAGCAGGGCTGAAAGACCAAAATTTTTTTTCACTTTTGTATCGGGAAACTCGTGACGCTCGGGCCCTTGCTCATACAAAAGTGAAAAAAATTTTTGGTCTATATCTATAATATATATATATATATTTAAAGATATAAGATTTAGACCTCCCAGTAGGTATATTTTGTGTAAGTTTTATGTATATTTACTTGTAAATACATATTTATAACCGGCAAGTATTATACCCCTGTGTATTGTACAATATTTCTTGTATGGACCTAACGACAAACAACAATTGACTTCTACGTGCGAAATGCGAATGCGTTAGGCTCTGAACATACTACGCGATTTAGAATCGGATTTTTTATGGACTACTGGAGGAGCTTTAGTACTGAAGCAAATAGATGGAAAATATAATTATTATAATGTATTCACGAAAGTACACGAAATAACGAAAACCTTTTATTTTGTAAACATGAGGTTTAACTTTAGACAGAATAATTCTGTCATTAGCGACTATACTCAGAGACATTGATGATTAATTGATTACTTTAATTAATTTTTTTAATTTAATAATGATTTTTTTAATTTAATAATGATTAATTTTTTTAATTTAATAATGATTTCGACAGAAAATATTTAATTATTTGAAAATTATCCCTTATTTTAAGTTTTGTATAAATAAAAATGTATTTTAAATTTTGTTAGTCTCGCTAAAAAGTGAGAACGACAATCAATTTGACTATTTTTATTCTTGATATATTCATGAAAGTCCAGGGAGGGCTTATTCGGTGAGGAAATTAAGGATTTAAGTGATACAAAGTTAAAGGTTAAAGTCATCTAGTAATAAATAAAAGAAGAAAAGAGTTGCATTTGTTCATTCGGATGATCTGTAAGATCTGTAGATCTGAATGAAGTGTACTAAAATGTGTTCTGAAATAACCTGAGAGAAGTGTCCTGAAATGACCTGAGAGAAGCGACCTAAAAAGTGTCCTGAAATGACTTGAGAGAAGTGTCCCAAAAGTGTCCTGAAATGACCTGAGAGAAGCGCCCCAATAAGTGTCCTGAAATGACCTGAGAGAAGTGTCCTAAAAGTGTCCTGAAATGACCTAAGAGGCGCCATAATAAGACGTGTCCTGCAATAACCTGAGAGAAGTGTCTTAATATGACCTGAGAGAAGTTTCCTAAAAGTGTCCTGATATGACCCGAAATAATATTATCGCATCAGAGTACAGACGTCGACAAAGCGCCGTGTGTAGTGTGTACGTGGCCTAAATGTCATTATCGACAGGCCGACGTAATTATAATAAATCCCAGCGGGACGCGGTTTTTGTCCGGCACCGGACCGGTCCGAAGATTGGATCGATCGATCGCAGATCTATATAAATCCCATTTATTTTACTGATGTCAGAAAACACTGGATTTTAAGTTAACTGATTACGTAATATTTAGTTTTAAGTTATTAAAAGCTCGAAATTAGACGTAAGGAAAAACTATCAATATTTTAAGACTTATTTCGAGCTTAGAGTTTTTTCGAAGTTTTCGTTTACAGTACGATATTATGCCCAAAAATGTTATGTGCAACATCTATGCTATAAACTAGATACTTATAAGTTGAAATAAAAGTGTACATTGCTGACCAATTACCTATTACTCAGTAACTACTACTATCTCGGAATGCGTTCAAGTAGCAAGTATCGTTCAAGTAATGCAATTTTTGTAGATTTTATAACAAAAATACTTGTTCTCCCTTAAAAGCTTTCAAAATATCGCCAGCTACGGGGAGAAAGCATAAATTGAAAACTTCTAAATTCAGTATAGTATTTGAATCGCTAAAAAGTCGCATTCCATCAAATTCTTCACACCCCACGCCATAACGTAACATAATATTTCTTATTTATTGTCCCACTTTTTACCACAACAATGGACCCTCTAGGGCTGGTGGCTAGTCGGAATTTTGCTTCAAAACAACTATTATTTTGAGCTGCAGCTTCCATAATGTTGCTTACTGCTCCAGTAATTATTCCAGCTAGGGCTATCAAAAAGGCTATATCTCCAGAATAAATCTGTGGAATTACTCGGTTAATTTTCTCGTGATCGGCAGCCCTGTTTCCGATGGGTATGGCAGTAATCCGAGCCATTCGAACATCGATTCTGGTTCGATACATCGGTATCCAAAGGCCGCGACGACACATTGTCATATACGAGTAATTGTATATAATTGGTATTTCTTAAGAACAATGACGCAAAATTACTCTTTGAGTAAAATAATTGCTGTACTTTTTGTGGTCGGGCTTTGTCAAACGCCGGTTCTGGATTTAATCGTCGATTGTATCAGAGATCGGTTTTGTTGAGTTGACGATTTTATATTTGTTATTGATTTATAATAACATAAGTGCGTGTTAAGATCTCATAGTTAAGTGTTAGGCACCTACTGCTGAAAATTGCTTTGCAATTAGTTAAGATTTGATGGCACCAATTTAGTTTGGAAGCTAATATCAAAAGTAATTAATTTTAAAACTTTGATATCTATTTATTTGAAGGTTACTAGTTAATATACGGTTAATTTACAGTTACATATTACATTGAATATTGATATCCAATCGAGGAATAGATCTTAAAGTCTGTCAAATGGCTTTTCCGATATAAAGGACAACTAGATGACGCCCACAACTCCGTTGCCAAAATTCGTTTATTTCGCGGAAACCATACACTTTTCCGGGATAAAAAGTATCCTATGCTTTTTCCCAGGATTGAAAGTATCTCCATACCAAATTTCAGCAAAATCGATTTAGCGATTTGCGCTTGAAGGGATAATAAACAGATGTTACGACAACTTACTTAATATGGATTACAACAACAGAAAAATAAGTCTTAACTTATTCTTCGTTTATTAATAATAATGATAATCATAGTCTATTTCCATCTATTTTACAGCACAAGTACCACCTGGGTATAGTAATATAGTATATTAAAAGCAATATTATAAGCTTACTTGTCAGGCTCGGAATATCTCAAGTAACTTTTTACAGCGGCCGCGTTAAGCTTGCCGGCCGTGTTTTTGCAGCTTATATCAACCCCCTACTTGGCTTTCCATTTTTATTTCAAGCATTAATGAATAATACAGCTTGATCTTAGCGATAACGCCAGTGCTGTACTGTTGAGTTTGCCAGTGTTTGACTTGATGCGAAATTGCTATTTCGGCTCGTAACCGAGCAAAATTAAAGTTTAGTCTGTCTCGTAGATTAAAATTAAAGCTATGTTTATGTTAACAAATTGAAAATGTTTTGCCTGAATAAATATTTGTTTTAAAAATGTAATAATTAGAAACTTTAAAAAAGAAAAACGTAACATAATATACCTACATCTATTGCATGTTATTGCGATTTTATTACATTTTATAGAATATAGAGCAAATAGATCTAATGCGTGTTTTTGCTTTAGGTTATGGAGTAAAATATAGATTGTATAGTTTGTAGAGCTTTCATCATATAGTAAACTAGCTTTTATTGCAGTAAGACTTACTGGACATTTGGACATTAAACTACTACCATGCTTTTGGACAAAATCTATTCAGTATAGTTTTTGTGTACGGACTAAGGATAATGTTTTACACCCTCGCTTTTGCTGTTCAACAAACGTTCGATGACTTTTCTAACTGTATAACAGATAAAAACAAAACTGTTTAAGACGTGTAGAGTTTATTTCTATTAGTACGGGGCTTATCTTTTTTTTTCTCCAACATGCAAGTTACTAGCAACATTGTCACTGCTTACAAGTTACTGGCATCTCTCCATGCTTTCATGCATTACTAGCATCTTCGTATCAAGTTACTATACCGTGTCCAGGAAAGGCTGTATCTCAACACATCTAAGATCAGATAATATCGCGGCACTGCTGACAGATGAAACATTCGAGATTTTACCACAGATATTTGTCACGTCATATCGCATCAGTTTTGCTTTTTGTTGTTAACTTGTTACGGTATTTTATATCATAGGTAATATTTCTCGTGAGATTGTATATAGGTCTACCAGAATCTGATGGCAAAAAGTGAGAAAATGAATTGACTCTAGCAATACCGGGGTGATTGAAATAAAACATTTTGATCCTTTTTTCTTCTTATAGCGGCTGATTCTGTGTGTTAGGGCGCATTTTCATTAGTCGTTAACTCGTACGGTAATCGGTATACAGCATGCGGGGAGTCTATGACAACTAATTGACAACTTATAATGGCGCATTGTCATTGGTCGTGGCATGCGTTTCAGAAATCTCCCGCACCCCGCATGCGGGCCCTATCGACCAGTGAAAATACGCCATAAACATGCAAATACAAAAATTTATTCAATGATCAAGGATATTTTTTTAAAATCTGCTCTCAAAAATTGCCATCAGATTCTGGTAGACCTATAATTATCTATACAATCAGTTATATAATATGTAATTGATAAGGCTGTATAATATTAAGAAAACGTTAGTATAATACTTTAAATTGAAATTTACTTAACTCTACCTGCATAAAAAGGTAAAATACTCGTACATAAATACTAAATTATGAATTAATAAAATATTTTACTCAATAATGCTTCTCGGGACTCAAAGTATTTCTATTCTTCATCTATATTACTTATATCAAAAATTGGTTCAACAATTTAAATATTCAAGTGGAAACAGCTAAGTAATAGAGACATAGTTAAAAAAATACACTAATTCGAATACTCCATATTTATTATTTTAGCAAACTGAGTAAAAGTAAGAGAATAATAAACTATTATAGCCATTAACATTTTTATTATTTTTTACTAAAATTCAAAATATATTTAGCTGCTTAATATCAATCAATATTTAAAAATAAATTAATCATTAAGAGGTAATACATCAAATACGTTAAAAAATACATTAACTACTTTATAAATAAGTAAGTAAATAATTTTTATATCAATTATTACAGGGAATAATAAAAAAATAATAATAATAAAAAAAAAAAAAGACTATATATAAAAAACTAAATCTAAGTCGGAGGCTGCGGGCAATGTACCCAAGAGGCTGGCGGCTTTTTATTATTGTATTTTTCGTTAGAACGTCAGGTATTTACTACATAAAATCGATTTGGACAATTGTCATTAGCGATATCGATTTCGATTGCGGAACTTAATCGATACCTACAGCTAACTGCTAATCGAACATCGATCGGTCTTTTAATTACTTTAATTGGCACTTTTATCTGATGGTTAATTAAGGGCTAATTACATTATAATTATTACGGTGTCATCTGTCGGCAGAATGTGGAACTATTGATCGTTATGTACGGATAAGGAATGTCTGTCGCATTTTCACCGCTTGTAGCTAGGGGTTTTAGGGTTCCGTATACATAAAATTGCATTGAATGCGGAACCCTGTTTATATGAAGAATTAGCTGTTTTATTCTGGGGCGTTTTTGCACTGTATGAAACAGCATAATATTTTTAAGTATAAAAGTTGCTGTCATAGAAAATTTGTATATTATATATATTCAGTTGGACCTACTCACTGCAAAGTCTTGAAACAGAATAATTATTCATACAGCTATAATATTCCGATAGTCAAGAAAATGTTTGTTCTTAAATTGATTAGAATAAAAGTCCTACTTAGTAATTCTACGTTGTCATCTTTTCCCTTCAATCATTTTCATAATTGTTCCAACAACAACCTACAAGATAAGTCCAGATTAAGATAGCAAAATATTAATCATTAATATTATGTAGATTGTAGAGACAAACAAGAATGGTTACGATTTTGTTGAAAATTTAGATTGTTATATAAGGTTAAAGAACAATTGCAAAAATATATTTTGGACATACAGATCAGTGAGATATGAGCGAGATGGCTGATATATCGGCGCCGCTCGCATGTCGCGAAAAAAACGCGTCGCTCGCTTTATTGATACCACAGTGACGGATTCGGGAGCGAGGCAGGGCTGGCACATGCTACAAAGAATATACAAAGAATATATTATATTTTTAAATATTGGTTTACTTTTCTAAATTGCATTCAAAATATAGTGAAAAATCAACTGCAAATATATATTTTGTGTAGGTACTTATACTAATTACTACATAGTTGATGCTAATTATAGGTTTTAGGATGAAATCTTCCATGAACGGTATTTTAAAAAAAAAAGATAAAATTTCATCGCACTTATCCAGGGTGAGTCACTTTCCAATGCAAGTTTGCCCATAATATTATGAAGGGTGATACAGAATATGAGTTGAACTCTACAATTTATATTACCTACAATCTACATACTTTGTATTTGTACTTATATTGTTTTATTGTAAAACGTTTGGGATGAAGTAGAAGTAAGTACATATTTAACAATAAATATTTCTTGCTTATTTTACAAATTAATCTTTTTTATATATAAATAATCAACTAAATGTACTTCGTTCACTATCCTCCATATATAAACCTTCCCAGGACTTATAAAATCAAATCAATAACATTCGACCTAGTGGCAGCCCTAACATAATATACATGGCAGAGTCGCCGCGCCGCCCTGACATGTTTACGGACCAATTATTTGTATGGATTCCGCCGTAATAATGATTTCTTGTCCCGTGTCCGTCCGTCCGTCCGTCCACTCATATATTTCGGGTTTTTTCGTGATTTCGCGAGTTTTATTATAACGCGGCCTCAGGTGTGAGATTTATCGATTATTTAAGTAAATTACATGTTATAAAAGGAGGATGTTTTTAGTAGTGACCATATAGGCGAAGCTACCTACCGCGGTATGTTCGATTTATCGCCGAGTTTTGAATTCATTTTATTATCTTTGTGATAGTGAATTCACAAAAGAATTCTTTTATTCACGGCTGCGCCAGGAGAGTCCTGTTTCACTATAGTGCATAGGAATTAGGAACGTACTTATGTAGGCTCAATTTTTTTAAGTCTAAAATTGAGCTTACACAAATAATTGCCATATTTGATTCATTGCATTGTTCTATCTCAATATTATCACAACATCATGGCCCTTAATGCTTTGCAGGTATAGTACGATAATAGTATTCATAGTTTTTATTACATAACTAGACGTTCCGCGCGGCTTCGCGTAAATGAGATATTTCACAAACTCAAACTCAACTCAAAACTCAAACTCAAATTTTTTTATTCAGAATAAATTTTTGCAAATATTTTCAGAATGTCCTACATGATGCCTACCACCGGTTCGGGAACTACTCGGTGAGAAGAACCGGCGTAAGAAACTCGCAGGGGGCCCACTTTATTTACCAAAAAAAGTGAGAAAAAAAATTAATCTTTTAAAATAATTTTAAAAGATTACAGACAAATTAGTCCACAAAAAACTCTATGAACTTTCACGTAGTCTACTTCTTATCTGACCTAAATAACAGAAAAAGGGGTATGGGCGAAATCGTCCCCACCCATCAACACAAATGCAATGTAGCTCAATTGATAGATCTTGGCAAGATTATATTTTTATACTATGGCGACTTTGCCCAAATGCATGGGGTTCTCATGGTATCTTACATTTAAACAAATATTTCGTTAACGTACTTATTGACGACTAATTCCAAAATACATGCTCATTTATGTATTCATTAGTGCACAATACCGTGGGAGAGCCATGTTTCGGCACGAATGAGCCGGCTCGACCGGAGAAAAACCACGGGCTCACAGAAAACCGGCGTGTAACAGCGCTTGCGCTGCGTTTCGCCGAGTGAGTGAGTTTACCGGAGCCCAGAGGCCCAATCCCCTACTCTATTCCCTTCTCTACCCTCCCCTACCCTATTATCCTATTCCTTCTTAAAAGAGTGGCAACGCACCGGCAGCTCTTTTGATGTTGCGGGTGTCCATGGTCGACGAAAGTTGCTTTCCGTCAGGTGACCCGTTTGCTCGTTTGCCCCCATCTTTATAAGTAAAAAAACAGCGGTGCTTTCAGCGCTGCTACTTTTACAGTGAATACCATACATCCCCTAAAGTACTATCACTTAGTTTTGTTACACCTTCTACATTAGAATAAGTATAGAAAATAATGATAAAAAATATTTATTTAAATAAAAGCACAGAATGCAAAAAATAATATGCACGGTGGGAGCTGCAGAAGTTATAACTATGTTACAGCCACTAATGCCCACCTCCAAATTAAATACTAGACAAAATGGGCCCGTATTACAACTAGATCTTGGCAAGGTCTAGTAGTAATATGGTTGTTTCTTTTAATATATATTCCCACTGGTTTATCTAAAACAAAGGATTTTAATTAAATAGGGGGCACTTTAGGAACACGTTGGTATCAGTTCTATGACTGTTGGTAGGTGGGGACGGAGCCCATACATTTTTGCCCATAGCCTTTTCTCTAGTAGTTCGTAAGATAAGCCCTTTCAAATAATTTCTGCGTTTTTTCCACATTTTCCTCTATTTCTTCGCTCCTATTAGTCTTAGCGTGATAAAATATAGCCTATAGCCTTCCTCGATAAATGGACTATCTAACACTGAAAGAATTTTTCAAATCGGACCAGTAGTCCCTGAAATTAGCGCGTTTAAACAAGCAAACAAACAAACTAACAAACTCTTCCGCTTTATAATATTAGTATACATAGGCATATTAGGATTTAGGTATTATTTTTAATATTAATATCTATATATTATTTTTACGACAAAAGCTTCATTTGTTTGTTAACACGCAAACGATGGATATTCTTTATTTAGGTATCTACTATCGACTTCGATTATATTATACTAGTTCTTGAATAAATGTTTATTATTATTATTATGTTGTAAAAAATTTGAGTCTCGGCTATTTACCGGATAAAAGATTCAGGCACGGGCTAATGCCAAGTAACCTGATTCATTAGAAGAGTTATGATTGTGATGAGGTGAAATATGACGACGGGTTAAGGAATCGACGAACTATAGAGCAGGTATCAATGACAATTGATTTATTATTATTACTAGTGACCCGCCCCGGCGTCGCACGGGTAATAAAATATATAGCCACTGAAGAAAATGATCAAAATCGATAGCTTATGATCCTTCACGTGGTCTACTTCTTATCTGTGCCAAATAACATAAAAATTGCTCCAGTAGTTCGCGAGATAAGCCCTTTCAAATAATTTCCCTCGTTTTTTCCACATTCTCCTATTAGTCTTAGCGTGATAAAATATAGTCTTCCCTACGAACAATAAAAACTAAGGAAGAGTAACTCCGTCAAAAAACATGCTCCAAAATACTTGTCAAAAAAGTGTACTTTAGGTACACATTTCAATACATTTGCAATATTTAGGTGGCCTTGAGCGGTATAAAGGCTGACGTTACATGACAGATCGAAAGGAACCAAATTTGAAACGGTAATAGTATGGGAGTTACGTTTCCTTAGTTTTTATTATTCATAGAGTTTTTCTCAATAAATGAGCTATCTAACACTGAAAGAATTTTTCAAATCGGACCAGTAGTTCCTGAGTTCAGCGCGTTCAAGTTAGCCCTTTCAAATAATTTTCCCCGTTTTTTCCACATTTTCCTCTATTTCTTCGCTCCTATAAGTCTTAGCGTGATAAAATATAGCCTATAACCATCCTCGATAAATGGGCTATCTAACACTGAAAGAATCATCAAAATCTGTTGCGTACTTTTAAAGATTAAAGGGAACAAAGGGACATGAGGGAAAAAAGCGACTTTGTTTTATAATAAGTATAGATTATGTATATATATGAAGTTATGTCTCGACAAATATGCCGGTTATGATTCAGCTACTTATTATTATTATTATTATTATACTGCTTGATGCAACATTATTATAGTTTCGTTATTTCGTCCAATCAGTCTGGACTAACAATTACAAAATGGTTCCAGAGAAAATTTTATATATAAAATTCTCGTGTCACAATGTTAGTCCACGAACTCCTCCGAAACGGCTTTACTGATTTTTACCAAATTTTATATGCATATTCAGTAGGTCTGAGAATCGGCTACTCGGTACTTTATATATTGATAAGTGCATTTGTTGAATAAATAATAGTAAATTATTACAACCCGAGACTGACGGCGACCATTGTTTGTGCGACGGGATAGCGATCGACGTTGCCATGGTGACATACTTATTTAGTCACTCCGACTTAGATTTATTTAGTTTTTTATATATTATAGTCTTTCTTTTTTTTATTATTCTCTCTCTGTTTTATATTTTAGTAATATATTTTATAGTAATTATTAGAACAACTTTATAATTTTGTACATTATGTAAGTTCTATAATTTATAATAATTATTTATTAAGTTTTTGCGATAAGTGTGTATTATAATAATTTTAGTCACTTCAATAAAATAATATGGCAGATATATTATGGCAAAGCAACGTTTGCCGGGACAGCTAGTACGAATATAAAACTTCTTACTATTTCGCTCCTCGAGACAGTGCGCGTACGCGAGAGCCAGCTACGATATTCGAGTTTCGACGCTCGACAATCTGGCCCCTGTATCCGTACAGTGGCGGATTTGCAGTCCTGGCCGCTGTAGGCCCCAGGCCATGTGCCGCCCCCTTTCTCAGCACCCGTCCCATTTTTAATTGATTCCGAAAATTATTTAACAAAAAGTATTAGCGTATAAAGCTAGTTTAGAATATTTATAGACATTTAAATAAAACATTAAAAAAGACCAGATAGACTGTAATTGAGTCCCATACAAAATTGCGTGTACGAGAAAAGCAAGCTATTTATAGATGGCGCAATCATCGATTCCGGCTATATTTAAAAACATATTTAATACAACAAAACGAGCCAATGTAACCAAACGGAGTAACCTTAAAACGCAAAAGAACATTTTTCTGCATTTTTATAACATCATACAGGGTGCAATTAAACCTTAATTGCACCCTGTATAAACTCTCGTAGAATAATAATTATAATTTTCTATATTTTCTATTCTATTAATTTTAATTGAATTTAATTATGAATTATTAAAGTATTTAAGACACAGTTGAGTATTTTCTGAACATTTCAGGTACCTGCACTTGTTTTGTATTTTGTTTTCAGTATTTGTTGTTATAGTGGCAACAGAAATACATAATCTCAGCTCTCTAGCCATTACCGTTCTTGAGTAACAGCCTGGAGACAGACAGACAGACGGACAGACATCGAAGTCTTAGTAATAGGGTCCCGTTTTTACGGCACGGAACCCTAAAAAACTAACTTTGCAATGATTCTGCGTCGTCCTTTTTCACCCGGCATATGAAAGTCGGGTGTGAGTGTGAAGAGAGGACTATGTTTAATTTTTTGCTTTACTCGCCCTCTTAATCATAATATTATGAAAGATGAGGGTTGGAAGCTTTAATTAATATCTCACCAAAAAACTGGCTGTACAAAAACCCGCGCAAAATTTTAATAACTGAGAAGCCACTGCGTTTCTTTACTGCACACAACTTTAATTCCCAAAATTTCGTTTGTTAAAAAACAAAAATATATAATATAATAAAACTTGATTCCAGTACGTTTCATTTATTTACGTAATATGGAGATTCAGAATAATCTGTGCTCTGTACAGAGTCGCGCCTGTTGCCACTAGCTTCACATGACTGCAGAAGCACCCATTACAATTTTTTTTGCACGATTTGCCGCCCTTTATATCTGGCCGCCCTAGGCCCGGGCCTACTGGGCCTTAGGGTAAATCCGCCACTGTATCCGTAGCATATGTCTACAGTAGAAATACGAAAGTATAGACAAACAGCGGAGATAAACTGAAGGTGCCGTTCCGATCTTTACCGCGGTATAGCCGCGATCAACAAAATATAATCAAACTAGCGACCCGGACCCGGCGTCGCACGGGTATAAAATATATAGCCACTGAAAACATTATTAAAATCGATAGCCTATGATCCTTCACGTGTCTACATCTTATCTGTGCCAAATAACATAAAAATTGTTCCAGTAGTTCGCGAGATAAGCCCTTTCAAATAATTTCCCCCGCTTTTTCCACATTCTCCTATTAGTCTTAGCGTAATTAAAATATATAGCCTATAGCCTTCCTCAATAAATGGGCTATCTAACACTGAAATAATTTTTCAAATCGGACTAGTAGTTTCTGCGATTAGCGCGTTCGAGTTAGCCCTTTCAAATAATTTTCCCCGTTTTTTCCATATTTTCCTCTATTTCTTCGCTCCTATTAGTCTCAGCGTGATAAAATATAGCCTATAGCCTTCCTCGATAAATGGGATAAATCTAACACTGAAAGAATCATCAAAATCCGTTGCGTAGTTTTAAAGCTTAAAGGGAACAAAGGGACATGAGGGAAAAAAAGGCGACTTTGTTTTATAATTTGTATAGAATATAGATCCATGGACGTATAAAAAAAGGCGGACGGAGTCCCACCGTACACAAAACTGTGTCGTTCAGAGTCGGCCAGCTTTATGACATAAACATATGTCATAAAGTAGGATTTTATTTGAATTTTAGGACTATAGTCTAGGTCTTTGGCATCAATTACACGCTAGGTTCCTCGTCAGTCAATTCCATCAATCATGAATTATGTTTGACTGATGGTGACTGATGGACTGACGAATGTATCCAGATTTTCGTCAATCACCGTCAGTCACGCTCTTACACGGTAGGTTACCCATCAGTCACAGTCATGACTGTGGTAAAACTGACATCAAAACCTACCGTCTAATGGATGCCATAAAGTGGCATTATATTTGATTTTTTGTCGATCGCGGCTAGCCGCGGTAAAGATCGGAACGGCACCTTCAGTTTATCTCCGCTGTTTGTATTTCGTTCGTATTTCTACTGTAACCATGGTACGACTGGTCTTTAATTTTCAGTAAAACTTAGAGACTCTACGTAGCTGGAGGCTGGAGCCTTACAATATAATAACAGGACGACAAAATATCACAATTTCAGCGCAAAAGCCTTGAAATAAAAATGCTCTCGCTAATGGATAACATCCGGCGTATAGCTCTGAAACTTCCAGTTATTCATTTACAATCGAATTTTTATTCTACTACCAAAGTTCTAAAGTTCAAATTCGTTTACCCATGAACGGTGCTCTAGGTGCTCTCAAAGACAAATGAATTTAAACCTAAAGCCTGCGAATTTACGGTCGGGAATACAGTAAAAGGAACGTGCCCGCTTAGTCGGTGTTAAGAACCAAGTCACGCGCCTCCATCGATCGGGCCAGACACCTTCAGGAACTGAATTTCCACTTACATGAGAAACGTTGGGAAAAATCGGGAAATTTATCTACCATGGTGGAAAAGCATGGTAAGAGATTACCATGGACAAGTGCCGTATCAGCCTTTGAACTTTTTGGGATCTAGACAAGGTATAGGGATGTTTGAAAACGAAAATGTGCGAAAAGTTTTGTTTTTGGCTAGCCGCATACACAGGTTATCCGCATTCGGAATTTCGTGCGCAAACCTTCGTTTTTTTTAATAAAATCCTCTCCGCTGCGCTCTGTTATGTCTGCGCTGACCCTTAGTGCTGTTTCAGACACAGCGGGAACCGCGCGTTTCCAGTGTAAGTAGAAACCGAGCGGTTAGTGTGAACGCATTAGGTATAGCGTTCACACTAAACGCGCTATAATACAGCGCCTTTGTAATAAAGCTGTGAGCGGTTCCATTATAGGCACTCACTAGGCACATTTCCGCTGTGTCTGAATCAAGCACTCTTTCCCTATACCTCCCAGAAAACCGGTGTAAAACGATGTGTGTGAAAAAAACTTTGCGGTGTGAATGACAGGTCATAGACTATAGAGTAGGTAGAGCAGCGTTGAAAGAGTTACTTTTTAATTGTACTAGATGACGCTTGCAACTCCGTTGCACCAAAATTCGTTTATCGCGCGGTAACCGTACATTTTTCCGGGATAAAAAGTATCCTATGTCTTTTCCCGGGACTCAAAGTATCTCCATACAACAGTTTACTATTTAGCAAAATCGATGCAGTGGTTTAAGAATGAAAAGGTAACGCATTCCGAGTAGGTATGGATGGACAAGTCCATGAGTCATGACGTAAGAGAATTCTCATAGAAACAGAAATCAGAAGAATTAGTTTTGCTACTTTCTTTAAACTTATTGTTACATATTTCATAATTTCATATTGCATTAGGTACCAACTAGCTACTACTAGGCCTGGAGATGGTGACACAAAATTCTTGGTCATTTGCACCAGGCTGGCGGTTCTACAGGGGTATAATTACGTAAAGGCAAAAAGGAAAATGATGGTCATAATTGACAACAAATGACCAAGAATTTTGTGTCACCATCTCCAGGCCTATACCTAATCATTATTAGAGGACATCCAGGAAAGGCCGTCAATGTATTCTTTACGTCCGGTAAAATTTAAAGCCCACCTATAAAAAATCTTTAAAGTTCAAACTCAAGTAAATTCTTTAATCTTTTTACCGTGAAAAGTTTCACGAATTTCGGTAGAGCCGAGTTTCCTGAGCCTTATCGATTTCGGCATACGCTGCTTGCATCCTTAATTCACTTCCTCAAGGATAAATGTTCGAATTTGATTCTTATCACGAAAGAAATAGGAGTTAATTTGCATTGGCGTGGATGAAATCTTGTATAAGGTCAGATTTAGCTGGGAAAAGTTAAGACGGAAATTATAAGTTTTTAATTTGATACTGTGATCCAGTTTGGAGTTTTAATGATATGTAATTTGCTATGAGATATAAATCACCATGCGGTCTAACCCCATACCTACCTAAGGCCCGTATTCACTTTGATTAGTAGTAATAAATATAGGTAAGTAATAAGTACAACTTGCAACTTGCAAGTGATTAGGGCAGGTGATTAGTAATCAGGAAAAGTACGCGTGGACAGCGACTGATTAGTGCAAATCCTTTAATTTATTCTAATCACTAATCACTTGCACTAATTACCTGCACGCGCACTAATCTAAATGAATACCCAGATGTATACATAATCAAAATGACGTGGCATTTGAATTTCATACAAATGACATTTTTTTATTGAATCTTTGTGCCTTTAACTTTTAAAGGGAGGCACAAAATATCATCAAAACTTGACTAGTAAATCATTTTTATATGAAGAGTGTCTTTTTTAAAGGGCTTATTATTCATTATTAGAAAGGAGAAACAGCATTAAAACGTGTGATATAATATTATGTAAGTAGTTAAATAGATAAGGCCCAGCTGTTTCACTACTTCCTACAACTTGACAGATAAGAGTATGGAGAATCTGTTTGATAAGTTGTGAATAGCCTATCCGGCAGTCGGCACCTTATCAGGAAGTGGTGAAACAGGCTCAAAATAGTAATATTATAATATGCTGCTGTGATGCGTAGGTAGCTTTCTCAATTTCAGTTTAAACTGCAATTAATAGATGCAAAAATATAGTTTGATAATAGGGTAAATGACTAGTAGATTGGACAGTACTAGTCATTGGAAAAAGCACAAAAACACCATATTTATTAATGTTGTTTTAAAAACTGACTGTTTTTCTTTAAAAACAGGCGTTCTTTTACTTTAAAAACAGGAAATTTTTAAAGCGACATTAATAAATATGGTGTTTTTGTGCTTTTTCCAATGACTGGTACTGTCCAATCTACTAGTAATTTATCTTATTTTTGCTATGTAGGATATGTATTGACTACCGTAGAGTCTAAACTCCTAATTACATTTCAATAGTTTCAATCGACTGGTACCTAATAAGACGTATAAGAAAGCTTAATAAAGCTCTATTTAATTTACTTCGAAAACTAATAGTTACTAAAATTTAAAGCTAATTTTAAATAAATAAAATCAATTTTAAATTTTGTTAGTCTCCATAAAACTCGAGAATGCCTTAATCGATTTGGCTTAGGTAATATAGTTTTAAAATGTTGTGGAAGTCCAAGAAAGGTTTATTTTTATACGCCAAAATTCGTTTATCGCGCGGGAACCGTACATTTTTCCGGGATAAAAACTATCCTATGTCCTTTCTCGGGACTCAAAGTATCTCCATGCCAAATTTCAGCAAAATCGGTTCAGCGGTTCGAGCGTGAAACAGACCGACGGACAGACAGACAGACAGACACACTTTCGCATTTATAATATTAGTATGGAAGTATGGATTTAGGAGGTAAGTGATACGTTAAGTTTGCCAGGTCATCTATTTAAATATTAAGTTGCGATACGAGTATTTTTTAAGTCAGTCAGTGCTACGACGTAGCACCTCTACGCTAGTCAGTCAGGCTATTTTTTCTAGTCAGTCAGCTGCGGCGTAGCTATAACTGACCTAGCCACGCCCCGCCCCGCCTCCCGCCGCGCGCCAATCGCGCGGCGCATGCTAAGTAGCCCCGACTGCGATATAGCTGTCTCGCTCGCACCTTATGAAATTAATATCGTATGCTTATTATATTATAATTTGTAATATGGACGGAAAGTGTTTTATTTGGTTGTGATATTCAAAGTTCTAAGAAATGAAATGGATTTCGTATCAAATTAACTAACTTAAATTAACTAACTAATAAAGTAAGTATATAAAACATAACAAATTAATATTTTCATTACTGAATATAAAATCTACTGAACATAGAATCAAATTCAAATAAAAAATTAAATTTCAAATTATTTATTAAGCATACAATAATATACAACATCTAGTATAAAAGCTAGGTAGCGTAATTAGTTTTGGCTTGATGAAAACTGAAAAGTTAAAACTGGTATAACTTAGATAGATCATTTTTGTAGAGCTTTGCGCTTGCAATAGTGTTTGAAATATTAGTTATAAATTTAGTTCGTGCCTAGACACTTAGGTAACTGAAACTCCCTTAACCTTCCTTAGGTTACAACCTAACCTAACCTCTCTAGGACTTAATCTAAGTCTAGGCAGAAATATTTGCACTACAAAAAATTGTGACGAATGAGTCATAAAATGCAAAGTTTGACATCTAAATTAATGTAGTCAATGAAAAATTTATTGTTTGTGCCTTTCTCTATCTGTTAATATTTAAGTAGATATAAGTCAACCAGAATCTGATGGCAAAAAGTGAGAAAATAAATTAACTCTAGCAATACCGGGGTAATTGGAATAAAACATTTTCATCCTTTTTTTTCTTATTAGCGGTTGATTCTGTGTGTGAAATATGCAAATATAAAATTTATCCAATGATCAAGGATATTTTTTGAAAATCTGCTGTCAAAAATTGCCATCAGATTCTGGTAGACCTACTTATAGTATTTTTATCAAACTCTATTTCTTATAGTACCTACCCAACATATAACCTCCTTCTTTGCGAATCGGTTAAAAAACTGCAAGAGAATTTCAAAACGATCTTATAACGATATACGAAAGTATGAACCTCGCATAATTTAATTTAAAACTTAAAACGTTGAATCAGATAAACAACAGTTATTCAAACTGTGTGTCATTTCTTCGGGCAATTATTATGGTCGTAACCAGTATAGTTGGACCCCTCTATATTAAGTCTCCATACAGCTTTGTTGGGGATTATGATGTAGAGGGGGTCATGTGAGGATGGTCGGCTTGAATAGCTTTGACAGTTACTAAATGACTCCAAGGTCAAGCCATAGGTCCTTTGCCGTGAGAAATATCTTGTGTCATATTGTTTCGTTGCGTTTTGTTTCTGATGTTAGAAAAGTAATATTGTTAAACTGTATAGTTTTCACAGAGCCAGTACTGGCTGCAAATAAGACTGGCAGCCAGTATTGGCTTGGTATATGCCGCGTGTGAACAGTTTGGCCTGGCTTAAAAAACTGTACATATACTGGCTGCCAGTCTTATTGGCAGCCAGTACTGGCTCTGTGAAAATTATACTTTACTGCTTGAAAAATGTCTCCTTGATGCAATTGGTTCAAAGATACACAAGATAGTTCATATAGAGAGAGTATGGTTTGCTGGTAAGCGGTCGAACTACTGCTGCATGAAGTCACCTCCAGGCTCCGTGCACGTAGGCCACTTCGCGTACCAGCGCTAAAGAGAGGCAATCGAGGGAGAAGATTACAATGGGCTATTGCACACGAATATTGTCAGGCATACTGGAAAAGGAACATGAAGGCGGACATGATGATTGATGCGGAGGTTGCACAGTTATACCGTAAGTAATTTTTTAATACGTTTATAATTAATATAGAGTTCACTCTATATTTAACATGAGTTATGTACTTAATAGTTTGGTTTTAACATATTTTTAATACTTCTTGTTTTACGGTTCCGTAGTCAACAAGGAACCCTTATAGTTTCGGTCTGTCCGTCCGTCTGTCTGTCTGTCCGTCTGTCTGTCCGCCATATAATACTTTTAAGAAACCTATCCACCCCGTCGTGTGGGGTGTCGTTGGATAGGTTTTTTAAAACTATTATGAGTATTCATAGATCATTTTCCGATTTAGGGATCCGTTTGTGAAATATTAAGTTTTAAAGTGGAAAAAATCGTTAGAATTCCAGTCCCTTCTACCAGCTAAACGGTTGCTTCCGGAAATGTGAAAAAATTCACGAGGAAAACTATCACGGCTAAGAAGACTTCATAAGTTATTGAGTAATAGTCGATCAACTAAAAAAATGTATTCGGCGAAGTATAAAAGAACTTTTCGTTCAAATTCCTTTAAAAGTAACTGAGATGATGTTGTTAGTAGTGTAAAACACGTTATAAATGTATATTCATTGACCACACAAAAATTAAAAAATAAGACGGTATTACGGAACCCTATATTGCGCGTGGCCCGACACGAACTTGGCCGGTTTTAATATTTATAATACATATTTTTGCTATTGTCTGATGCTTGAAAAAGTGGCTTGACTTATAAAAATAATGTGTAACTAACTACACAGTACACACTTACACATACATTGGGCCACTAACTAGTAAGGAGTTAGCTGGTATGCAAATATTGAGAATATTGTGGAAATAAATTGTATAAGTAAAAATGTAGAGTTGGAAATGAAAAGCTTTAGATTGTAATTTGTAGCGTTGTAATAAAAAGTAATTTTACTTTATTGACATTTTTTATTGTCATATATTTTGTTTCAAATAAATCCTATGACCTATCGTAGGATGAAGTAAGAAATATAATGTGCAGCAGACCTTTGTAGCTATAAAATTCTGTTCTACATTATAATAGGTGTATAAATATGCGTAAGGTAAGGACAAAAATTAGAATATGCAAATATTATTATTAATAATTTCCAATAAACTGTATCTCTTCTCAGAGTTTTATTTACAGTAGGTAGTAATAATATGGAATGTATTCTTTAGTATAGGGAAGGATAAAGGAATACAGCGAAATTTCAGTTGTGAAATATGGATCCAGAAATAATTAGGGCACACCCCGTACGTGACGCGCCCCACTGTCACGTAAAGGTAACCCAATTACTGGCGACGTGCCGACGAAATTCGACAGCACGCTTCGTATGCGGGGCCGGTTCGAGCACACATCCCGCTCAATGACCGCTAGACCGCTGGTGCGGGCGGACCATGCGAAAGCGCGCGAACGCACCCGCGCATCTTTGACAGTTGACGTTTTTATTTTTTTATTTTAGTGTTTCCGCGAGGCCATGACTTTTGGTGTTGTGATTTGTGTGATTGTGATTGATAATGTGTTAAGTCTAAACTAAGTTCGTATAATAATATACATAGTTGATTTGTTATATCGAATAGTTTCTAATAAAATAGTGAGCTTTATCTCTCTTCTCTACAACTCTAACTCTCTGTTTTTACACATTTTTCTGTGTCAGTTACTATGGTAGGTATGGTTATTTTAATGTTCTTATAAACTGACGTAAAGTAAATGTTAAGGTTTTTATTATAAAGTAACGAATTTAAGATTTCAAAGTCTAAATTACTCTAAATCATAAAGAATCATAGTTCGTATTAACCTTATAATTTAAAGTAAATTCGAAATTATAAAAGTAAAAAACTACTGGCTTCATATTTTTTTTTTCTTATTTAAAATAACTTAATCTAAATATTATATTAACATTCTCAGAAAGATTCAGATTATATTTCTTCTAAGTAGAGCAAATATTAGGTCGAAAATTTTCAACCATAGTAAAACTCTGTAAACAGTAATATAATACTTAAATTGTAGTAAAAATATACCACGACTTAACTTTACGAGAATCACACATTATAGTTTATTTAACTGTGGTCAAACACTTTAACTTACACATTTCTTTCACACTTAAGATATTTAATCACTAATTACTACAATGAGGGAATTTCGAAACTACACGTTAAGTTTCTAACTCGAAGTTTGCGTACCATAAAATAATCCATCGACCAAATGTTAACCCGTAAGATAAACCCGCAAACCAAACAGCTGGTTGCCACAATACAAATGTGTACAGTAGAGCAACAAAGCCCTATTATTGAAATCAAAATCCAGCAATACTAGACAAGTATAATGAACAAGGCTATTGAATGTAGTATAAACACCTGTCAAAAACATAAAAGCCGGGCATGACTTAAAGTAATGTTTTGAAGAAATTGCCGTAAAGTAACTTTAAAGAATTCAATTATCATTTTAATATAACTTTGTAAATACCGTAATAAATTGACAACGTTGAAAAGAAGCTATTTTAGAACGTTCGAAATAAAACAAGCTATAAAAAGTGTTCGAACGACTCAAAGGTATCATTTTACACCGCTGCTGCATGATTACTAATTTGAAACCACGTACCTATATGTGCATGCCCGATTGGTCTAGTACAGGCGGTGTACTGTATATCAAATACACTGTGGTATCACTGAACAAACACGAAAACCTGTAATGATGAGGTTAACATCACACTAAGATATGTAAATACATCTAATGTCGTGGATGTAGAAAACAAAACACGGCAAATAGCCCTTGGTGTTTAATCGTTGCGAAACTGTCAAATATTTCGTTTGAAATTGGAGTTTGAAATGGAAAATTCTTTAGCGGCATTGTGCTTTTTGGGATGGATTGTTAATCTCACGTCAGAACTCATGACCTGATTGAAAATTCGTTAGACGGAGTGTAGACCCCGGCGCGGCGTAGGAGAGGGAGTAAAAGCGGTTTAAAGAGGGGTTTCTTTATAAAATTATGTATAATAAATGTATGCCTGCTACTGCAGCTGTTTGGTTTCACTTCTTCTAGAAATCCAGGAGGGCACCTAACCACCTGGGAAATTCATTTAACTGACCGTTTTTGATGATTTCTGTCAGATTCAAAGAAATCAGCTTATCGATTCTTCAACGACGCTGGTGGCGTAGAGTCAACTTTGTTGTTATTAAATCAGAATGTATCTGATTTAATAACAAAAGGTTGTACTTTACATTACTTATAAAATAATAAAGGCGGATTTTTTTTTTGGAGCGAAAAGGCTCTGAAAATAAGTTTGTAAATAATAAAAAAAAAATCTCTTGTTATGTCACTCGCTTGCGTCCAGCGATCATCAGAAAGTTACATACAAAGTAGATGATAAAATATTATCATGTTACTCAGAGTTATTATTTTTCCTAAACAGTATACGTCTTAATACAAGCACAAACCTTTAAGAAGACAGCATATTTTTTTCTTATGAGACGCAACGCACCTGCAGCTCTTATAATGTTGCGAATGTCCATGGGCGGCGGACGGTATTATTTTATTAAGTGTACCTTATTTTATTAAATATCCGTAACTTTTCCCTACCATTTTCTTCAAGAATTTCCCAACAAAAATTTCCTTACATTAGGAATGTTTTCAGCCTAAAGACGAGGTCTAGACTATGGAAGACTTTATTAAGTCAGTCTGCTTTGTATTCCACACGGGGCAGGCACATTATGACGTGCCATAGTAAATGTCCCGTCTTTATGACTCCATTTTGTCGTCAATTTCTCCGCCATCTTAAAATTAAAGAAGTTATTATGAGCTCAACTTTCTTGATGGAAGTGTTTGTAACAACTCTTTCTCTACCTTATTTTAGTGGATTATTATTAATTCTTATAAGTAACTATAATAATATTATGCATTTGTAGCAATACCTAAAACCGTCTTAATATTTCTTTTATAGAATTATTTTGTTTTATAAAATCCCTACCCTCCCCTATTACCCTATTCCCTCTTAAAAGGCCGGCAACGCACCTGCAGCTCTTCTGATGCTGCGAGTGTCCATGGGCGACGGAAGTTGCTTTCCATCAGGTGTCCCATTTGCTCGTTTGCCCCCTTATTTCTTAAAAGAAACTGTTTGACTAAAAAAAAGTTAAAATAAAAAAAGGACGTATTTTAAGATCGGGTCACGTGTCTGACTCCTGACCCAAAAAAAATCCACATAAACAGTGCACTTTGCCGCTACAGAAGTTTTTACTTTAATACTTTGTTTCTTTATTTGGGTAGAATTTTTTTTATTGACTAGATAAAGTATAGACATAATATGCAAATATATTTAAATATATTCATATAACTTCGCACTACATAAAGTTAAACGTGTTCTCATCAAGACTTTATAATAATATTATATTATGAGGATGATATATTAAAAAAAATTGTGTTGTGGTAGTTCCGGTATGAAAGCTTTTGCTTGTGTATCGTTTCGGAGGTTTTTTGACAGGAATTAACATTTTCAATTGCGCTTTTAATTTGATTATTAACGTCAACAAAAAGATCAACTACGATAACATGGCACGCTCCTCCAAATGACTGTTTCAATGTGTGTAGTCCGTCCTTATGAAAGAGTTTGTAGGATTCAACCAATTTCAGTTAATGTCACTTATTACCAAGATTTGTTGGTCAACTAATCATAATTAATAACTAGCCTACCGCGCAAGACAACGCACTTCAAACGTTTTGAATTTTGGAGGGGCGCGCCATTTAGTTGATCTCCTCTATTGAAGACATAAACTCTTGTTGAATATATTTAAAAACTAAAATCTTCTTATACTTTTATGATTTATCAATAGTAAAGGATTTTTAGAACTTGACATACACATAAAGTATCATCAATAGTTGACAGAAAGTTGTGCTGCAGAAAAAGTGGAAATATTGAGTATAGAGAGAGAATTAAAGAACACTATTAAGTAGAAATCAAGGAATAGTTAACATTCTTTAAAAAAATGGAGAAGTACAGGCGTATCTTGTTAAAAGTGATGAAAAATTAGTAAACTATAAAAAAAGAGGTGGTGAAATAATAAACATTATTTAAAAGAGATAAAGGAAAAGTGAAGAAAAGTAGAAAAATATGGTAAAATAGTGAATACTTACTGGTAAAAGAAATTGTGAAATAGTGACAACTGAAAAAAGAGTATGGAGAAATATTTAACAGTGACAAAAGGAGACCAAAACGACGTGAAAGTAATGGACAGTAAGTGATGGTTAAACATTGAACACTGTAAGAAGAGAAGGAAAATTAGTGAACATAGCTAAAAAGAGATGCAAAAATAAATGACACTATGAGGATGGTAAAATAGTAAACACTGCAAGAAGAGATGGTGAAACAGTGAACACTAGTAAGAGATGGTGAAACAGTGAACACTAGAAAGAGATGGAGATATAGGTGAGATGGAGCATCCCACCGGCTTCGGTTCCCCCTGGGCGGCGATGCTGGGCCACGGCATGGGCATGATGCAGCACGAGTACCCGCCGCATGCATCCGTGCCCATGGACCTGCATGTGCCGCAGGCGTTCCCGTATTACCGGTAAGTTCTTTTTTAAGTAAGTGGTGGGTGGTTGGAACTTACTTGTATGGTAGAGACCTGCAGTTGTGAAAATCTTATCCGTGTCGAGACTTTGTCGAATCCGTGGCGGAAACTATTTATCCAGCGACCACATAGAGGCTATGTGGTCGTTGCATTTAGCTCTGAATACAAAGGAACTATTACTAATGTCAGTATGACAGCAAAATTCGGATACGTTCGAACGTCATTTGCTTGAATGTGACAGGAGTTTCCGAAATTCGAGACGTATCCGTGCGGATTCGCATTGTGAATCGGGCTGCTGGATCGTGTTTTTAGGGGGCCCTGGGCTACCGCTAAGTGCTAATTAGGACTATAATATTTTAGCTCTCAGTTCGAAGTACCAAAAACGTTAACTTGGATTAAACGAAAGTCAGCCCTGTGTATCCTTTGATTTCATGATTCACAGGGTTGCAAACCACACGTCTGTTTAGTTTGATAAAATTATGGATTTCTCGCATTATCGTCTATTTTTGGCTTTGAATTGATTAAGCTTGAATTTTTGAATCCTTGAATTCCCGGGCCCTGTGCTCAAGCTGAAAATTCATATTATGGCAGACCCAGTCCAAAATAAAAGGCATTCTAAGACTGACATTGGAAAAGGCACCAACCAAATAGGAACTCTATTTGGTTTGTCGTTCGTAATCTAAATTCTGTTCTCTGGCACTTTAGCATTGTCAGATCTAGAGCAGAAATATTTGTCCCAAATGAAACTTCGAGAGCTCCTAAGATTAAAAATCTAAGTATTTGTTTACCGTCGCTGTTTTCTACCAATACAAGTTACAAACTTTATAATACATCTAGATATAATATATTGGAGAAGTATAGTCCTAACTAACACATAAAAATAATCCAAAAAGTTCAAACCCAAGAAGATGAACGCTCAAAATTAATCAAACCAACTCGCCGAAATTTACAATTCGTATACACTTTAGGGTATAAAAAATCCAACAATGGACCGGCAGATAAGTTTCCTCGAGTTGGCGTATTCTGTGCGTTATGCGCGCGCAAAAACCACGCCCGCGCAATGCCGTCCATATAACTAACCATATCCGACGCGCCCGCTTTTTGTGTCGCCGAGTTTAATAGACAATTAAAAGCTACGTAGAAATGCGTAGGTTTTACGTTAGATGTGATTTCAAGTTCATATTTGCTATACATTATCATAGCGAATATGTACAAGGTATGCCCATCTTTGCCCGGTAAGTCACATTACTGGCGAAGATCGGATCTTGAATGTAGTGTGTATATTATGCTGCGTAAATGACTATTGTCCAGTATGACTATAGTTCAGTAGACAATAGTCATTTACTTAATTATTAACAAGAACATAGATCACGTTAGGATCAAGGTTTTAATTACAAATGAGCATTGGGTACTTAGTTAATGTTTTAGTGCTACTTAATAAATAACATAGTAAGGTTAACCCTAGTTTTTTTAGCAAATATCTCACCAAAGCAGAAGTGATGAATGATGACTGGTCATCAGTCTGATACATCTATTTCAATATCAAAATCCCACGCAATCATTTCAAACAAAACAAATCGGTAGGGTTTCCATAAAAAGTCCCGAATCGAAGTATCGAATTACAAATCGATATTCGGATCGATATTATGGCACTTATGTGTCGCCGGGATCCTGCACTATAATCTCGGTCCAAATTACGTCCGAATGCGAACCGTGTCATTTCTGTGGTCATCCTAATTATAGTATACAGTCCTGTCCGTCCGTCATATCCGACTCCGAATAATATATTTCGGAGTATAGTATAATATTACATCGGCAAAATATATTAACAAAACTATGACCGAGTGATAATGTTGATTGAAGTCGAAATGATTTCATATGTACAGGGTGTAATAGAACTAAGTGATAATACTTTAGGATGCGTATGTGTTCCTTTAATAGAGTTCGCTGTGAAAGTAGCAGCACTGATTGAGGCAAATCTTTTTTGTCATTTGTTTGGGCAAGCATGAGAGTCATGAATTTTCCTGTATAATAGTGAAAAACTTGAGAGGTGTCAAAGAACACCCGAATGGAACGAAGTTATTTCTTATGTTCAAAAAACCTGTATTATTTAAAAAAACGCCATCTACTGACGCCAATGAATACTAACAACGCGTCGCTGTTTATTAAAAAACGCCATCTAGTTGACGCTTAGGAATACTTACTATCAACGCCCTCTGTCCCTACCATGCAGGTACTAATTAAAAAGTGTCGAGGCCAAATCAAGGTCAAATGTCGTTCTGTCCAGCTAGTAGCCTTCAAGATTTACGCCGAACGCGAGATAAGGAACTTCGTTCCAAAAAAAATTTAATTGTGATTTATAGAGCCAATGTTCGCGCACTTCACAATCTCTCTTTCCTTAACTCGTTAACCTGTGGGAAGGATGGTAAACACGACTGGCAAGAAAACAAACACAGTACTATCTTCTTACATGCCCATCCGACGCATGGATCATCTCACTTGACAATCAGGTGATCAGTCTCCAATGTTCCAATCGAACTTGGTAGCTTAGAGGCTATTTGCACGTCACATGAAATTTAGATTTATTTGAACCCCCTCTTTATTTTTTGAACCCCCTGTTCTTTGAGTACCATAAAAATATTATATGATTATGATGATGGTAGATTGTAACCTTTGGACCCTTTTTGACGTAATACTATAGGACCCTCAGAAATGTTACAAATCTGGTTATGAGATGCACATATCTTCATAGCCTTATCTAGGTTTGAGAAGAACCAGAAACACGATTAATGTATTTTGCCTCGATACATTTAATTTTCGAAATGACCTCTTAAAATACGAAATTTGAAGATTATTTTTAAACGAAAATAGATGTATTGTAGGAAATTAGTCTAATTGATAGACACCTTTGCAACTCAAAATCGTATAGAAGCATTTTGCTTAAATGCTCCTAGTTATTTTTTAAATGATTATAATTACGTTTTTTCTTATATTTTCCGAGCGAGCCGATAGCTTCTGGCCGCAGCGTATTCACGACTTTATAGTCATACAAATTAAGTATTAAATTGCCCTTGCGGTAAAATTACTTTCGATATAGCGCCTTAAGTTGTTACGTAATATGTGGATGAACTTTACCTTACTTGAAGGTTCTGCACACTCAAAACAGGGAGATTTTTTTCCGTTTTCGCTATCGTTCAATCATTTCGGTGTCAATTAGTCAGCGATCTCATCGAGTCATCCATAATGCATGGCTAGCCCGAACGAGGTGGCATAATTATGCCACTTCCATGTACAGCCGAGAACCGAATTATTCATTTATGCCAAATGTACAGAAATGAGGGTTTTTATCATTTTTAGGCGCTTGTATCGGAAATTTTGGGTAAAGGTTCTTTTTTAATGAAATAAGGGGGCAAACGAGCAAACGGGTCACCTGATGGAAAGCAACTTCCGTCGCCCATGGACATTCGCAGCATCAGAAGAGCTGCAGGTGCGTTGCCGACCTTTTAAGAGGGAATAGGGTAATAGGGGAGGGTAGGGATGGGAAGGGAAGGGAATAGGAGAGGGTAAAGAAGGGAATAGGGTAGGGATTGCGCCTCCGGTAAACTCACTCACTCGGCGAAACACAGCGCAAGCGCTGTTTCCCGCCGGTTTTCTGTGAGAACGTGGTATTTCTCCGGTCGAGCCGGCCCATTCGTGCCGAAGCATGGCTCTCCCACGTATAAAGTTCGAGAATTTATAATTTTTTATTGTATTTACACAAGTTACTTGGTGCTAATCGTTTGTTAACATAAGATGATATATAGGCGTAGAATCTGGATCCGTCAAATGGGATTTCGAGCTACACAACAGTCAACAGGCAGCATCTAGTAAAGCTATAAATCCTAATTCGTCATAAAACTTTAAAGAGTATTTGTAGAAACAATAATTTGCTTTATATTTACGGTTATTGGACACTAAACAAAGCCGTGTAGGGCTTCAAAGCTGATCGATTCGCATAAAAAGATCCAATTGCTGTTTAATTCTTCCTATCGGTCATAAAATACTGCACAATTAGTCGTTTAAGGGCCGGTTTGTTTTGTAAAGAAATCGTCGTCGATTCTCATACCCTGATTCTGCTGTGATGCAATATTAATGCAGCTTCGATTAGGTTTTGATGCAGTCTGGGTAAAATATGAAATTGTATTGTAACTAAATGTCAAACCGAGGGGTTTTGATTGGTCGAAACCCCAAAAAACAGTTTTTTATGCAAATTGGATCTTTTCTGATGACAGATGACTGGATGCAAATGACCCTATTTATGCAAAATGAGTCCAATCCACACCATTGCCAAAATTGAGTTAATAATGCAGAAGTATTCCAAAATGGCCCTTTTATCGACCCTATGAAGATCGTAGTAATCTAACAATTTTTTCAGAACAAAACATTTTTACAACAAAGTTATCAACTAACAAATTAATGAGTATTGTTTTTTTTATATAGATCCAAACTATTGGTCTCTCGATTTTTTTTTAAATTAGGCAAGTAGAATCATGCGACTTGTTTGCATATTAAAAAAGGCTTAGTTCTTAATATTTTACAAAGACTCACGGGTCATTGTGACACAGGCCCGACACAAAATAGACATATCCCATTTTTTGATAGGGTAAAACGACTAGTGATTAGATAGTACCAGTTATTGGACAAAACACAAAAACGCAATATTATTTATAAAGTTTGCTTTAAAAACTGCATTTTTAAAGTAATAAAACGAAATTTTAAAGATAAACAGGTAGCTATTAAAGCAACCTTAATAAATATTATAGTGTTTTTGTGCTGTGTCCAATGACTAGTACTGACTACTGTCCAATCACTAGTCATGTTCACCCTATGTAATATTTATATTCAAAATCAGTGGTTAAGACGTTATTTTATTGCTTTCTTTTTTTCTCTTTAGGCCCAGTAAGAAAAGTGCTAATACGAAGAATAAAAATCGTTATTTGCATGTTTTTTGCAATTATATTCAATATCAGTGGCTAACAGTTAGAAATTATTATTTTCATACCGTGCCTAAAGAAAAACACAAAACCAAAAAAAAAAATATTTTGTTTACTTAGGTACATTTAAAAAGAAATCGGTCAAGTGTGAGTTGAACTCGCGCACGAAGGGTTCCGTACCATTATAGAGCAAAATTAATAAGTAGTAAAAAGTTTTATAGTGCCCAAGTGTGTGCCCGTGTAAAAAGTCGGTCGTGCACCTGATCTCTCACCAGTCATGTCGGTCTTCCGCTTCGTTGGGTTACGAGAGTAAAGAATAGTGCTCTTGTGTATTGCGCACACACTTGGGCACTATAAAATTACTCCTGCTTAACTGACCTGGTTTTATTGAAACCAAAGTGCTCTTGTGTATTGCGCACACACTTGGGCACTATAAAATTACTCCTGCGTAACTGGCCTGGTTTCATTGAAACCAGAGTGGTCGTGTGTATTGCGCACACACGACCGTTACGACACGATCGTATAGAGGGGGAAAATCCAGGAAGAACAAGCCGAAGAACCCCATATCGAGGACAAACAGTTGCCGAGTTATAAGCACTCAAAGTTTGACATTGACAGCTCGGCAACTGTCAAACGTCGAACAAAAGCGGCCATAACTCCCAATAGGCCTAGAGGAACGGGGTTTCTTCTAACATCAAAGGCAACATCTCGGCTACCCCCTCCCTGAATTTGAACTAAATCGGAGACATCAAATTTTGTCTCAATTCTGAGGCCAGGATCGAATAGAGGAGAAAAATCCAGGAAGAACAAGCCGAAGAACCCCATATCCAGGATAAATAGTTGCCGAGTTACAAGCATTCAAACTTTGACATTGACAGCTCGGCAACTGTCAAATGTCTTAAAAAAGTAGCCATAACTCCGCTCCCAATAGACCTAGAGGAACGGGGTTTCTTCCAACTTCAAAGGCAATACCTCGGCTACCCCCTCCCCGAATCTGAACTAAATCGGAGACATCAAAACTTCAAGGACGATTCTCCATTACTATTATTTTTTGTATTATTATTATTATTTTTTACATTAAGATTTTTGCAACGTTGCTTGAAACCATCACTACTAATGCGAAAGTGTTGTCTGTCTGTCTGTCTGTCCGTCTGTCTGTCTATCTGTCTGTTTGATATCTCTTCACGCCCAAACCACTGAACCGATTTTGCTGAAATTTGGTATGCAGATTTGAGACTTTCAGTACCGGGAAAGGACAATTCATCCCGGAAAAATGTACGGTTCCTGCACGATAAACGAGTTTTGGTGAAACGGAGTTGCAGGCATCATCTAGTTTTAAACATCCTTGTAAAAACCAGAAAAAAGTAGGAGCCCCACATTATACCAGGTAAGTACTTACTGCCGAAGCATACAACAAGATATATTTAGGATATGCTCACCTAGATACAAAAAAATATTAAGTTTTAAATCTAAATTATATATTTTTTTCATTTCAATCTTTTTTTGGGAATATAAGCAACAATATAAACTAAAAAATAATGAATATATATTTCATTCTATTACTACATAACCGAAAGAAAAAAATGCCGGTTTTCTTCAAAATTTTAAAGTTCATGAGGCCTCAGTTTATTTAAAAGCAAATTTTATAAGTTAAAACGTTGTTCCTATTACTAATTAGATGTTAGACATCCAAATTGGGTGCACAGATCTCATGCACGAAAATCCTGTTGACTTGTGTAATAAATCTAAAGAGATGGCTCGCTTTGGATTATATGTATCCCACACTAATATAGTTTTCCTAAAAGGAACCCTCCTGTTTTTGTTTAATTTTTGTTGGAAATAGTAGTAATTTTTAAAATATTTATGTTTGTACGCATAGAATAAATTACCAAATATACTATTGTAAATTAACTTTACTTAAAATAACAATCACTTTTAAAGAATACACAATTTTAATAAAAACGGCTTTTTCTCAGAACTGTCATCTTGTGAGTTGAGTCCGGTATGCATAAATAGGTCCAAATGGCTTGTAAATATGTTTGACAAAAGTCACAAATATATCTCAAGGATTTTATATGCATTTAAAAAATGCTTAAAAATCACGTGGTTGTCCCGGCCCTAGGATTGCATTAATTTAAATACCTATTCAGCAGTTAAAATATTTCAATTTTTTAAATGAAGGTTTTAGGGCCGGGAAACGATTTGAAATGTAAAAATACTGTGGATTTTATACATAGCCAGATATATCAGCCAGATGATGAATTAGGTAAGTTACAAGGTGTGTTAAAATTACTAGGTATATAGGTAGGTATAAAGTGGAATAAGTGCAAGGAAAGTGTATAATAATTATTTAATTGAACATGAATTTCCACCAAGAAATGACAGTACATTCAATATCATATCTAAATTAGGTACTAGGGGAAAAATTAGTAATTGTCCTTATATGTAAAATGTAAGTTATCTAATTCCTTCACTAACGTAAAGACGTGAGTGGAAGAACCAGATAACTACCAGAATACTCTGCAAAATCTCGGAACGGAATAAGCATTTACCCTAACAGTTTAAGCTTATTAGATGTCTAGAATCTAAGCAATAAATTCATTGATTTTAAAACAATCTCTTGAATCTTTATTCATTCACGAAATATCTAATTGCGCATTGCTTGCCTTGTCGTGGTGCGGATTGCCATGTGAATGGGACACACCATTAGCTGCGCACGCTCGTTGATAATCTGATCGCATTCATATCGAAGGATATTTATTACCATTAGAAAATAGGTGTACAAAGGAAATTTAACGAAAAGTTAGTTACGAACTAGGTTTTCAAGCCGCATTGTCTTTTCATTTCTGTCAAACAAACGTCAAATATGTGAAATTTTTGATGTTTTGGCCTTATTGTTGTTTGATGAGAATTGAACTTGAAACAAGTAACGAAGCTGCATTATTGTCGTATTATGTAGAAGAATCAGGGCACTGTTTTCATGTCAAAAAGAATTGAGATTTTATTTTTGTGACAATGTCGAAATTCAGATACTTTCAGCATTTATAATATTAGTATGGATGTTACTAAAATTATCGTTTAAATAAGAATGTATATTGTATACTCTAATTACATAAAAACAGTATGACTTGTGTACTACCGGTCATAGTACGAGTTGCCATCTACGGTATGGACTCTGACAGTCGGTTTTTACAGCAACTAGAGATTAGCTCTGATTGTTCATTATCATTAATATCATTAATAACAACTAATCTCCTTCTCATACGTTGCTATCAAAAAAAATATCTTAAAGTCTATTATAATAGGTAATTGAAATTAAGAGATTTCACGTTAAGGCGACGCCTTGATAATTTGGCTGTGGCGATATCGATTTTTCTCAGCAATGACTAAAGCTAAGAAATTAAAGTTCATTGTCAGTATTCATTATGTCTTTGTCTTTGAATTACCCATAGCATAACACGATTGGTCAACTTTTATAACACAGAATAATCAATCAAAAATACCTGCAAAAAAAGGGATTCCTATTTTGCCAACAAAGGAGTGTGATTTAAGCTTCCAAAATTTGTACATAGATTGGTTCAAGCATACACTTTAAGTTGCCCATAGCTTGTATGAAATGTATTTATGGTTTTTAAATTACGCGACAAAAACCATTTTGTCGCTTATGCTCTTTCCATTTCTTGCTGTTCCATTGCTTGTTTTCTATGAGAAGCCGGACCGGCCTCTCATAGAAAACAAGCAATTTATCTAAAACATATCCAACACGGTTTTTTACTCTAACGCGGTGTCACCTTAACGACTTTGTTGCGCCAAAATTCGTAGTGGCGCTTAAATTTTCGGGATAAGTATCCTATTTCATTCTTCGGAACTCAAAGTATCTTTACTAAATCGCCAATCGGTCTAGCAGCTTGGGTAGATAAAAGCATGGGCGTATATAAGGGGGATGTCCGGGGGGTCCGGACCCCCCCCATTACTATCCATCTCACTTGTCTAATCAACAATTATATATGTACCTCGCAGATTAAAATCGGTTACTTCTATTTTAAAAAATATTTTTGATTTTCTAACCACGTTGCCTATTTGCTCGCACTTGGCCGCTTTTTTACGTTAGCTATATATACGCCCGTGCATAAAAGATAGACAGATGCAACGTCGCTTTGAAAAATACTTGCTAATATTATAAATGCGAATGTTTGTCTGTCTGTCTGTCTGTCTGTCAGTTACCTCTTCAAGCCCAAACCGCTAATCTGATTTTGCTGTTTGGTATGGGGATACTTTAAGTCCTGGGAAAGGACTTATGATATTTTTACCCCGGAAAATTGTACAGCGGGGCTAAAATGGTCGCTTTGTTGAATCATGATATGAATCATAATATGATTCAATTCTTTAAAATCGCGAAATGCAACTCTGCTTGCAATTCATTTCTGTATTTTTGTACTGATTTGACATTTGTCAGTTTGACAGTTTTGACAATTCATTCGCTGAATTGATTGAGAGATATTGCTAAATGTTACCATTTTAGCCCCGCAGTTCCCACGTGATAAACGAGTTTTAGCGCAACAGAGTTGCGGGAATCTACTAGTATTAATATAGATTGATCCTTAGGTACAGTAGTTCCTAAAACTCAGCATCACGCTAACAATTCTAAAACAACAATTTGTACCTACTTTTCTACTAAAAGTAATCTGCGAGCTCATACATCTTCCCAGCTTGTTTAACAGAGAAAACCAGCTGATTATAGAGTTTGCGGTTTGGCCTCCGCAACCTTTAAGTATGGTTAGCAACCAGGGATTAGCGTGACATTGTGGTTACTGGTTACAGCTGTATTAGATTGGGCTAGGGTGTAGAAACTGGCAGAGGTGCCGTATGATAATTTTTTATGAGAGATACTTATGGAAGGCTACTTATTTTTGACCGGATACCCCTGTTAGCATACAACTCACTCAGAGAAAATGTAACCACTTTTCTTTCTTATTTGAATTAATTAAGACTTTTTTTTATGAAATAAGCAGGGCCGTGCCTGGGTATATGGCCGCCTGCGTGCCAGTCTGTATTGCCGCCCCCAGGATAACATTAAAAAAAACTACTTTAATTTTTAATGTTTATTATTATACACAGGGCATCAAACCGGGAAAAAAATCAGTTTTTGGTTAACCGAAATCGAGAACGAAAAAAAATATTGGTTTTGTTCCGAAAACCGGTTTCTGAAAAGAAAAACCGGCTAAAAACCGGTTTTATGAGATTTATATGTTTGGATGAAATTTAAGAAAAAAAAATGCACAAAATAAACATTTTTTTATTTAAAATTTAAACAAAAATAATAACATGAAAAAAATTACAAAACTGTCGCGGGTTTGAGTTGGATTATTCAAAGATACTTAAAAAAAAAAAAAATCTAGCTCCAATTCCAGCTTAGATTATAATTAAAATGATCTCACATGTTGTGCATTTCGTTCGGCAAAATTTCGTATACGGACTTTTAACCCGGTGAACACGTTTTTGCTATTTAAGTATATATTTAATTATCATGAAAATGAATGTTCCCCATTTATTTATTTTGTCTGAAAAATAATTGTTATTGTAGGTTATAATATTATAGGATATATTTAGATATAGCCACACTATTTGGTCGGTCACTAACAATGCGACGATCGCTCGGCGGCTGGCGCCCGGCGGCCGGCGCGGGCGCCGAGCGCTCGCTTCTTCAGTACGAGTCCTAACGCCTTGTATGCGCCACGTGTTTTTGTTATCGGAGTGTTACTTGTTATTACTGTTTTCTTGTTATTACTGTTTTTTGTTTTTGTTGCTGTTTTGTTATTGCTGGTATTGAAAAATGCCGAAAAGACAACGAAAAACTGTACTCAACAGTGAAACGCGGAAGTTTGTTGTGCGTTTGCGAGATTACTTTGCTTGTGAACAACAAAATGGCGGCCCTTTGTTGCCACTTGAAAACGTACCCATACAAATCACAAAACATTTTTTTCGCTTTCAGCGCTGAGTACTTTCACTGTAAAGTGTAAACTATATAAGGAACGTTGTGCACTCGTTTCCATTACCGACATTTTTTATCGATACTTGCCGCCCTAGTCGATAAACGTCACACGACGTAAGTTTTGCAGGACGTAAACATAAATTGAGATTGAGATAACTTCTCGTAAATGTTAAGATTTGTTAAAAATATCAACGGAATACATTACTAATGGTATAAAGCTACGTAAAATTTTTAAATGGCATTTTTAGACGCCCCCAATATGATCCCAATTTAATGGTGACGCCACTACAATGTTATATGATGACATTAGCTGTCAGTGTCATAGGGATCAAGGTTCGCCGCGCCGAGTATAATGAAAACAAACCGATTAGGTATATTTTTGCCCAGTAAACAACTTGTAACGATTTGGCCGCCTCTTAATTTCGGCCGCCTGCGTGCGGTGCACGCAATGAACGCCCGTCAGGCACGGCCCTGGAAATAAGGGGGCAAACGAGCAAACGGGTCACCTGATGGAAAGCAACTTCCGTCGCCCATGGACACTCGCAGCATCAGAAGAGCTGCAGGTGCGTCGCCGGCCTTTTAAGGGGAATAGGGTAATAGGGGAGGGTAGGGAAAAGAATAGGGTAGGGGATTGGGCCTCCGGTAAACTCACTCACTCGGCTAAAACACAGCGCAAGCGCTGTTTTCTGTGAGAACGTGGTATTTCTCCGGTCGAGCCGGCCCATTCGTGCCGAAGCATGGCTCTCCCATGTAAAAATTTTTGACGTAAACGTAAACCTCTACATTTTCTGTCATCCTCTTAATATAAATAATTAAAGTTACCATTAAAAATTAATGTCTTTGCGTTTAGACTTTTTTCTTACTTTTAGGATTAAGGCATTACATTTACTTACGTTTTTTTTCTAAAAATATTGAATAGAATGGATGCCTACATCCGTGATTTTAATTAAATGAAGAAAAGATGATAAGCATTAAAAATAATGATTTCGTTAATGATCTTTTATATCTATGGTTTTATTAACTCTGAGGCAAAATTCAAATGTAAGCAAATTTTGTTTATTTATGGAAAGCTCATTAAATGGCCTTGCTACTATGTACCATCAAGGAAATTGATTCCTAGGCAGATGACAGACCAACGTCATTTGGTCGGATCATGTCAATTCAATGTTAGAGATCAACTACGATAATATGGCGCGCCCCTCCAAAATTCAAAACGTTTGAAGTGTGTTGTCAAAACGACTTGAAGTGCGTTGTCTTGCGCGGTAGGCTAGTTATGATTAGTTGACCAACAAATCTTGGTAATAAGTGACATGAAATATTACGTGTACTGTGATTGGTGGAATACTTACTACATACAAACTCTTTTATAAGGATGTGACTAAACACATTGAAACAGTCATTTGGAGGGGCGCGCCAAGTTATCGTAGTTGATCTCTAACTCCCAAGTAACATAGTTCTCCTATAGTGCACAGTTTATACGCTTGCAGCACTAATAACTCTCTCCTAATGGTTCCAGATTTTACTACCAAGCTTATAACAGGTTACACGGAGTTCGTTTGGGTTTGTAGTAGACCTGTTCTTATAAGTTGACTTGTAGTCGTGTATGGAACTATATTATAGGCGCAGTAAAGGCTAAGGTGGCCCACACAAGTGTTTTAAAGGTGTAAATGTACTTAAGAAAGTTTGCTCCAGTAAGTTACACTTGTAATAGACTACAAGAAGTAATTATAAATCCGCTATAAGGTCATACGCCAGTAATAGCAATTTATAGAACGAAATGCACTTAGAACCATTTGACCTTGTTACTTGACCTTATAGTGGTGTATAAGGCAACTTTATGTGCCAATTATAAGTGAATTAGTTCTACAGTGGTTTCTTCCCAGAGTAATTGTACTTGGTAATATTGTGGGCTCTCGAATGCTGTTATAGTCTTAATTTCTTTATAAAGATTTCTTGAAAACTATTAGTATATAAAATATACTTCGTGAAGTCCATCTAAGCTTTTAAAATTTTATCGCACCTTCACGGCCATCTTGAATGCTTTTAGGACTAATATTATTTTTAAACACAACTTAGTAAATACGCCGTGTTCAATGGGCGAACAAAAATTGAGATGTAAAACACAATATACTTCACTGGAAACACTAACGCGTTTGCCGTTCAAACATGTGTGCACGTATAATATTACGTGCGAAATACTTACTTGTTAATACATTTCATTTAATATAGATTAAATTACCTTTTATTTTATTATTTTTTTCGTCATATCAACCTCACAACACAATTCACAAAGTATGTTTGAAGTAGCTAGTAATAGAAGCGCGGATTACGTAAGAGGCCTGCCTGGTTCTATCAAATGCTCATAGTGAGCTTCGCGGGAGCAAATCGTTCTGCGTGGTCCAACAATAAGTATATTATTGGACAAAGTAGTCTAGGCAAGTCTGCTATGAGTATTTTGTTAGCAAAAGTACGCGTATAAAATGGGCCCTTTTCCGTGGTTATAAACGTTTACTAGCCTGTTATAGTCCCGGCCCCGGAACCACTACAAGACCAGATTTTGTTACTTGGACTGTGATCGATCGGCTGGGTTTGACGTAATGCGACCAAACTACGTAGGTCCCACATCTGACAAGGAATGAACTTCTCTGATCGTACCTACTAGCTTTCACCTGCGGAAGATAACTACAGTATCTCACGGTAACGCTCTACTTTTTCAGAATAAAGGGCTGCAAAATTTGCAATGCGAATTTATATCGCGCGTATTTTTAATATTTTATCGCAATTTTTTTATCGCAAGTGCGGATACTATCATAAGATTCAATGTGTTAGAGAAGTGCGAAAAAAAATCCACGCGGTTAAAATTCGCAGTGCGGACAGTCCTTATATTATAGTCGTTACCCTATTATACATGATACGTTTGCAATCAAAGTCATGCTGCATAGTGCATACACGTATGCACTGGCGTATATTTCAGAACTTACCCTTAAATTTTGTGTGACAGTTTTACATCCACAATATGTATTATGTATATCCACAATACATGACAATATCATATAATATAATATCATCTTTACAACTCTATACTTACTTGACTGCTAAAAATAAACATAAGATACTAAGTAGAGACATTCTACATAAAAGCTATATATAAAAGCGCCTGCGCAGCCTACACCGTGCGAAATAACTTATTAGTTATTACTTATTAATCGTTATAGCACTATACAGATATATAGTAGTGTAACTTGTAACTCAGACATATTGTACTACAATGAAATTTTTGCATCACGTAAATGACCGCACGATTCTTTTATCCATGAGATATTTAAAGACGTACAATTTTATTCTCAATTCGACACTGAAGCGATTCAAAACTTCAAAATAGTATGCTAGTAAAACATGACACCGATGAGACGTCACAAGTCACAACGTTCAAACGTATAGTATAAGTCTCGTCTTATAGTATATTTAAGACGCGTTTGAATCTCTTATACATTTTGATTTTTCACGCACCATGCCGCTATCCAAATTATTGACACGCTTACGTATGCGTGCGATCAATTTGAACGGTGAAGTCGATCTACTGTACATACTGTATACTGTGTTTAAAGCCTTAAAGCCTATGTCACCAACAAAAACATAAGCTTCATAAAACAATAACGCAATTATTTAAAGCGAGTTATTTTGCGACATTTTTCAGGTAACTCCGTCCCCTTAGAATATAAATTAACTCAGTCATAATTGCTTGGCGACATTCCTTGGAGGGGGCAGAGGGGGTAAAAAGGGAATAAAAGAAATGTGCTAAAGGGATGCAGGGCGATTGAGAGAATAAAGGGCGCCGGACCGACGACAGAATTAGAAAAACAATGAGATTAGAAAATGCGTGGAGCGGAGTAGTTAGTTATTTTTTTTTGAAACCTGGTACCACAAATTTCTTTAAAAATTTGTAGGTTATTTCGCAGGATTTAGGTATTATTTTGTCACTTCAACTGGTAAAAAAAATTGGTAACCGGTGATAATATTATGCTTTTAATACCAGCAGGTCTCGCACGACCAGCGCCCAAAGTAGAGATTCGGATGAAGAGTAAAATATAATATCATCATTGCCAATCTGTATCTTCGTTTATTTTCCATGAAATGAAACCCCTATAAATTTATGGTGGCTATGCTCAACAGTCAACACGCTTTAAAATGTATGTGTTCATTTGCTTTGTGCTATAAAAACATACATTCATATGAAAATTAAAGATATGGTAAATTGAGCAAAAGTGTTTAATTTGAATGCTTCACATTTTATACTAAATAGCTGATTTTGCTGCTGATGATGGGGTGTCCCAATATATTTATTCTTCTAATAAAATAATAATAGAATATTAAGTACATTAATATTAAATCTCATCACAAAAAAGAGAGCAACAATAAACAGCTCCACGCATCTCCCTGTTCATAATTGTGTAGGACAAATGGGGTGTAAGAATTAAAAATCGCTCAGTGCTGCCCGTATTAGCCGTTTTGATTATTGGCAGACATTTTAAAAGCGGCATTAGGAAGTTGTACTTCTGTAAACACTTCTGTAATACCGTCTGGCGCAAATGGGTTAGATTTGACTTTGTACATTTTGTTTTTTTAAGTTTATGATGTTTTTGATTTAAAGGTTATCCACATAAAATTCGGAATTATTTTTTACTTTTTTAGCAAAACAGGTTTGGTTGGGTTAGATGACATAATATGCATGGGGCACAGAGCATGGATAAAAAAAACCGGCCAAGTGCGTGTCGGGCCACGGGCAATATAGGGTTCCTTAATACCGCTAGTTTTTATTTTTATTTTTGTGTGGTCAATGAATGTACATTTATAACGTGTTTTACACTATTAACAACATCATCTCGATTACTTTCAAAGGAATTTGGACGAAAAGTTCCTTTATACTTCGCCGAATATAATATTTTTTTTGTTGATCGATTTCGATCGATTCGACTCAATAACTTATGAAGTCTTCTTAGCTGTGATAGTTTTCCTTTTAAATTCAGGATATTTCCTACTCCAGTGAATTTTTTCACATTTCCAGAAGCAACCGTTTAACTGGTAGAAGGGGGGGACACTGGAATCTAACGATTTTTTCCACTTTACAACTTAATATTTCACAAACGGATCCCTAAATCGGAAAATGATCTATGAATACTCATAATATTTTTTAAAAAACCTATCCAACGACACCCCACACGATGGGGTGGACGCGAAAAAAAATTTTCATCCCCGCTTGATGTGTATGGAAGGTACCATAAAAAAAATATTTGAGATTTCATGTACCATTTTGTTGCCAGCAATAATATGTGCATTCATGCCAAATTGCAGCTTTGTAGATCCTATAGTCTCTGAGCAAAACCGCGGACAGACAGACAGACGGACAGACAGACAGACGGACAGACAGACGGATGGACAGACCGAAACTATAAGGGTTCCTTGTTGACTACGGAACCTTAAAAACTGGAGGTACTTTATAGATATTTGGGGCCATTTTGGCAAAGTTTAATTTTGGCGTTACCTACTAGCATAACCTTTTTTTAGGGTTCCGTAGCCAAAATGGCAAAAAACGGAACCCTTATATATTCGTCATGTTTGTCTGTCTGTCTGTCTGTCTGTCCGTCCGTATGTCACAGCCACTTTTCTCCGAAACTATAAGAGCTACACTATTGAAACTTGGTAAGTAGATGTAGCCTGTGAACCGCATTAATATTTTGATACAAAAATGGAAAAATTATTATTAAAAATTTTAGGGGTTCCCATAGATACAACTAAAACAAAAAAAAATATTTTCGTCTAACTTATGCGTATAGGGTATCTATGGATAGGTCTTCAAAAATCATATTGAGGTTTCTAATATCATTTTTTTCTAATCTGAATAGTTTGCGAGAGAGTCTCTTCCAAAGTGGTAAAATGTGTGTCCCCCCCTCCAACTTTTAAAGTAGGGGCATGATAATTCTAAAAAATTTATATGATGTACATTATTATAAAAAGTACCAACGAAAATTGGTTTGAACGAGATCTAACAAGTAGTTTTTTTATACGTCATAAATGGTAAACCTTAATTTAACTTTCATTTTTTTCATTTCATAACTAAAATATAAAAATAAATCAAAAACCTTTTAATTTTATAGAAATAAACCTTATTACTGCTGCGGAACTCTTCATGGGCGAGTCCAACTCGCACTTGGCCGGGTTTTTTTGTACTATGATTTTGCTGTGAAATATACTTCGTGTAATATTCCTGAGTTTTGAATCTTTGGTTTTAGTATGACTTTGCACGTGCATTGTGTAGATATTAGACTCACGATTAGACTAAACTAAAAATCATTTTTATAAGTCATAGACAAGAGTATAATGTATCTATACTAATAAAGAGGTAAACTTTGTTTGTATAATTGTAATGAATAGAAAATTGAAAATGCCTAAGAGAGCCAGGTCGGACGACCATGGCGCCATACTTATATGTTAGTCACTTCAATAAAATAATATGGGCAAAACAACGTTGCCGGGACAGCTAGTAATATATATTTTACTTTTTATTTGTGTATTATAAATTGTAGAATAATCCTAAAGCTCAGTAAACCAATAGCTTTCAAGTCAAGTACAATATAAAGTGTCGTTACTTTATTAAAACTTAACACAACCATTTCACAGTAAGCAATGCTTAAAGCTTAGTGTACACAGGGAAAATGCCAATTATTCAATAACATTATAAGCACCTGTTTTTCGCTTTCAAAGTCCTTCCAAACTATTTAATTTCCAAAGTAACACTTATATTTTGTCGTACGTGATTGTTTACGTCGTCGTGCTTAAGGCCCACCCTCATAATATGGAAAGCTACAAAATTATAATAAAAATACAGTAATAATTTTCAGCATAGAAACATTCCTTTCGCCGCTATTAATTTCCTATTTTTGTTTATTATACTCATGATATCAGCTTCCGAAGAAATACCAATTTATTTCAATTCAAGCATACTTTCAGTATCTCCTTAGTATTTACAAATTACGTTTATTTAAAACACACGCCAATAGATGGACAATTTCATTAACTACATATTCCCCGTTTTAATTTGAATTTTTTTTAAGTCAATTTTGAACTAAGTAAAAAAATAGAATTTTGGTGCGATCTCAACAGCGCGGCGCCAAAGAATATATACACTACGCGAAACAGCGCGGCAAATGTATGGTCAAGGTCGTTTGCTCAGGACAAAGTACATTAGCATTTGATTTACTACCGTCGAAACAACGAATCAACAACACTGTTAAAACGTTTATCTGCCAAAAACTTATGAAGCCGGGACTCGGGAGTTATTATTTCCATTATTTTATTAATTTTATATTTTTTAGTTTTATATAATAGTGTATCCTCAGCCCAACATTAATATATTCCGGCCATTACAGAACACGGCGCGCGACAAAACTCACACTACATTTGTTTTATTGAACAAATTCGCGAGACTTATGCTTTAAGGGTCAGCGCAGACAGAACGGAGCGCAGCGGAGGGGATTTTTTAAAATTAAATAAGGGGCAAACGAGCAAACGGATCATCTGATGGTAAGCAACTACCGTCGCCCATGGACGCTCGCAACATCAGAAGAGCTGCAACTTTAAATTGTTACACTAAAGAGCATAAATGCTTGAACCTTACAAAAATTACTCACACGTCGTCGAAGATACATGGGAATTACCGTACTTTAGTTTTAAAATATAATTTTAAAGGACATCAGGCAATTTCCATATAATGTTGGCCTAAAAAAAAAGCTGCGCTGCCAGACTTAGGATACTTTAAAATAGCTAGGCCATATTTAGAACTTAAAAAAAATGGACTTAACCCTAAATATTAAAAGCATTACATTTAAGGGGGTCTTACTGGTAAAAGGGTCGTATTGGAAATGGCATCGTACTAGGAAAGAGGTAATACCGGCCACCGGGTGAGGGGTCATAGGTACTCCGTTTATTTTTTTAAATGTAATGCTTTTAATATTTTTTTCCTAACTAAATAATTACTCAGAAAATGCAGTTACAGGGTTAAGTTCATATATTTTTTTAAGTTCTTATTATGGCCTAGCCATTGGAAATATTCTTAGTTCTGACCGCACATTTTTTTGTAGACCAGAATGCCTGATGTCCTTTATTTTCAAGTGTAGTGCGTTAATAAAATCTGCTCCACTGCGATCCGTCCTGTCTGCGCTGACCCTAAGCGTCGGACAGATCGCTAGCCATGGGGCGTCCTTATCTTCAGATATAATATATATTGACAATACTGTACGTAGAACTGTATTAAAATTAATAATGGGAGATTTGGATGCACCTATATCCATACTTCCATACTAATATTATAAATGCGAAAGTGTGTCTGTTTGTTTGTCTGTTACCTCTTCACGCCCAAACCGTTGAACCGATTTTGATGAAAATCAACCTCCATACAAGGAGATTGATTGAGCCCCGGGAAAGGACACATACTTTTTATCCCGGAAAATTATACTGTTCCCGCACGATAAACAAATTTTGGCGCAGCGGAGTTGCACGGGCGTCATCTGGTCAAATAAGGCTTGCTGGCATCTGGCTGCAAAATTAGAGGACGATTTTGATGGAATTTCGGCTTCAATTATTTGATGACCTCTGTGGCTCAGTGGGTAAGCCGTCACGTCGGTAGCTCAAGTCGGGGGTCGCGGGCTCGAATCCCGCCGACGGAACAAAAAATGTTCAAAGTTACTGGGTCATGGATGTGTATTAAGGTGACGCCGCGTTAAAGTAAGAAACCGTGTTGGATATGTTTTAGATTGCTTGTTTTCTATGAGAGGCCGGGCCGGCCTCTCATAGAAAACAAGCAATGGAACAGCAAAAAATGGAAAGGGCATAAGCAACAAAATGGTTTTTGTCGCGTAATTTAAAAACCATAAATACATTTCATATAAGCTATGCACATATTAAAGTGTATGCTTCAACCAATTTATGTACAAATTTTGGAACCTTAAATCACTCTCCTCTGTTGGAAAAATAGGAATCCCTTTTTTTACAGAGGTCTTTTCGATTGATAATTCTGTGTTATAAAAGTTGTCCAATCGTGTTATGCTATGGGCAATTCAAAGACAAAGACATGATGAATACTGACAATGAACTTTAGTTTCTTAGCTTTAGTCATTGCTGAGAAAAATCGGCATCGCTACAGCCAAATTATCAAGGCGTCGCCTTAAACATGTGTATAATATAATAAAAATATATGGTATAAAAGTATTAAATATATTTCCGTCGTCTGGTAGGGTGTAACACAAGTCCTTCAGGTAGGTACTTAGCACAGAGCCAGACTGACGTGGTGTGAAGCGTCCATAGATATTATTAATTATTATAGATATTATTATTATTATTTTGATGGGCTTCGGCTTCAATTATTCAGCTTTTAGTTAAAATTCATACTGATATTATAATTATCAAAGTGTGTGCACGTTGTCATGGTCATAACTCATAACTCATAAGTATAAAAACTTGTGAAACCGGAAAGAACTCGTGATAGTTTTTCGCGATCCCAGACGCGATAAAGGAATAAGCCAAACATATAAAAAAACAGTTTTGGACATAGCTGTCGATTTATTTATTGTATATATTACGCTCAAAGACCGAAATCGCTCAATGAGCGAAAAAATGGCCCACAACGCGTTGTGGTCACAGCGAAACAGCCACGACGCGTCGCGGCAACTAGTAGTATTATATTTAAATTATATATATATATATATATATATATATATATATATATATATATATATATATATATATATATATATATATATATATATATATATATGGAAGTATGGATATTTTATAAATAATAATGATAAAACACGTAATGCAGTGATTTAGTAAAAGAAAAAATTATTTTGTACCTAGTACACGTGGTAATTCAAATATAATCTTCCATACCTATGGACAATTAATTAATCAAGAACAGATCAAGAAAAACGAATAGCATATCAGCCACGACACGAATTTCGCGTTAAGGACTTTTTGCGATTGCCAGAACGCGTTGTGGCCGTTTTCATTAGAGCCACGACGCGAAGCGTCGTGGCTGTTTTGCTGTGACCACAACGCGTTGTGGGCCATTTTTTCGCTCATTGAGCGATTTCGGTCTTTGAGCGTAACATATACTTTAAGACTGTGAGGATAAAAGCTCTTATCTGATAAGCAAATCGCCGATCGTCCCTTTACGTTGTACAATGTACCTAAAATACTCACAAAAACGTCTTATTAAGAGTATTTATATAACGACCTTCGAGTAAATTATCCAGAAGACATAAAGAACTCCGGCCTTTATCTACAGATATTTTCATTTCAATTAAATACAGATACGAGTAAAACGTATTGAGACATAATTAACTCTGCACTTACGATAACAAGATATTTTTAAGCTGTTCGACTCCATGCGTTTTTTGTTCTTTTAATTTTTTATTAGTATTTCTTAGATATCACTGCATAAAATTGCTTGCCGCTGTCTTTCTTTATATTGTACTAGATGACATGATGCCCGCAACTCCGTTGTGCCAGAATTAGTTTATCGCGCGGCCCGAGAACCGTACATTTTTCCGGGTTAAAAAGTACCCTATATTGACCTTTCCCGGGACTCAAAGTATCTCCATACCAAAGGGGTATGGGCGGAATCGTCCCCACCCATCAACACAAATGCAATGTAGCTCAATTGATAGATCTTGGCAAGATGATATTTTTATACTATGGTGACTTTGCCCAAATGCATGGGGTTCTCATGGTATCTTACGTTTAAACAAATATTTCGTTAACGTACTTACTGACGACTAATTCCAAAATACGTGCTCATTTATCTATTTACTAGTGCACAGCACCGTGGGTGAGCCATGCTTCGGCACGAATGTGCCGGCTCGACGGGAGAAATACCACGGGCTCACAGAAAACCGGCGTGTAACAGCGCTTGCGCTGTGTTTCGCCGGGTGAGCGAGTTTACCGGAGCCCGGAGGCCTACCCTCCTCTAATACCATACTCTATTCCCTTCTCTATCCTCCCCTACCCTATTATCCTATTCCCTCTTAAAAGACTGGCAACGCACCGGCAGCTCTTTTGATGTTGCGGGTGTCCATGGTCGACGAAAGTTGCATTCCGTCAGGAGGACCCGTTTGCTCGTTTGCCCCCTTATTTTATAAGTAATTAACAAAAAATTAAAACCGACTTCCAAGGTAAAAGCAATAGTAATATGAACTAAAAAGTATTAAATAACTCTTACTCTTTAATAGCACGCCTTTTTCAGAATTCGTCTAAATATCAACTATTTCTGTACCAGCTAATTTAATCGTGAGCTCAGTAATGTCAGAATATCTGAAACTTTTGGGACTGGTACCGACTTCAAAGTAATGAAGACTGTAGTATACGTACAGAAATAGTTGATATTTAGACGAATTCTGAAAAAGGCGTGCTATTAAAGAGTAAGAGTTATTTAATACTTTTTAGTTCATATTACTATTGCTTTTACCTTGGAAGTCGGTTTTAATTTTTTGTTAAAAAAAGCGAAATTGTGGTAAATGCTTGCAGTTATCTAAGCGATGCTGCAATTTCCATCTTTAAAGGTTCAGGAGTTCTGTTCAGTGCTTTTGGACCAAGAGACACCTTCGTATGACATTTCTCTTATTCGTAACATATGTTTAACTTACTAGAAACAACATTTTAACCACTATGAGTGTTTTGATAAATTTCAAGGGTTTCCCTCGATTGCTCATAGATCCCATCATCAGCTCACCACTTTCGTAATTGTTATACAAAATTAAGGTTACATCCTATACAACAACACGAGAATTTTGAAAATCGGTCTACAAACAGCGAAATCATCATCAAAAACATCTGCTTCGATGCAAAATATCACGAAAAGTACCAATAATTGGGTCATAGTGTGATGACTCATAGTATAATTATGGTTGTGATGATGATGATTAATCAAATTGATGTATTAGCTTATGCTTTCAGTTGTTTAAACAACACCGAAATCCCTGAACCTGTATCTATAAGCATTCAAAAGTTCTGTTCGGTACCTTCGGATCCAGGGTATAACCTGGTGCGAAGTCTTACTTTTTGGTAGCATTTACCTCGAATGCTTCGGAAAAAATCGAAATCACTATATGTTTCCATACAAATTTCAAGGAGTCCCCTCGATTCCTCAAGGATCCCATCATCAGATCACTTTTGTGAACATGATACCAAATTCGAGTTAAACCCTATACAACACAAAAATAATTTTGAAAATCGGACCACAAACGGCTGAGTAATCGTTGAACATACAAAAAAAAAGATACAGCCGAACATATTACCTCCTCCTTTTTGGAAGTCGGTCAAAAAAACAGCGGTGCTTTCAGCGCTGCTACTTTTACAGTGAACTTTATGACAGGAACACATACATCCCCTAAAGTATTATCACTTAGTTTTGTTATACCTTCTATATTTGAATAAGTATAGAAAATAATGATAAAAAATATTTAATTAAATAAAAACACAGAATACAAAAAATAATATGCACGGTGGGAGCTGCAGAAGTTATAACTATGTTACAGCCACTAATGCCCACCTCCAAATGAAATATTAGACAAAATGGACCCGTATTACAACTAGATCTTGGCAAGGTCTAGTAGTAGTATGGTTGTTTTTTTACTAAAACAAAGGATTTTAATTAAATAGGGGGCACTTTAGGAACTCGTTGGTATCAATTATATGACTGTTGGTAGGTGGGGATGGAGCCCATACATTTTTGCCATAGCCTTTTCAGCAAAATCAGTTGAGCGGTTTGGGCGTGAAGAGATAACAGACAGACAGACAGACAGGCGGACAGACAGACAGACACACTTTCACATTTATAATATTAATTACGCTGACAACTGCCAATGACCTTGATGTATATGTATAATAGCGGAAATGGATAATTTTTGCCTTTTTATGGTCCCTTGGTCCATCCTATGTATATCCATCCTATATACCTATCACAAAAACCGCGGCGCAGACTCCAAGTTGGAGGCTCGGGAAGCGAAGCGCCCCCCCCACATGGTAATTAAATGATACTCAAAAAGTATATGTTTAGTTAAGGTTAGAATAAATTCACTTTAAATAAATAACTTTCTTCCTTAAAAGGACAATTAAAACTAAACACTAACGACGTGATACCATTTTAATGTAAGCAACAATCCCAGGAGGGGATTGGAGGGGCGTAGCCCCCTCAAGTACGGGCCGAAGGCAAAGTCTCCCGCATATGATACTTCAAAACTGTATGTTTAGTTTATGTTAGAATTAATTTACGTTTAACTTATAACTTTCTTCCTAAAAAGGGAGAATTAAAAAGTCAACATTAATGACGCGACACCATTTGATGTAAGAAACTATCCCAAGATCGGAGGGGGAGATAAATAAATGCCACTCGAAAACTGTATGTTTAGTTTAGGTTAGAATAAATTCACTTTTAATTAATAACTTTGTTCCTAATAGTTGCGTGTGTACGGTAAATTATACGGCTATTGCTGAACCAAAGATTTCCTTTGGTAGGATTGGTCCTTATGGCCCAAGGATGGATTTTAGATGTGGAGCCACCGCGATTTTTGATGTTAATTTTTTTTAATTTTAGCAGCTTCTGCTCTGAAGGAAAATAGAGTCTCAATCTGTATAGAGGCATTAATTATGGTACTATTCCAAGCTCGGTACCATATTCGGATGACTTAATAATGCTTAATTCATTTTAGGACTCATATTTGCACGATAAAGATGAACGTAAAAAGAAGAAGAAGAAGAAGCATTATTTAAACGCGCTAATCTTAGTATGAGTCAGTATTTACTGGTCCGAATTTAAAAATTCTTTTAGTGTTAGATAACCCATTTATCAAGGAAGGCTATAGGCTATATTTTATTACGCTAAGACTAAAGCGAAGAAATAGAGGAAAATGTGGAAAAAATGGGGGAAATTATTTGAAAGGGCTTATTTCACGAACTACTGGAGTAATTTTTCTGTTTTTTGGCACAGATAAAAAGTAGGAACGTGAAGGATCATAGGCTATTTATTGTGGACTAATTTGTCTGTGAAATATCAAATTTACGCGGGCGAAGCAGCGCGGAACGTCTAGTAATATTATAAAGCTGAAGAGTTTGTTTCTTTGAACGCGCTAATAAGGAGCTATTCATCCGATTTGAAAGAATCTTTCAGTGTTTGATAGCCTATTTATCGAGGAAGGCTATAGCCTATGTTTTATTACGCTAAGACCAATAGGAGCAAATATACAGAGGAAAATGTGAGAATAAAGCTGAAGAGTTTGTTGGTTAGTTTGTTTGTTTGAACGCGCTAACCTCAAGAGCTACTGGCCCGATTTGAAAAAATCTTTCAGTGTTTGATAGCCTATTTATCGAGGAAGGCTATAAGCTATATTTTATCACGCTAAGACCAATAAGAGCAAATATACAGAGGAAAATGTAAAAAAACGGGGAAAATTATTTGAAAGGGCTAATATAGGGATAGGGAAATGTCTAAATGAAGTGCGTAACATACTTAGAGAAGAAATTAAATCTATGATGAACATTCATAAAGAGAGCATAATTCAAGAAATTAACGTTAAGATGCATGAGGTACTTACTACAATGGCGGATATAAGCTCAGCTATAAATTTTTTGGAACATAAATACGAAGATATTAAAAAGGACATGGAACTGAAAAACGCAATTACAAAAACACTGGAAAGTGAGAACAAAATACTGAAACAGGATCTTATGGACATGAAAGCTAGACTTTCCGCCATGGAGCAACATACGAGAGCTAATAATCTAGAGATACAATGCTTACCTGAACACAAATCTGAGGACATTTTAAAGACGGTAAAACAGATAGCTACAACTGTCCACTGCCCTATTAATGATAACGATATAATAAGCTGCACTAGAATCATGAAGCAGAATAAAGAAAGCCCTCGACCCCGCACTGTTTTGGTAAAATTCTGTAACACAAGGATACGCGACAGTTTCTTAGCCTCGACTATAACTTTTAACAAAAAAGCAGTAACGAATGAAGACAAACTAAATACTAGCCACATTGGCGTCAACGGTCCTAAGAAGCCAATATATGTTTGTGAGCACCTATCACCATTAACAAAGAAGTTGCACGCAGAAGCGCGAGCAAAAGCAAAATTACATAACTATCGCTTTGTCTGGGTGAAGAATGGTCGGGTTTTTATGCGTAAGAACGATAAGAGTGAATATGTTTATGTAAAAAACGAAGATGTTCTCCATAGCATCAAATAGATTAAATTTATAGATTGTAATATGTGTCTTACCACTTTTTTTTTTAATTCTTTATTTTCGCAAGCATCGGAATTTTAAATACTATATTCACTTCACTAAGCTGTTATTATCAAAATGTTCGAGGCCTTAATACATGTATGTCCCTAGTTAAACAAGAAATCTTAAATAATAATTATGACATAATTGTGTTGATCGAGACATGGCTTAAAAGTAGTGTATTTGACTCCGAAATCTTCGATGATAGATACACAATTTTTCGACGCGACAGGGAAACATCTAAACTTTCATGTAATAAGACTAGAGGTGGTGGTGTTCTTATAGCAGTTTCAAAAAATCTTAATGCTGTGCGCTGTTCTTCCTGGGAAAGCGATTGTGAGGATCTTTGGGTCTCCGTAGACTTGACGTCAGGAACTAAACCGCTTACACTTCACTTATGTGCAGTCTATCTTCCCCCTCCTTTAACTCGCGACATATTATCTTCTTTTATTGAAAAAGCAAACAATGTTCTCACTCTTAATAGCAATAACGTTGACAACTTAGTACTAATACAAGGAGACTTCAACATTACAGATATAAATGAACCTTACTATGTCATGCACTCTACACCGTATTCTCAACGTAACTACAACCCACTTAAAAACCTTATGTATGATTTCCTTGACCTTAATTCTCTTAATCAATGTAACGATGTCCTTAATTATAATAAACGTTTGCTCGATCTCGTAATAAGTAACATGCCTACAGTACATGTTTCTGAATCGCATTACCCTATACGAACCGTGGATGCACATCACCCCGCTCTAGATATAATAATTGAAGCTGAATCGCATACATCTCAACTTAAACAATCCCCAGATTCCTACAAATTCAATTTTCATAAAGCGGATTATAGTAAAATATTAACTTCACTTCAGACGATTAACTGGGCAGACAAATTTAACGGACTTAATAATGATGTAGACAAAATGACTAATTACCTTTATAAAACCCTAGATGATATTATTGAAACCCATGTTCCCAAATCAAAGTGTAACTCTCATTCTAAATATCCTATTTGGTTCACAAAATCCCTAATTAAACTACTGAAGAAAAAACATAACTGTCACAAAAGATTAAAAAAGTTTAATAATCCGCTTGATAAAATTGAATTCAATTTTCTGCGAAAAGATTGCAGCAAAATGATTAAGCAATGTTACAGAGATTACATTGCCTCTATTGAGGACTCTATTTGTAGTACTCCCAAATTATTTTGGACACATATAAAGAACACCAGGAGAAAAACCAGTTCGTACCCATCATCTATGGAACTAGGGGATATACAGGCAAATAACGGATATGATATATGCAACCTTTTCGCTAAAAATTTCTCCTCGGTGTTTGAAGTTGATGACGATATTCAGTCTCATTATAAAGCGATGGAACCTAAAACCTATATGAACACTTTTTTTATTTCTGAACGTGACGTGCTTAAGAAACTGGTTAAGCTTGACTGTAACAAGGGACCAGGACCGGATAAAATTCCTCCAATTTTCCTGCACAGATGTGCTGCCGCGTTATCCTGGCCTCTGCACTTTATATTTAACGCATCGCTTAGATCTGGCATTTTTCCTACTGCTTGGAAAAAAACCCGTATAGTCCCCATACCAAAAGGAGACAATCCCAAATTCGTTACCAATTACAGACCTATATCAATCCTATCGACAATGTCAAAGGTTTTCGAATCATTGGTTCACGACAACTTATCCAGACATATAAATCAGCTTCTCAACGTTAATCAACATGGTTTCTTGCCCGGTAGATCATGCAATACCAACCTCATATCTTACGCAACCTTTTTAATGAATGCTATCGATAATGGATGTGAACTTGATGCCATATACACTGACTTTTCGAAAGCTTTTGACAAAGTCAATCATAAAATCCTATTACAAAAATTAAGATCTTTTGGTATTGATGGTTCTCTTTTAAACTGGTGCTCTTCATACTTGAGTCAAAGACCATCCTATGTTGGCTTTGACGGTTATCAATCTGACCTCTTTATAGCTCATTCTGGGGTTCCTCAAGGGTCAATTCTTGGACCACTCTTTTTCGACATCTTCATCAATGACATAAATTACATTGTTACAAACTCATATATATTTATGTATGCAGACGATCTTAAACTAATTAGGATAATTAGAACACAACTTGATATAAGAAAACTCCAGGATGACATCAACGCTCTAGTCAAGTGGTGTGATAAAAATAAAATGTATCTGAATGCGAAAAAGTGTCATCATATTAAGTTTAGTAGAAAAAGAATAACTACGAACAGTACTTACACCATATCAAACACAACCTTATCCCAAGTGCAAACTATAAGAGATCTTGGCGTGGTACTTGATTCTAAGGTTAGCTTTATCCCACATATAGAGGAAACAGTTAGTTCTGCTTTGAAGTCTCTTGGCTTTGTGATCAGAAACTCCAGAGATTTCCATAAAGCCTCTACGGTTATTACCCTATATAATAACTATGTAAGGAGTAAGCTCGAGTACTGTTCCACTGTGTGGAGTCCATGTTACAGAATCCATATTGACAGAATCGAAAGTGTCCAACGAAAAATTACCCGCCACCTATCCTATAGATTTAGTAACTCCTTGCGTGGTTGTTCGTATGAAAAGAAATTACAACATTTCGGTATGGTCACATTAGAGTCTCGAAGGAACATTTTAGATATGACATTCCTGCACCAACTTATTAACAATAAAATAGATTGCATGCATCTACTGTCATTGATTAATTTTTTCCTCCCTGTGAGATCTTCTAGGAAACAAGTGCCCCTATTTCGACCTGATAAATTTAAAACCAACCTTGGCAAAAATAGCCCAATTACTAGGTTGACCTGTAAATATAATGAGCTGTCATCGAGAATTTCGGATCTAGATGTTAACCATGATTGTATTCGTAATTTTAAAGAAAAGATCCTAAATTATTATAAATCAACTGGTGGGACATGAGGCATTACTTATTATTACGAAATAATTGATATATTATATTATAGTTTTTATGATTATTATTATTATAATGAGCAAAAGAGTATAAACATGTTATTTCGTTGTTGCTATTATCATTGTTATTATTATTCTGAATTGATAAAATATGTATGTAGTTACAACATTTTAATGCAATATATTTTATTAGATTTTAAATGTATTTGGTGTAGGTTAATTTAATTTGATTTATTTTAGGTTGATTTCATTTTATGTAATTTTTATGTTTATTATAATTTTTTATGTTTAATTTAATGTAATTTGGTATGACTTGATATTTCTTCTATTTGAATTTGATTTATATTTGATCTAGGCTAATTTAATTGGATTTATTTTAGGTTGATTTCATTTTATGTAATTTTTATTTTTATTATTATTTTTTATGTTTAATTTAATGTTATTTTGTATGACTTGATATTTCTTTTATTTGAATTTGATTTAATTTAATGTAATTTTCTTAATTCAATGTAATTTAGTTTAATTTTATTAACAATTTTTACTATCTTAACATTTTTTAACATTTAACAATTTTTTAAAAAAATTTGTAGCCGATTTAATAGCAAGATGTAATAGCCTTTAATTAAAAGTGCAATAACCATGATCAATGTTTAAACCTTGTCAATATAATGTATGTATAATTGTAACTTTTGTTGGCTGTTCATAGCAAATAAATAAATAAATAAATATCTCACAGACTACTGAAGCAATTTTTATGTTATTTGACACGAATATATAGTAGACTACGTGAGACATGGGTTATTAATTTTAAAAAACTATACGGTTTCCGTGAAATTTCAGAATAGTTTACGCGCAAATCATAAGAGTTTATTGTGTGGGAACCGCATATTTTTCCGCAACAAAAAATCGCCCATGTCTATTAACAATGTCGGATGTGCAAAATCGACAATTTTTTTTATTTCATAAAACATGTCCTTGTAACCAAGGCTATCATTAGCTGAAAAGAAAAAATCTATATTATGCATAGTTTCTGAAATAGCCACATTAAAAATGTCGTATATTACTAAGATAGTCCGCTAACAATGTCGGATAATCACTACTTATGTTGTTAACGGGACGCGGGGGCGAGTGAGAGCGCTCCTTTTGCCACTTCCGACTATGTTAACGGAGGGAATGGACCTCGCACTGTCACTTGTTTTTTTGCAGCCTTCATTAGATTTTTTGAATTTTCGACGCCATTTTTATTATCTACAAGATCAGCACGGCTAATCAAACTAGGTGCTCAACGAAATTAAGAAAAATATAGTAATAGGGAAAAAAAATGCTGATTAAAGTATGATGACCGAAGCTAATGCTAGTGCGGAAAATGGTATTTACTATTCTTTATTATAATTTTTAAATATTTTGAACAGTATAGCTTATGTTTTATTGCTTTACATTTGATTATAAGATAAACACTTACCTTCATTAACATTTTATCGTAGGTCATTTAAAATTGTCGGACGTGCCACATCCAACGTTCTTAACCGGTTTTTCAAATGTGTAAAAGGTCGGTTGTACCACATACGACATTTTTAATCGGTTTTATAAGTGGTTAAATTGTCGGTAGTACCACTTCCGACATTGTTATGGGGATTTATAAATTGGCAAAATTTCGGTAGTATTACATCATGATCATTTCACTTATTTTTCTAATTGGCTTAATGTCACTAGGGGTTTGTTTCATATCTGTCGTTGCTTACCGACTTTAAACAATTTTCAGAAGGCTTCAAAATTGGTCAATTTTGTACGAAAATTAAGTTTTTGTTGGCACTTATACACAATGAATGAATATATTTTTTTTAATTTAATAATCGTGTTTTGGCGATCTGATGTCTAATAGCTGCAATAAAGCCAGATTTTCTTGGTATTTTTCTAATACATAATAGTCATAAAACACAAGCTTTACTGTTGAAAGTCGTAAAAAAGGTATTAAAAGGACCTTTTTCACACTAGGCTTAACTTCAGTTACAAGATTTTCATGACATTTTTTCCTATACTATTATTATAATTTTCTCAAATTCGTTGAGTAGCTAGTTTGATTAGCCTTGCTTATCTTGTAGATATTGTAAATGCAGAGCTTGCAATATATTGTCTTAACAAACAAATAGATTTACTCAGATTATGTAAAAGTGAAATTATTCTCAAAAAATACCATAGAATAAATAGTGAATCTCGGATAAAGAACACTGATTTTGATTAATTAATCTAATAAATATTAATCTAAGTTTTTCATGAAAACGAAGGCTGTGGTAGTACGTAAGTGCCCTAAAAATGTAGAGATTTTTAAAAACTACCTGATTTCGCAAACTTCGTTTCGCTGACAAATTAATGGACCTGCAAAACAGTCAGTCCTTCGTCAGTATTTTCTGTATTTCCCACATATTTGGGCAAATTCATCTCTACATCGTATTTGGCAGACGTCGATAAGATCCATAGCAAGTTGTTCGATCCATAGCAAATAAGATCCATAGCAAATTCGTGGTAGCCACCGCCGTTGCCGCGTCGGCGCCTTGTTTTGAGCTTTAATCAAACTGCCCTAACTTCTAAAATATTTGCCCCATGCTAATAATTTAAAAGATAATTATATTCTTTACAGAATCACAATTGATATTTTGATATTTATTTAGGTACAGATCAATTGTTAATATGCAAAAATAAGCCACGCTTGTAGGAGATGATTTGAAGTTAATTTTTTAATGAAGGAAATGGTTGTTATTCATTAACCATAAAAGATACATATATGCTGTCCTAGACTTTTTTGTAGATAATGATGAATACTATAAGTATTTGTAATATTATTTCTATAAATCATCTGTATTTTTCGCAGCGCAAGCGAAATAATGTAATTTATTGCAAATTTTTACCACTTTGGGTTATATTTTTGCGATTTTCGGTATGATCCCTAATTTTTTTCTGAATAAAACACTACCTATGTCTTTTGCATTTATGTAACTTTCCAAGGGTAAAAGAATTTTTAAAATTAGTTCAGTAGTTATTGAACCTATTCAATACAAACAAAGATACAAAGACTTTTCCAAACATGAAACAAACTTTTCCTCTATGATTGATACAAAAAAATATATTAATTTTGTTAAGTTAATTTAAGTTCTGCTATCAAAAGTCATCAAAATAGTGATGGCAATAATTTTTAATTTCAATGTTTTAAGTTAATTTACATTTCGGACGAAAATTTGATTTTACGAATTATTTAAGTCATAAAGAAATGTTTTGTATTTTCATACATACATTGTTTTACGTTTTATTTGACAGAAGTACATAAAAATATATATTTTCTTTAAATTGCTGTCATTTTTGCTGGTAATTTCTACATGCGACATATTTTAAAATTAAAATTTATCACTTAACAGTGGCGTAAATGCCATTTCCGACAAGCAATCATTGATTTTGTACAAGCAACAACGTCGGTTCTGGCACTTCCGACAAACAGTATTACTCGTACTCCATTAAAAAGGTCAGAAGTGACTTTTCTCATATTTATTCATAAAATACGGGATACTCCTACTAATATACTAAACGTAAATAACTTATAGAGCACAACCCTGACATTTCATGATTCTACTTGAAATAAGTAAAAAGTTATTCACAATTTAGACTTTGAATCGCTCTCCTGTAAAGTTGCTGTTTTTCACATCCGACATTGTTAATAGTCATGGGCGAAATATCCTTTGTCCTTTTTCAAGGTTCAAAGTATCTCCTTACCAAATTTCATCAAAATCTATTGAATAGTTTACGCGCAAATCATAAAAATTCATTGTGCGGAAACCGTACATTTTTCCGGGACAAAAAGTATCCTATGTCCTTTCCCTGGACTCAAAATATTATCTTCATATCAAAGGAGTATGGGCTAATTTGTATGGAGCCTGGGCTATCCGCGGCCAAGGACAATTCTAACATATTATTATATTCATACTTAGGAGTCCTACAATTGTTACAGTGTAGAAATCTCATCGCAGAAATATACTTTAAAAGTATATAAAATTAATTTTTATTTTTCAAGATTTATATTTTTTTGAGCAAAAGCGGGAAGTTAAGGTTTTTATAAGGAGAACGAGCTGTGTTTATTAGTACCGCACTTACTCGGGTTTAATAATAGCACCTAATTCCGCTGCTGGTAACCTAACCTAACCTATACCTAACCTAACCCAATCGAGATACCAGACTACAGACGTGTGCGCAGCAGCACAAACTGGTTTTATTGTTTTGATTGATTTGGAAGCTTAGAATTATGCATTGGTATTAGGTAAACACAAATAATAAATAATTATAAAGCAATATTGTTCTATGCGATCACGTTATTTCGCATTCAGTTATTTTCTAAACTAAATGGAATACAATGATACGTCCAAAGCAAATGTTGTTTCTAAATATCAGTACTTTCATTTGACAATAATTTCATCAGTGGCCGCCGATAGCCCAAACGTGCCCATACTCCTTTCATCAAAATAAATTGAATAGGTAACGCGCAAATCATAAAAGTTTACTGTGCGGGAACCGCATGGCCATTCTCAGGAGAGCAAAATTTACGTGTCCCGGGCTTGTATACTCTGTAATATTATCTTATTCAAGTATATAATATTTTTAAACGGTAGATAGCATCAGTATCTAGCTTCAAACTTAAACACAGGCTTCTAATTTAAGTAATTCAGACTAAATTAATTGAAGTCGTGTTCAAAAACCATGTTTTTCTAACTACCGTAACGTGTCCCCACGCCAACTTGATCTCGAAACTCGCTTGTAATTTTTATAACGTACCTATTTAATTTAATCTATTCATGTTTTTAAACGCCTATAAACATTGGCTATCGCATTGCAAAATATCGACTCAATAGGCCCAGCCTATAAATAGTTATCATGAAAAAATCGCTTGTCCGATCAAAAGTCCTAATTACCGTAACACCTGCTGTTTTCGGACGCCCATCCAAAAATATCAGGATTTAACACATTACGAGTGCCCGGTTTGCTTCTCCTTAGTGTGTGCCATGGCCCATCAGCGGTCCCGCGTCGTTAATGTTAGTGTGCCGCCGATAAAGCACATTAGTATCTAATTACCGTAGCTTTGGTTACAAACTTGTCTAATTACCGTAATCGTTACTATTCAATTATTATGTATATTATGTTTTGTAAATATTTTTATTATGTATATTATGTTTATGTTACATAATTGGGCCTATTTACGTTGCCCTAAGCTAGTTTTTGTCAATTGTGTCGTATCGTTACGTAAAACACTACATTTGTCTAATTGCCGTACCCATAAATTTTTATGTCTCCTTATCCAAAAAACTTTAACTAACTGTTTCACGCCACATTTATTATTAAGTTCGTATCTTTAATTTCTTTAATATTTTAATATGTCTAAGTCAAATCGACGAAGAAAAAAAATGGTTACGGTAATGAGGCAAATAATGCCAAACCGGAGAATGGCCGCGTACATTTTTCCGAAACAAAAAGTATTCTATGTCCTTTTTCGAGACATTGGCATACAGACAAACGGACAGACAGTACCTCAAAAACCGCTATAGCTAGACTTCTGAAATTTTTACAGATTATGTATATCTGTTGCCGCTATAATAACAAATACTAAAAATAAAATAAAGTATACTTAAGGGGGGCTCCCATACAAGAAACGTGATTTTTTTTGGCCTTTTTTGCTCGTAATCAATAATAGTAACAGCTAGGCACTTCAAAATTTCACAAAATCCTTTATTATATTTGTACTTTAATAATTAAGAATAAACTAAATGCTCCCATACAAAAAACACAATTTTTTGTCTACTTTTGCTAAGATAAAAAAAGATATAAACATTGAATTTTTTTAATCTCTACTTACGATATTATTAACTATTGTATAGAGAATTTAAAAATATATATTACTTAGACATAACAATTTTTTAAATATATTTTTCATGGGTTGAATGTACCCAAATTTGAGATTTTTCGAACCTTTAAAAATTCATATCTTTAAAAATATTAACTTTATCGTAAAAATTCATAGGATCTTTTTTATTGGTATTTCAATAATAAATATTTTAAAAAATTGTCCGGTTGAAAAATAACAATTCCTTGCAATTGTTTAAACAATGTTTGTTTAAACAATATGGCACCGGGTTGCACCATGGCAACATGCATTTATATCATCAGGAGGGCAATCTGAAGAGGATCGCATAAAAAATTGAGGTGGAATAGTTTCCGGTACTCGTGCGCCGACTGGTGCTGGTCTATTTATTGATCTATAATAATCGACAAGCTAATGTGTTTCAGGATCATAAACTATTAAATACTAGTTTCGATCTCCCTGTATAATTACTTTCAATACACCTGCTTCTGGTGTAAATTGCTCTATAATCAATAATCATAACATGACGTCTACAGGGATGCTTTGACGCGTGACATTGTAGTAATCGGGGATGTGAAACAGCTGTCAAATAATATAATAACTCCCACACCGGTTTCGATGACGGTGGCCGGTTTCATTGAAACCAGGCCAATTACGCAGGAGTGATTTTATAGTGCCCAAGTATGTGCGCAGTACACAAGAGCACTCTCTATTCCTTTTACTCTCATAACCAAGTGGGACGGGAGACCGACACGACTGGCGAGAGATCAGGCGCAGGATAAAATTTTTACATGCCCATCCGACGCATGGATCATCTTACTTGTCAGACAATCAGGTGATCAGCCTTTATTGTCCTAACCAAACTTGGAAATAACATGTTTCCAACACGAGAATCGAACCCACGACCACCGAGTCAAGAGCCACGCTCTTAACCACTGGACCACGGAGGCGTCAGCCAAATGACAGAGATGTCAAGCACAAATTGTACCATCGAAGACATTAATGCATATGCAGATGACAAAACCACGTTATTTGGCCGGCTTATGGTAATTCAATGCAAATCGTGATCTGTTGGCTGGATTTGACAAAACGCGACCTAATTACGCAGGTCTGCCTTTTGATAATATGAATCAACTTCTCTGGTAGACGATAGTACATTTCTTACGGAACACCCCAAGATAGACCATGACATTATTCAATATTAAAAAATGAGGCTTATGTATCAACTGTCACTGTGACGTATGCGGCAAAGGCGGGGCGCGCGGATTCACGCTGCGTTTTATAAATATTATGTTGTCCTTGCCAATAACGTGACATCTCACTTTGTATATTATTGTGTTTATTATAATATCAAGTTCCATTCGATAAAGTTATTACTTTTTAAATAATATCTACTTCCTAGGAGGTTCAGGAAATTGGCGGTAAAATTTGTAGGTTATGTGTCAACTGTCAGTTTGACATATGCGTTACTGGCGGGGTGCGATCGGATTCACGCTGCGCACTGAGATGTTTGTTTTGTTGTCCTTGCTGATATTGTGATATCTATTTTTTGCTTTAAACTTGTATTACGTGCGAATTGATTATTTAAGGACTACATAATCAATTCTATATAACAACAGTCTATTTTCTGTTTAGTGAAGGATGCTGGATGAGCTGTCATGGGACTTTTGAGAAATGTCAAAACATACTGTTGATCCTCGGTTCACTTCAAAATTCGTGTAAATAGGCTTATAGACTTAATAGGCCTGGAGATACTGACAAAAATTCTTGGTCATTTGTGCCAGTATGGCGGTTTTACAGGGGTATAATTACGTAAAGGCAAAAAGGAAAATGATGGTCATAGCGCTCGCACTGGCAGCCCAAACGCGTGGGCGTTAATCGAACGTGTCGGATAAATAACGAGTGTCGAATGATTTGTTCCACAAAAATGCTTGTATTTTCAGATAGTCGAAAAAAAATAAGTAGGCGAAAGCGTAATGCCATACTTGTCGGGTGCGGCTTACAGCCCGCCATACCGACGCGAATACGTTAATTTTAATAGAAAAATTGAACCATTTGTACCAGGCTAATTTTTGCATAGCTAATCATCGTCAAGTAGTCATTCACGAAAATCACCTTGCCATACTTTCCGACAGCTCCCAATGGCCGCCATACCACTGCAAAGGTGTAAGTTTTTTTTCGCCAAACGATTTGTACCAGTATGGCATTTAAATTTTTGGAAAATATTTGACAAAAATGACCGTTATTATTTTTCCCATACTTCTAGTAGGGGGAAAAAGTGCTGCCATATTTGAAATACTTATTTATTTGACACGTTTTAAAAATACGACTATAAAATACGTAAAATAATTTTTTACATCATGGCATCATTGTATTCTCGTCATTTGGCAATTGTACCAAAAAAAAATTATTACAGATTGTAACCATGGGGCGGGATGACTATCGGACTTGAGCAAAAAAGTGATAAAAATTGGACGATTTGTACCAGTATGGCATTTGGATTTTTGGAAATTATACAATACAATGTGACCATTATTATATTTACCATACTTGTAGTAGACGGAAAAAGTGGCGCCATACTTGAAAAACCATTTGTATTACGTATGAAATCTTAGGATTTTGAAAAAAATACTGTTCACATTCGCCACCTCCCACAGGTATGGCATTATCAGACTTCTATTTATGATCATACAGGCAACTGTTAAAAAAAGTTTCAGGGTGGTACAAATCGTTTGGCGAAAAAAAAAAAAACTTACACCTTTGCAGTGGTATGGCGGCCATTGGGAGCTGTCGGAAAAGTATGGCAAGCTTATTTTCGTAAATGACTACTCGACGATGATTAGTTATGCAAAAATTTGCCTGGTACAAATGGTTCAATTTTTTTATTAAAATTAACGTATTCGCGTCGGTATGGCGGGCTGTAAGCCGTACCCGACAAATATGGCATTACGCTTTCGCCCACTTTTTTTTTTCGACTATCTGAAAATACAAGCATTTTTGAGGAACAAATCGTTCGACACTCGTTATTTATCCGAAACGTTCGATTAACGCCCACGCGTTTGGGCTGCCAGTACGAGCGCTATGACCATCATTTTCCTTTTTGCATTTACGTAATTATACCCCTGTAAAACCGCCATACTGGCACAAATGACTAAGAATTTTGTGTCAGTATCTCCAGGTCTATAAACGCAAGTAGATTAAAGAGGTTACCTACGAAAATTTTTTGGGAAAATGAGTATCAACTGTCACTTTAACATATGTAGTAAAGGCGAGTTCATACTTTTAAATTAAGAATAACAAAATGGTACCTTACAAAACGATTGTAAAAAGATTAAGCTGATTCCCGTGTTGGTATTCCATATGTATCAGATTTCGCCTTATTTATAATCTCGGTTATCTGCTGATAAACTAACAGGCTGTTAGTGTTAATTACTATCTTAAGTTTATGCGTCGCGATAGTGATGGTGGCTTTGAGGCGCCGATTTGTACCGGATAAGTCTTATCGTATATTAAAAGTCCATTTACAATTGTAAGTGTGAACTGGCCTTTTTAAGAAGCTACCGTCTTTTAATTGGCCTTAAAATCGCAAAGTTAAAGAAAAAGTTGAGCTCTGACAGTAAAGTTTTTAGCAATTCAGTAGTTAAGTAACAAGTCGTTTGCAAATTGCATTACTTTATCGAATCCCGTGATAATATTATAGTCAGTGGAATTTACAAAAGCCAATAAACCATGGCACTAAGACGGCTTGTATGTATGATATTTGAAGTTCTATTTTTCACTTAGGTACCATTTGTTGAATATTATAAGTCTTACCCGTGGATCTTTAAGCTTTAGCCAAGATGCTTACACCAATGAAAACATAGGAGCTTAGCCAAGATGTTTTTGTCAATTTCACTGACAAAACATACTTAGATGGTGAGTAACGTGTCGCCACTAGTCCGACACACCTTCTCAGTATAGTTTTTGCCCTCATCTCCGCTCGGTCAGTGCCACCTACAATTAAACGCTAATGTATCTTGTTCTTCATAAATTATATGAGTATTGGCTATGTGCGCGTTTATCATACAATCAACCATTACTATAGTCACCATGAGTGTGAAAAAAATGCGGATAAGTTTATTATGTTTTGAGTTCTGTTTAGATTTTGGAAGTAGAGCAGACTTTTGGAGAAGATTTTTTGCAAAACGTAGCTAGGATATAATAAGATTAATTTTGACATTTTAATGAGCGCATGCTCACAAACCTACAAATGTTTTTACTTTTTGGTTCTTAAATGACATTGTCATGGGGCGTGATTCGTGAATACAAAATAGCAGTTATTTATATGTAAAATGACACCAGAGATAATTCATTATGACACATGCAAACTGCAACCTGACAAAATTTGAATGACAGTGAAAAGGTTCTCAAATTTCTTTCTCTGTGTCCGCAAAACTGTTTCTCAATTGACAATTTATAAAATTGTGTAAGTTCTAATTTCGGTCACGTACCAAAACATCCTTTTAAAAATGCTTCCTGTACTGGTTTCTATTAAATTTAAGAATGTGCTTCAAACACAACCTTAACACAAAACCAATATTTCCACGATTATTACAAACTTATGGTAACCCCAGCCATATCACATTCTGTAGCATCACGTGTTCAAAATTAAGCAATTATAACTCATGTCCCATTGTCATAGACGTCATTATTGTATGCGCGGACGACAGGTGGATAAAGGTAGGTGCACACTGGGTATTTTTAGCCGCGAAAACGGCCATAACGCTCGGGGTAGAGGCATAAAATAATATTCCATAATACATTATAATAGTCCAAGGTAATATTGGTAAGTATTGGAATTATAGGGCGGCGTTCTTGGATGCTGTGTGGTTCTTGGTAAAGGCGGGAGCGGGAAATACATGGTACACATTTATTGAAAGATTGTAGAGCAAAATAAACGCTTCTATGCATTTTGTAAGCCCCATTTGTGGAGCCTCTCTTAAATATTTAAATTTTGTTATAAATTATAAAGTTCAAATACATATTTTGTGAATATTTCAAGGGTCTAACTGTTGCCATTATTAACATCGATCAAAAAAGGCCAAAAAATCACGTTTGGTGTATGGGAGTATTTGTTGTTACAGTGGCAACAGAAATGCGTGATCTGTAAAAATTTCAGCTGTCTAGCTATCGCGGTTCTTGAGATATAGCCTAGAGACAGACAGACATACAGACATCGAAGTCTTAATAATAGGGTTCCGTTTTAACCCTTTGGATACAGAACCCTAAAAATTAAGATTCATATTTTCACTTCTTTTCTTTTTAAATACTTGGATTGAAACATTCTGTAACTTGTACCACACAGGACCGTCCGATCTCATCGGCGCATCTGATTGGCTGCGGGTGGCGAAATTGGTCGATCATTCGATTCATTCCGATGACAGATTATTTTTTGAATCTCGAATCGATTCTCAAATCGAATAAGTCGATTTATTTTGCGGTAAATTGCCCGGTAAAAATTGTTTGACATGTTTCCTTGAGGTCTCAGTAGGCTGGCCACTCCATCGTCAACACTATCATCATATTATTGCTGCCGCGTAAGCATGGCCACCATAGAAAGGCTATTTTTACGGTAAAGCGACGGATTAACAAAGAAAATCTGTCAGTTTGTCCGCAAAAACTGTCAACGTTTCAATTCTTTCGCATGCAGGCTTAGCACGGCCACTACTGTGGCCGTGCTAAGCCTGCAGGTGTTTATGACCGACTTCCAAAAAGGAGGAGGTAATATGTTCGGCTGTATCTTTTTTTTTGTATGTTCCACGATTACTCAGCCGTTTGTGGTCCGATTTTCAAAATTATTTTTGTGTTGTGGCTTTAACTCGAATTTGGTACCATGTTCACAAAAGTGGTGATCTGATGATGGGATCCTTGAGGAATTGAGGGGACTTCTTAAAATTTGTATGGAAACATATAGTGATTTCGATTTTTTTTTGAAGCATTCGAGGTAAATGCTACCAAAAAGTAAGACTTCGCACCAGGTTATACCCTGGATCCGAAGGTACCGAACAGAACTTTTGAATGCTTATAGGTACAGGTTCGGGGATTTCGGCGTTGTTTAAACAGCTGAAAGCATAAGCTAACACATCAATTTGATTGATCATCATCATCACAACCATAATTATACCATGGGTCATCACACTATGACCTTACTTTTCGTGATATTTTGCATCGAAGCAGACGTTTTTGATAATAATTTCGCTGTTTGTGGACCAATTTTCAAAATTTTCGTTTTTTTGTACAGGATATAATCTTAATTTTGTATAACAATTACGAAAGTGGTGAGCTGATGATGGGATCTATGAGCAATTGAGGAAAATCCTTGAATTTTATCAAAATATTCATAGTGGTTAAAATGTTGTTTCTAGTAAGTTAAACATATGTTACAAATAAGAGAAATTTTATACGAAGGTGTCTCTTGGTCCAAAGGCACTTAACAGAACTCCTGAATCTTTAAAGATAAAAATATGGAAATTGCAGCATCGCTTAGATAACTGCAAACATTTACCACAATTTCGCTTATAGTGACATAATGTGAATAGTTAACATTCGTGTTGGTTATTTACGCATAAAGCCTAATTTTGTAGATACTTAACTAAAAAGAGTGAAATTATTATTTTTAACAAAAAATTAAAACCGACTTCCAAGGTAAAAACAATAGTAATATGAACTAAAAAGTATTAAATAACTCTTACTCTTTAATAGTGTCTTTTTCAGAATTCGTCTAAATCTCAACTATTTCTATACTGTATACCTACTACAATCTTCATTACTTTGAAGTCGGTACCAGTCCCAAAAGTTTCATATAATCTGACATTACTGAACTCACGATTAAATTAGCTGGTACCGACTTCAAAATAATGAAGACTGTAGCATACAGTACAGAAATAGTTGAGATTTTGACGAATTCTGAAAAAGGCACTATTAAAGTGTAAGAGTTATTTAATACTTTTTAGTTCATATTACTATTGTTTTTACCTTGGAAGTCGGTTTTAATTTTTTGTTAAAAATAATAATTTTCTTCTCTAGTTGGATATAGCTTTTGTCGCTGCTTAATGTTCATAATATCTTGTGCTTAAGGGGGTGACTAACCCAAAATTTTAGATTTTATAATTCATTTTTATACTTGAAAATAAGCCCCGAATTGTTTCATTTTCTTAAATTAGATACTATATTATATTTCCAAGAATTCGATCTGAGCAAAAACACGATATCTTAAAATTATTTTCTCGATACAAAAAAATCACAAAGATGCATCTAATTTTCACGAATTTTTCATTTATTGCCCTAATCGTGCATTGAACTAAGTTAATATTTTAGCACATTGTATAAAATTCTATCATTGAGAAACCGACCTAGCGGATTTTAAAAATGTAGTAAAACATCAAGAAACTACATAATTTGGCGATGAATCCGCGTCGTCCTTTTTCACCTGGTATTATGAAAGACGGGCGTGAGTATGACGAGAGGAGGACGATGTTTGATTTTTTGGGTTAGTCGCCCTCTTATGGAAGTGGGCTGAAATTGTAAAAATATTCGAAACTTATAAATTCGATGGAAATGTAGAGCGCTGAAAATGTATTTTTGCAGTAACGGCCTGTCCACATCTCCATGACACGATGTCGTCAACGTGGAACTGTGCGGTAACGTGGCACGGTACGTTGTCGTGACGTGAAAATGTACGTCAACGTAACGTAAAATGCACGTCACGGTGTAGCAGCATTGTACGTCACCATGCCTTGTAAAACTGCTACATTCTTCACTATACATATCTAGATATGGACCGCATAATACGCATTCTGCTTCTGCTATTGTTAAGAAGACGGAGAGAGAGATTTAAGAAAAAAAAAGACGTAAAAATATGTTGCTACACCGTGACGTGCATTTTCACGTTACGTTGACGTAAATTTTCACGTCACGACAACGTACCGTGCCACGTTACCGGACCGTTCCACGTTGACGACGTCGTAGCGTGGACATGTGGACAGGCCTTAAAGCTGAAAATGCTGAAATTAAATCGTGTCAAATTAAAAATATAATATTCTTTCCGGATTCAAGAAAATATGGCCTTAGCCTCGTTTGAACAGCTTTTATTTAAATCAATCTCTTTTGCATAATCTTAAGGTACTTAGATTAAATACTTCAAGAATAACCAATAAAACGCAAAAATTTAAACCTTCAAATACAGTTAAAACCTTTTTTTGGAACTCTGTTAAAACTTTCACAGATACTTCAGCGCAGTTATGTGCTAACTGAACTTTGGACGAATGTTATTTTAACAAAGTGTCGACATGTTAGATTTACCAGGAACTTTGTAGATCGTGAGAAAATATGTAGCCGTTACTTGCGGTGATCTACGTTCAAACAAATTGTTTATTTGCAATTTATTGACGTCATATAAACTAAAACGAGATTACTGCCCTGCTTTTGCGCCATCGGTCGAGCACTAGAACGATAAAATGAAGTGGCAACTGCCAAGTCACATGCTATCATGTATCCTCCTAGGCTCCTTAATACCGGACGACGAAGACGAATATCCATACTATCCATACTAATAATATAAAGTGTAAAACAAGTAGGAAAAGTAGGTTCCGCTTCCGCGAAGCCTAGTTCTTGATCTAAATTCGTAGGACGTCGGATGTAGAGATGACCGCCGGCGCGAAGTAGAAGGGGAAGTAATATCTCCTCTCTTTCTACAGCGCGGCGGAAGCGTAAGCTGTCTCCTGTTTCGTTTTTCACTTTTGCCATCACCCATTGCTTTTTTCTCAGAAAAGCTATAGCTACAGTTCAGTTATAAATTGCTTTCGAACTGAAAAATGATATCAATAAAGTACAGTTAAGTAAGAAATTGTTTTCGATTCGAAAAATGATATCAATAAAGTACAGTTGTGTAGAGTGTGGCTTGGCTCGAGACTCGATGTACAATCGCGCACGGAGCGAGGTGTGAAAGGTTACGAGCACGCAGCGCGGATTATGAGAATTATATCTGTGATTTTACACTAGGCCCGACTGACTGTACGTTATCAACATGTGGATATTTTAATCATCCATACTTTCATACTAATATTATAAATGCGAAAGTGTGTCTGTCTGTCTGTCTGTTACCTCTTCACGCCCAAATCGCTGAACCGATTTTGCTGAACTTTGGCATGGAGATACTTTGAGTCCCGGGAAAGGACATAGAATAATTTTTTATCCCGGTGAAATGTACGGTTCCCGCGCGATAACAAATTTTTGATGCAACGGAGTTGCGGGCGTCGTCGTCTAGTTTTTATAAACTGTACATATTAGTTTCTTTTTATCGTTTTAATTAGAGTAAGCCAAAAAAGCTTTTAATATAATATATAATGATATGCAAGGCATATCATATATATTATATTTCTTCGCTTCATTCTTCGATATATAATTATTAACCAGTAGTACCTCTGTATCTGCTAGGCAATAGCGTTTTTTCAAAGACGTATGTGGGTAGTTGAAAAATTACTCGCACGCTCGACTCGGTCACTGGACGTTCCGGCATATCTCATTCTTTGTTAACGCGAGGCAACGCGAGCACGAATACTTAGTAACTATGCCAAAGCGCTGCAGCTGGTTATAATTATTATTAAAATGATTGAGTCAGTATTGGATGTAACTAAAGTCAGTGTTATTTTATCGTGTAATAAGAAAATACATGTAAGTACTATTAAATACTTAAATAAACGGCAGGCACTACCGAGGCCTAGACGAGTCAAGTATATTCAATACTAACCGGCTTGTACTGCGACCGCGAGTCAATAATTGTACAATGTGTTGGGACTGCGAGTCTTTATACACGATCTATAATATTATGTATGCTTTATCTGTTCTATAAATAGAATTATAAAACTATATGATTGCCGGATTGGGGGAAACAACTGCAGGTGATTACTGCAATTATTTTAACTAACCGGCACGTACTGCGACTGTGAGTCAATAAGTACAGTGTGCTTGGACCGTGAGTCCTTTTACACAATCTATATTCTATAATATGCATCGGAATTGATTGCGGATCTCTGACGATGTTTTACCTATTCTATAAATAGAACTATATGTTTGTCCGATAGGGGGAAATAACTGCAAGTTAATTACTACTGTTTAATTATATATCATGTTATTTTATAAACCGCCATAATGTGTGGATTGACTACGGGTCTCTAAGCACAATTTATATGCATCGGAATTGACTGCGATTCTCTGACGACGCTTTATCTGTTCTATAAATAGAACTATACGTTGGCCGGTTTGGGGGTTAACAACGAGTTATTTTATAAACCGCTATAATGTGTGGATTGACTGCGAGTCTCTAAACACAATCCTTATGCATCGGAATTGACCGCGGGTCTCTAACGATGTTTTATCTAAAAATATAAGTACAATACTATGTTGGCTGGTTTGAGGGGATTAACTGCGAGTTAATTACAATTTAAAATATATTGATACTAGATGACACTCGCAACTTCGTTGCACCAAAATTCGTTTATCGCGCGGGAATCGTACCGTTTTTTCGGATAAAAAATATCCTATGTCCTTTCCCGGGACTCAAAGTATCTCCATGCCAAATTTCAGCGAAATCGGTTCAGGGGTTTGAGCGTGAAGAGGTAACAGATAGACAGACAGAGAGACAGATAGACAGACAGATGGACAGACAGACAGACACACTTTCGCATTTATAATATTAGTATGGATATGGAAGTATGGATTTTTCAAACCAACATTATGTATGGATTGACTACGAGTCTCCGACAATGCTGAAAAATAAAAATAAAAATCAACTACCGCGCGTTTTTCCCGCGCTCTTTGCTCTATAAATATAATTACATAATTATTATTATTATAATATTAATATCTTTGCCGTTTTATAGAGAATAGCTATTTCGAGCTAATAACTAGATAGACTGCGAGTCTCATCAGTTAACAACCAATGCGAGTCTCGCGCGATCCTTTTGTTCTAAATATAGAACTACGATTATGGTTTACTATGTCTGCCGGTATATAATTATTATTATTAAATAAATCTTGCACCAATTTTGGGACTCGGGATACACCGCGAGTGTACATAACGGGATACACCGCGAGTGTACATAACGAAACTTACTTAATATCTACGTAACGTTATAGTTACTACCCTCAATATTTTTTGCAAAATATTTTATCGATAAATAAGTCGATTATAACGAGCTACCCCAATATATTTTTTTAGGTCACTAAGACCAGACAACCGGGAAAATATCACTAAAAGTGACCAATATAGATACGGGACGATCAGGTTACGAATGAACCCGAAGCCTTCCCGAGTACCGGCACTGATAGAACCGGACCAGATCCGGATAGGATCTATCCGGATAGGGCTCCTACTGACGTTAGGTGCACCCTCGTTGGATTCGCCAGATTATTGTTTTAAATGATCCCAAAAACGATAAAGTTAAGCTACTGCTTATAAAACATTCCTGATAATAAGTGTTGCAGATCGATTCCATTTCAATCGATTATAATCATTATAGATCTCACCTAACAAAGTCTCGATATGATCAGACTTATCAACAGTATCTGATTTGTCTCGATATAAATTATTATCAAACTTATCAGATAATATATTATCAGAAAAGACAACTTCGTAACGGAAACCCTTAACATTCAGACTTGATAAGTCTTGTCTCAATATCAGACCGAGATTATTGTTGTTTCTTTGGATAATTCCAGTATTTGTTCTCAGAGACAAATTAGTACATCCCATCAATAAGGTACCTTTTGGGCTCTGGCTTTTTCTACTCGTCAAAAAAAAAGGGGGGGGGGGGGCAGAGCTGGTTACCGTCGGCTGGCGCCGCTAGTACTGTACCGCTACAATCAACCTTTTTCTAGTTCGAAGAGCGTTGAGGCGACTAAACGCTCAACACCGCAGCCGTAGTGCTGACAGTTAATTTTATATATATTTTATAGATGTTACTATTATAATTATTGTGGGCTTTACACAGCTATCGCCCGCGGCCGGCGGGCCACATGCGGGCCACCGGGACTTTATTTGTAGCCCGCGTGAGGTTAAACCATTTTGAAATTCACGCCTACGGGCAAAATATTATACAGTCAACGTGAAAGTCTTTTTTCACTTGTAAATCGTTAATTTTAAATTACGTTATTTTTAAACCTAAAAATGTTTGCTGCGGCCCGCGACTCCAAGACCAAAAATGTTTGCGGCCCGTATGAAACAAAAAATTAGGGAACTTCGTTCCAAAAACAAAAACAGGTTGGGGACCACTGGCTTAATTTAATATACACAATGACTATTAAAACTATATAAACTATTAGAATTTAAAACTATATCTTCGTGTACCCTTATCGAAGGTTACTTTATTTCAAAGATTTTCTTTTCCCCAAACAAAGCGGCGGAAAATATTGTATTATATTTTAAATACAATTATTGAGCTATTTTAAATTTGAAACCACATCCTAAGTTTATTTCAAAATTACATGTTAATTTGGAAAATTAACTTTTAAGGATTTCAAGCCAATACCCAAAAGTGGATATCTAGCAAAAATAGATTTAACAGCCTATCCTATCCTATCCCGTCGCACAAACAATAGTCGCCGTCAGTCTCGAGTTGTAACAATTTACTATTATTTATTCAACAAATGAATACACTTATTAATATAAAGATAAAAGAGTGGATGTTGCCCGATTCTCAACCCTAGCTCGCTAAGATGCACGAAAGTCGGTCGAGCCGTTTCAGAGGAGTTCAACCACGCACACCGTGACATGAGAATTTTATATATTAGATATATTATATAATTATATAGGCCTATTAAAAACGAAATAATATAGAACAGTTAAATCAATGTACTCGTGAGCTATCTCAACTGATAGATATTTTGACACCTTCATATCCTGATTCCTGACCCCCGCCGCGGAATGCAACTAGTTTTAAGCGATTAAAATATTTAATACTAAATAAAATATGCAATGATAAATACGATAACAGAATCACACTTATTCTTGAATAATAATTGTTAAAATATTCAGCCTGGTGGACCGAGAACACAATATTCTCAACTTTTAATCGTATTAATATGCAATAATCACACTATCGACGACTACAGAGCTGGACCCAGTTAAAGCAGTAGACTCCTTAAAATTTATTCTAAAATACTTTACTTCGACTTAGATTTTAGATAAATACTCTGTTTAATCTTATTAACCAAATAGACTTATTACAGAGATCTTCGTCCGCTCCATCGGAACCTTAGCCAAACAATTTGACAATGGCTGTAATACGAATCACGATATTATCTTCTACAGCCATCACTGTGCATTGTCATTGTTTATGAACAATGTTGACTTTATTGGTTGGTGACATTGGCTCAGATGAATGTGTGAAGACTGAAGCGTCTTTCGAAAGAAGCTTTCCGATAAAAATACCTGTATAATAAATACATACCTGAGTAGTATAGTACTATCCACTTATAAATTATTTGTTTTTTCTTGCACTCTATACCAACTGAATACTGGTCATTGACTTAAAACTTTCTGCCTTATAAAACTCGGCAAAATAAAAAATTACGGTTTTAAATAGCGGTATCGAAATTTATATTACAAAGACATCAATTCCTGGGCGTGATTGGATCGGTGATGTTATTAATTTATGTAATTCCTTTTTATTAAAAAAGAAGTATATTTAAGTTACTACGCCGTGCGATGGTTATTCAAGATTATATTAAATAGGATAAAGCAGGTGCTATGCGAGATCGGCGCAGCGTCGACACGAGCGTCGACACGAGCATCGACACAAGCGTGTACACCAGCGTAGACACGGGGACTGAAACTGGACACGATTAATGACGATTAGTAAGACAACAGTCGAGAGGCAGGTCTAGCGACTCCAATACTTTCGATATTTTCCTTAGCCATAATTTTATCGACGAACAATGTTTCGATGAATCAGTTATAATATTATGTATATTGTATAATCACCATGATCCCAGTATGTTATCATTTAAATCACAAACCACAGAGGTCTCTTACGTTTCGTTTCTGACTATTATTATTATTTATTGTTAAATTCTTTCTCCAATATAATAATGATTACCATTCGTAATGAATATGGTATTTCGAAAAAAAAAATCTTTCTTTCGTTACTCTGAAAATCTACTGGTTAGTAATTATATATCGAAGAATGAAGCGAAGAAATATAATAAATGATCAAACGAACTTACCAAGTGAAGTTCGATCATTATTATATGAGTCGCTTCATTCGAACATATAATCTCCCTCCCACCCAGTCTGCACGAAACTATGTTTGCTGCAGTACCCAAAGAAAGAAAGAAAGATTTTTTGCATTACTTCTCTCTAAACATAATGAGACATGCCGGAACGTCCAGTGAGCGAGTCAAGCGTGCGAGAAATTTTTCAACTACACACATACGTCTTTGAAAAAACGCGATTGCCTAGCAGATACAGAGGTACTACTGGTTAATAATTATATATCGAAGAATGAAGCGACTCATATAATAATGATCGAACTTCACTTGGTAAGTTCGTTTGATCATTTATTATATTTAAAAAAATATATGGACCTGGATATTAATTACATAAATAGAAAAAACGAATAGTATTTTCAATCTTTTTCTTAAAATTTGATGTTTGCATGTAATTCACAATGATGCAAAGTCGTTTGTAATAATAGTTTTTATTGGAGCAAATGTACATTTGCTGTGGTCAATTTAAAAAGCATCATTACCTGAAATTCAAAACTAAACTAATTTACTTTTTGCCAAATTTTGTAATAAAAATTAATTGTCCTTTCCCGTCCTCTCAAAGAATATCTCCATACCCATTTAAAAAGTGTGTAGAGGTAACAGACTGACAGACAGACACATCTTTACATTTTAATCCTTCAGGCCCCGCGCGAGCACCGGTGATCGCGACAACAATAGAATACAATAGCAATTCCTGGAAATTCAGACTGAAGTATTAAATAATATTAGTAATCTCGGATATCCACACTAATCCATCCCAACAATCTAGTGTACTTATTGTTTTTTCCATAATAACTGGTGCGGGTGTTGCAGTGATACGAAATTATTGATTGTAGTCGTAATGTTGGTACCGGCTAGGCCGTGATGTTGGTACCGGTCTAATCACATGTATTATACCCCCAAATTGACGGCTCATTACGATATAGTTATGGTAAATGTCAATGATTTAAAGGTATTAGAAATGTTCTTAAATCTATGTAAATGTAGCCGGTAAAATAAAGAGAAACTTTTTAAAAAGTAACTACAATTTATTTTTGTGTTAAAATGGATAGTAAGTAAACAAAATCTTTAAGGGCTTACAGTAAGACATGAATAAAGACAGACGGACAAACATATCCAGTAGCGTACTCAGCAACAGTGGCGCTCGCATATGATTACAGGGAAAGGCAATTAGCCAAGTGAGGCAAACATTCTCAAGTGACACCTTGTTGGCCGAGCCGATAGCCATTTAAATAACTCGGAATTGTGTTTCGCATTTTTTGCATAAACACTTCTGTCGATGATTGTACATATTTTATTGAAATTTGATTTTTGTACATTTTTCACTTTTGTACAACGATTGTACATTTTCATTGGAAACTGATTTTTATGATCTTTCGTTATTTTTTAACAATACCAACTTATGATGGTGACTGCACTTTTTATTTATTTTTTAGCAAATTGCAATCTGAATACTTACCATAATATCCTCTTTCAAAGCAAAATAAAAGTTTTTATTTTTTGTCTCGAATAAAAATAAAAGTATAATTTATTTATTTGTCACTAGATGATCCGGTGAACTTCGTATTGTCTGGGCTTCAAGTTTCAGTGATACTAAAAAAAAAATTATACATTTTTATTTAATAGATTAGGGATCTAAATTACCTTCCAATTTTCATATCACCTTTTTTACTTAAAAAAAAAAACAATATGTCGATAAAAGCACAGAACATACGTTTACGATCTCGTCATGTTTCGCAAATACCCTCATTTGCGTTTATTAAAATTCTCCACGGGGTGCGAAACGTACACGTGTGGTATATTGCTCACAGCCCTGGATTGTAAACCAAAAATTATAATATTTATTAAAATATTTTGTGAAAATCTAGCCAGAATAACGAGAAACAAGGTAAATATTATCTCGTTTCGTTTTATTAAAAATACAGTGAGTATTGAGGAAAATTTAGCGTCAAAAAAAATTAGAAATTCCGTTATTTAGTAGGTGTACGATGTTGATAAATGGTGTGATATGTTTTTAAGGTTTTTATTCTAAAAGTTATTTTAAAAAAATTGGGCCGAATTTTCTCCCACTTGGACTATTTTTCTCAAACTTTTGTAGCATACTATTATTACCTGTAGGCTGTAATCTTGTTTATAACTAGATGACGCCCGCAACTCCGCTGCGCCAAAATTCGCTTATCGCGCGGGAACCGTGCATTTTCATGGGACAAAAAGTATCCTATGCCCTTTCCCGGGACTCAAAGTATCTCCATACCAAATTTCAGCAAAATCGGTTCAGCGGTTTGGGCGTGAAGAGGTAACAGACAGACACTTCACATTTACTACACACTTTCGCATTTATAATAAGTATGGATGGATGGATATTAATTACAATTGCATAATTTACATAATGCTAAATACTCAGTTATAAAAGCTATTAATTTCCATAACATATTTAACAATAATATCAAATTAATCTGTATGTTCAGAGTTATTCTACCCTGGGATTATATAAATATGAACCTTACAAATTTTGAAATAAGTGCATGGTGAAGTTGCTTCGTGTATACAGTATACTATATAAGCTATAACCGGCGCCGTGTGTCATGTGTGGTTTATTGTATAAGTTTGGTCGTTTAGACAAACATATTTTATATATACATGTGTATGGTAATTTGTATTGATTACCTTTATTTTGGACGCCGCAACTCCGTTGTGCCAAAATTCGTATATCGCGCAGGAATCGTACATTTTTCCGGGATAAAAACTATCCTTTGTCCTTTCCCGGGACTCAAAGTATCTCAGACAGAAAGACAGACAGACACACTTTCGCATTTATAATATTAGTATGGATATACGTGCTTTGTACTTTTATCTCTGAGCTGAATAACTTAGTACTAATAAACCATTAAATATTTTAAAAGAGTTAAAAATCAAAATAGTATTAAATATTTATTACTTATGTAATTTTAAAACCTTTAAAGTTTAAAGTGATAATAGTTATACGGCCCACTCGACCACGGTTTGTCTGGGTTCTATAGTAGTTAGGTAATAATGTAAAAAAGTGGTTTGGAGATGAAATGGATATCTAACCTCATGGTCCGGACTAATCAGAATAGTCAATAGAGAAGCTTCTGGTTCCTAACTTAGAAATCAATTATGTCCACTTCTTCACTTTTCTTTTGTATCACTTGCTTTTCTTCGGCGCGGCGTTAAACCTCCATAAATAGGTATAACCGGCACACGTATTATCAAACACAACACTTAACAAGAAAATTTCCCCATTTTTAGGGAAGTTTTCAACAAATGGCAACATTAGCATGTCAACACGCTGGCAATGTGGCTGCCGGCTGCTCGCAAGCACCTCCTAAACCGTATTCGATTACGTTTTATGACGTTTCCACTGTTCCAAATTTAAAATCCGACGATTTGAATGTGGAATGGCTTTTAGCAATGTTTAGTCGATATTGTATCAGTAGAATAAAATGTTATCTTGTCGTATAACGACTTGTCCTAAGATTTGTATTCCTAAGAAAGCTAGTATTAGGATTTAGGACAACATTTTGAGAGTGAGAGACAAAATTATGAGAAAAATCGGCCAAGTGCGAGTCGGACTCGCGTACGAAGGGTTCCGTACCGTTATAGCTAGAGCGAAAGTAGGGAAAATTTGTGTTTTTTGTATGGGATTAACCCCTTATATTTATTTTAATTTTGTTATTAAATAATTAAGTACACATATAAGTGAGGATTTTGTGAAATTTTCAAGTGTCTACATGTAGCCATTACATGGATTACGATTTACGAGCCAAAAAGGGCAAAAAATCACGTTTGTTGTATGAGAGCCCCACTTAAATCTTAACTTTAATACACAATCTGTGAAAATTTCAGAAGTCTAGCTATAGCGGTTATTGAGTTACAGCCTGGAGACAGACAGACAGACGGACAGACATCGAAGTCTTAGTAATAGGGTCCCGTTTTTACCCTTTGGGTATGGAACCCAGGTAAATGATCTAATAATATAATGTAATTATAAAATATGTAGATATATCTTACTATCTCTACATATTTTATGTATGACACCCGCAACTCCTTTGTGCCAAAATTCGTTTATTGCGCGGAAACTGCAAATTTTTAAGGATACGATTTAGCATAAATATTTAATTTCTGTGATCAAAATTATCCTATGATCCGGGGCTGAAAGATACACTTTTAAACGTAATAGACAAAATGTCCTTATTATAACAAATTAAGTGACCCTTATTTGAGAACCCCGAAGCTCCTAAGCCCTTGATTGGGCAAACCTAAATTGGAAACAAAAGTTATATTGTACAAGTATTTTTCTGCTTACATAATACTTGAGTCAAAGTATTCAAAGACTCATCCTTAAATATCGAGAAAGTGCTATTAGTACTAACTGCCTTTTTGAAAGACTTTCCCGTGAGCAAGCTGTAAGGTCTATTCATAGTATAATGCACATAACGACTTGTTAGCATGAGCACGGTTAAAGCCACGGTTATAGTTAACTGAGAGGTTATTGTTACTGAAGTCTTTTAACTGTTGTTACGGCCGACGAGATGATCTTAATGATCATGATCTTACTAATATTATAAATGCGAAAGTGTGTCTGTCTGTTGACGTCACGCTGGAGATAGCTGAGTACCGGGGAAGGGAAAAGGATGCTTTTGAAACAAAGTTCCTTATCGCGTGTTCGGCGTAAAGGGGGCTAGACAGCACGATATTTTACCTCGACAATTTTTTATTAGTACCTGCATGGTAGAGGCAGAGGGCGTTGATAGTATCCCTGTGTGTCAACTAGATGGCGTTTTTTGAGAATAAACAGGGACGCGTTGTTACTTGTTAGTATTCCTAGGCTAGTATAGGATAGATGTAGTTTTTTAAATATTTTTTAAGAGCTTATATGTATACAGGTTTTTTGAACATAAGAAATAACTTCGTTCCATTCGGGTGTCCCTTGACACCTCTCAAGTTTTTTTGTCCCGGAAATGTACGGTTCCAGCGTGATTTTGGTGCAACAGAGCTACGGGCGCCATTTAGTATAAAATAATAAAATACTAGTTGATCCGGTAACCGTTGTTTTGCCACACAATCTTTCCCGGATACTACAAGAAAGTTTATGGGTGTCTGGCAGTGGGAAGGAACTGTCAAAAATGTCCGGCACTGGAAGACGAGATTCCTCAACTTACCGCAAAGAATATAAGCTATCAAATTGAGCTTTACTCTTTCTAAAAGGTCACGTAAACCTTTAGAACTGGATACCTCCTAAGGTAACCGCGACATAATAAAATACTAGTTGATCCGGTAAACGTTGTTTTGCCACACAATCTTTCCCGGATACTACAAGAAAGTTTATGGGTGTCTGGCAGTGGAAAGGAACTGTCAAAAGGTTGCTGGCCGTTCTTACATCTGTAAAGGCCACAAACAGGTAAACTTTACGAAACTGAGGAAGGTCTGGCCGTCGCAGGCTCTTACTCTAACGAAACTGGCGATATTTTGAGTAACCACTCGGTACATTCTTGAGGTGATACGGTAGTTATTAATAATGTAGACAGTAAGCGCCCGATCTGTTCTGAATTATTCATCCATCGCCCGGGAGGTCTGAAAATACCTGATGGTGACGAATAGACTTGTCGTGTGCAAGGAACTGTGCATTTTGTAATTGATACTCTATTTATTTTTACTCTATTTTTTATTTTGTTTTTCAGGTATAGAGACGAGGCGCTGTGCTGGTCTGACAGGTAAGTTTCATTTTATTTTTTATTGCCACATGATTTTTAGAGTATGTTTAGTTTAAATCTATATTATCTTATATAGGTAGGTCTACCAGAATCTGATGGCTTTTGACAGCAGATTTTTAAAAAATATCCTTGATCATTGGATAAATTTATAAATTTATTTGACCAGCTCTGCAGCCTAAAAGACTTGAAGAAGTTTAGCTTGAGAGGATCGTTTATTTGAAAGTGACACTGGGCTTATAAAAATTCAGGATATTTTAATTTAAACATTATACCCAAAAACGCAGTCAAGTTATATAATATATTTTCTTCTCTAACTCAATATGAGTGGCATACAGACCAATAGCTCAATCGTTATTATAGTTGAGTCGTAACGGCAATCAGTTACGGATGCGGTAGAGATGTCCCTTGTCCGGGATTGGACACTAGGGCTGCGAATGACGAGTTATTTTAAAATTAGCATAAAAAAGTTAATTGAGGCTTGATTTTATATTGGCTCAATTTTTCTCTGTATCTAAATAAAAAATGCAAAATGACGGTATATTTGACATAAAATTCATTTCATTGTAACAAAAAAAAACTTGCCTTAGTAAATTGTTACTACATAATATTATATATTGTAAGTATAAAGTTTAAGGCAATATCGGTGCATACAAACTTTTATCTTCAAATAAAATCTCCAAGGTGAAGTTTTTAAAATTCGTTTTCTATAGATTTAAATCTTTCCCTATAGATAGACTATAGAGGATACGTAACAAACTAATGTTTGTCTCGTCTTCCTCTTTAAAATATTAAAATAGATACAGCAATGCACTCAAAATGCCCAAACACAAAACCACAACCCTAATAACAATAGGTCAACCGCTTAACCCTTAATGTATCGGGGTTTGGACACTCTGCGGTCGTTACGGCCGCCCGGTGGCCAAGATGGCTGTTTAATTGTTTACCGCCACATTGTGCTCATAGCCAATTTAGAAACTTTATTCTGTTCAAATGTAATGTAACCATAAATACAAACATTTAACATATTAAGCAATAAGCATAAGCAATAATATGTTATTGATTTTATTCGTTGTAAGTAAAAAAAAATGCATGGTGACTGCCAATCTCTTTAGGTTTAGCGGTATAATCGTAAGGAGGTAAGAAATATACAGACACAGACGTTGCGTCTCTTTACCAATATATTATTTTATTTACAAAATAACAGTTTTGCGCCAAAAACAGGAGTGTCTCAATCGATGCAAAACATTTGCATAACCGCCACCGAGGCGTGGGAATGACGTATGTATGAAGAAATAAAAATTTTGGAACGAGTTACCAACATAAAAATACGTTAAATGTAACCCTTATGCCAAGCAGATTAAGTTCAATATTCATTAACTCGTTTAAAATGTACCGGTGGGCACATCATTCACTTTTTGCGACAAGTGCATTTTTCTTTAAGTGAAAATGTTGTTTCGCGTATTTTAACAAGGCACAGCCCCGAATTAAAAAAGAATTCCAAAATTGAAATTTCAAATGACAGATGTCTTTTTTTATTTTTGAAATAAACTGTGAAGGTTTACATTTTTGCCATCTGCTAAAAAGCTTGAACTCTTAACTGCCCAAAATGTCTTAACTGTTTCAAAACTGGTTCGCTTATTCGTAAACGATTAATGTGTGCTTTCATCTCATTTACTGCTAAATTATAGGAGGGTGGGTGTCTTACACAGGCTTAGAAAATAAACAGAAACGGCAGGCGTAATTCGGTTGAATGCTTGCGTTCCCGCTCCTTTCGCGTGTAGCGTTGACGAGAGCATGGGAGGGTTTTAGTCGGTAGACCTCTGCGGAGGGAGTCCGACATACCCCTGCCCTTTCCCCCGAGGGGGCGGGAAATGCGTAATGCATTTCCCCTCCTAAAAAAAAGGCGTAATTGTATGCATTGGTGGTACGTCCATCCATCCATTTTTGACATTTATCCATTATGAAATTAGAATAATTATAATATAAAGTTGCGTCGATGATAAAAGCTGAATTAATGTCAAAAATTAATGGATACCATCAATGCACATCTTTAGCCATTGTCGTAGTTGGGTAAAGAGTTACATGTTTTCCAATATGCAGAGCACAATACGATTCAATGGAACCTACCAATGATGAAAAACTCAAAGCAAATATGTTACTACCGCGCGCGTTGTGAAGATTCAAATACGGCCCAATTGGGTCGTCTGTTATTTATTCTGCATCGAGCGCAGTCACGAACGTGCCGCGTCTTGTCTTACCTAAATAAATTGAAAATGACGTCGTGCGTGTTTCGAAAATGTACCAATTATGACTCAAAAGAAAACAAAACACATGGAATCTCTTACCACATGTCGATTGCAATAAATACCTCGATTATTTACATTTTCAATTATTTTTTCGAACAATCTGGAAAAATCGGATTTTCGTCATAGCTCAGGTGAAGAAAGAGACAGCGATACGATTCGACGTTTAAAAATAGAACTGTCTCTTTTATGTAAATGGTTTTTCGTATCTTTTGTTTCACTTATCTGTAAAATTTGTCAATGTTTGCAATTTTGAATTTGAAAATTGTTCGGAAGAGATATAAGCCGGAAAATAGTATGGACGTAACAGATCTGTATAAGTAGAATATATTGGTACCTACACGATGTCGAAGTGTGATAATTCTAAATTTTAACGTGAATTAGTTTGATTGAGAAAGCTTGATTGTGCGAAAAATTGCAGTAGTTGAAAAATTCTACGTTGCACAAATCACATTGCGCTCTAGTGCAGTAAATCATCGATGTCAATACGTTATAATTCTATGCTGTAAATTGTAATTGGAAAACACACAAGGCTAGACGCTAGACAGATCTGTACCTTACTTACATCTGTGCTATCAAATATCAGTAAATACGGGCTCGTACGTCGACCGGCTAACTTACAATTTGCATTCTGTGCAAGTTTACACTAACATCTAATAAAGTTTGATATTTAAATCATCGTCATTATACGCATTAATACATGATTAATACACTAATTATAATTATTAATTTTTAGTCATACTAGAAGCCACACCATAGCTCAAAGAACCTACGGCCGCACTCAGATACATTTTATGATTGTTTTACTTAGCGAAGAGTTTGATAGAAAAGGTATCGAGTTTATGTCAATTTTCATTAAATTAACATTAAGTATTCATTGGATATCTAAGATGGCAGCTGTTAGAATAGGTACATATCTACTAAAGAAGTGACAGTTTAAAAGAAATCTATCATTTCTATAAGTATTTCGTAATTTCTATCCTTTCACATTTATCCTATGGCACACCGATATGGTGAGGTCAGTCTGATTATATTTGATAAAAATCGTAAAACAAAGATGGCTGCTTTGATATGCATAGATTTTTTTTGAAAAACGAATGCCGTGCGCAGGCAGTACTTAAGTTAAACGGCTTGCAATTTCGGCTGACTCTGAATAAGCTATAAATCATAATTCAAGTACGCTCACGGCTCAGCTGTTACTTAAAAAGTGATGTGCTTCTTAATTGAATAAAAAAAGAAAATATTGGAAAATACAGATTTTTTCTGTACCTAGTTGTGCCTTTTTTCCGTTGGGGGAATGCATTTAAACAAAAAGTATATTTCGTTTTTTTTTAAATAAATATATTTTAAAATTAAATAAGTACCGTTTTATTCCTTTTAATTTGTGGTTTAATCACAGTTATTTCTGTGGGTTTAATCTCTTATTTATGTGGGTTTAATATTATTGATTCATATTCTTTTAGTGACAGTGGTCGGTTTGATTTTTATATTGCCCGAGTCTGTGCGGAATACACAAAAACAACCTCTCTGAGTAAAAATTGATTATTATAATGTTTAATGTACCTACTTCATTCAGCACTAAATACTAATAAGGAGAATTCGTTATGAACTCCAAGGTACTTGCCGAATTTTTGCGAAGCATTTACCTGTGTATAATTATGCCATTACTTTTAAATTGAATTTCGATGATATCAGTTTCGTTAAATTGGCAGATTTTTTTTTATAAAATAAGGGGAAAAGCGAGCAAACGGATCACCTGATGAAAATCAACTACCGTCGCCAATATCACTCATTAGAAGAGCTACAGGTGTGTTGGCGGCCTTTTAAGAGGGAATACGCTCTCTTCTTGAAGGATATAGAAGTGCCATGAATAGGTAAGATTATGAATTTGAAAAACTACAAACGTAAATCAGTATAGGTCAGTCAACAGGAAAATCTATTTGTTTCTAAGTCTATAGTCTGATGCTATCTTATTCTATTATTAAGTTGATATCGATTGATCTAAGAATAATAATACCTTAGGGCTAACAGAATAATTAAACAAGTTTTTTACATAAAGAAGTATTAAAAAAACAACAGTTTGTACTCCGGGAATGCCGACAGAAAACTGTAACGAAACAATAGAAGTGGCACTTGGCAGCCAATCAAATGCTAGTGAATAAAATATACTCTTATCAAAAAACCTCAGAAACCGAGCAAAAATTACTCCTGCCTTGGACCCTTGTAAAATTGATTTGACTAAATAACCAGATGACCCCGTTGGACTATAATTCGTTTATGGCACGGCAACCGACATTTTTCCAGGATAAAAGTATCCCATGTCCTTTCCCGGAACTCAAAGTATCTCCAGACAAAATTTTCAGCAAAATCGACTCAGCAGTTTGGGAGTGAAAAGGGAACAGACTGACACACTATTGCTTTTATAATATTAGTATGGCTTTTTGGCTCCTATTATGTTAATAATTCACAAGTTAAAATACAAACATACACCACTGACAACCAGACAACTGGCTTGAGTTGAATAAAAACTTAACATGTACCTAGGTTGTTCATTAAATTCTATAACTACAGATGACAAATTACTTTTCCAATTTTTTATACTTTTCCAGTAAATTCTTTGACTATCAACTGTCGCTATTATACCTCGGCATATAAATTATTTATTTACAAGTGTTGAAAAGAGAAATATATATTAATATAAGAGGTGTGAGCAAGATGAAAGACGATTGTTAGTATGTTAATATATTTTATATCAATATGCACCTACTCCCTAGTCATCTATTATATTTTTTGTTTATTAATTCTAATTTTTAAGTATTTATTACTTTACTCGTTTTGAATAAATTGTTAAAGAACATAATTTACTAATCAAATTTAGGGTTCCGTATCTGAAAGAGCTACGAAAAAATAAAACAAACCAAAAAGAGAGATGCTTATATTTTATTATTAATTATTATTAAGTATACGAATATTTACAATACATAGTAAAAGTTGACTCTAATATATTCAGAAATGTATAATTCTGCAAAGTTTAAAAAAAGGATAAATAGGTATGCATACTAATATTATAAATGCGAAAGTGTGTCTGCCTGTCTGTCTGTCTGTTTGTTACCTCTTCATGCCCAAACCGCTCAACCGATTTAGCTGAAAGGTATGGAGATACTTTGAGTCTCAGGACATAGAATAGTAAATAGTAAATACTTCTTATCCTGAAAAAATGACATCTATTTTATTAAAATCTAGCTGTTTCAACTTAGTAAAAAGTATAACTAACTTTGCTGGTCACAAAGTCACACGTTTTTCTTCTACAGGTGTAGCCCCAACGATGTCAACTCAATACTATGGTTATAATTCTTATGTGTAGCCCAAAGACCGACAAACCTTTTGAAGGACTAAAAATAAAGGTCTGAAATCGTAATCAATAAACCAACTTGTACAATTTTCTAGATTGCTATCCACGGTCGTACGCTCGTATAATTATCACAAAAAGTCCTAGAATCGATTCTCCAATGACATTCGAATAAACCTTCATTATTTTTTAGTCGATAATCGCTTTTACCACCATTGTAAAATGAACTTTAGTAGTACGATATAGAACTGAAAACTGCTCGGATAGTTTAGTATCGCTCTCCTTTAAGTAGCTTATCGCATATCAAAATAGGATGACCATTTTATACAATAAAATATTTATTAGGTCCTGATATGTTTAATTGATACTAATATTAGAACGAGCGACGACTCGCCTGATGGCAAGATTTATAATCTAGCTTGCGACGTCGATTCTGCAAGCTACAAATTACAATATCACTTTTGTACAAAACGAAGTTGATTTTTATAGGTGTCAGAGTTTTGCTAACTGGGCCGCTGCAGTTTCGGACCTGGCCGGCCCGGCGGCACAGCAACAAGCGGAGGAGGAGGCATCGGTGGGTTTTAGTGGGTAAACCTGGATGCTCTTCCTTACCGCAGCACCTGGGGTCTGGGGAGTCCCACATAATATCCCGGGTCTTTTTTTAGCCTTTCCCCCGGGCTGTCGGGAATGCGTTCACGCGTTTCCCACTGATAAAAAGGTGTCTTAGAGTTTCGTACTCCGACCTCCGTACCGACATTAAAATTTTAAAGTAAATATTTTACATCTTAAGAGTCAGTATACGAAATTTTTCCGATTTTGCCGAAATTGCAAAGGTTCGCTACAGAAATATTATTAGGTTTTTTCCCCTTATTAGACTTAAAAAAAAAAATATATTAATTATTATTAGATTTAAATTATTGTTACGTTCTAGGGTTCGAGGATTCGGAGAGAAAGACCTGGTGACTCTCTTGAAGACTTTATTCACAAACACTAGCTCACACAAATCACTAAGTCCAAACACTAAGCACTAGATCCAAATCACTGAGCACTATCACTGTCCTAGGTCGTAGCCGAGTCGTTAGTTCACTATCACAATCACTCACTATTGATCACTTGTTTTCACTTTGAAATCGCCTTGATGATCGCTCGGATCGAACTGAACTGACTGCCGGCTTGTTTACCTTTTATATGGCCCGCGTCGAATTCTGGAGCGTTCTATTTTGGATTGTTTACGTAAACACGTAATTCACATAAACAAGGGTTGCACTTTTCTAGAAAGTACGCGCAACTGTCGCGCGCAGGTAAACAACTGCCCGTATCCGTAACACGTAAACAACTGCCCGTATCCGTAACACTACTCCCCTCTTAGAGATGCTCGTCCCGAGCATCGTTGTTACTGCCATGATAACGCGCCAAACGGTCTATGTGTACCACTTTGAATGTGCCTCTTGGTGGCTTTTGAATCCTGTAAGTCACATCATTCAATCGGGTAACCACTTTATATGGGCCGTCCCACTTGGTCTGCAACTTTGGAGATTTCCCTTTTCGGCGAGTTGGGTTATGCAGCCATACCAGTGACCCTTCTTCGAAGCCGCTCGTGTTCGCTTTCCGGTCGTATCTGGTCTTCATGTTCTCACTTGACTGTAACCCATTTTCCCGAACCATGGCGTGTATGTAGTGCATCTTTTCCCTTAAATCGCAGACATAGTCTTGTACGGTCTTTGGTTCCCCCGGTGACGCTCCTGTCAAGAGGTCTATTGGTATTTGTAGTTCTCTACCGTAATTGACAAATGCCGGGGTAGCTTTTGTGCTCTCATGCTCGGCGGTACGGTACGAGAGAAGGAAGAGTGGTATATACTTGTCCCAATCCTTTTGTCTGTCATCTACCAATTTCGCCAAATGCCTCTCTAGAGTCTGGTTAAATCTCTCAACCATTCCATCAGACTGTGGATGGTACGCGGTGGTCCTCGTCTTATGCATTCCCAAAATTCTGCACACTTCCTGGAAGACCTGCGATTCGAAGTTCCTGCCCTGATCGGAATGGATTTCGAGAGGCACACCAAAGCGAGATATCACTTCTTCGACTAGCTTAGAAGCAACTGTTGTAGCTTCCTGGTTTGGTATGGCGAACACTTCGGGCCATTTGGTGAAGTAGTCCATGACGACCATAAAGTACTTGTTTCCCGATTCCGTCACGGGAAATGGCCCAGCTACGTCAACTGCAATTTGTTCCCACGGTGCGCCAACGTTATACAACCGCAGGTTCCCACGGCTCCTGGTCTGTGGTCCCTTCACTGCAGCGCAAGTAGTGCATTTGCGGCACCAATCCTGTACATCATCTCGACAATGCAACCAGTAGAATCGTTCTCGCACTTTTGTTAACGTCCTCTTAACACCTAGATGACCTCCTGATACGCCATCGTGTATTTCACGGAGAACATCCGGTACTCTCGTTCTTGGGACAACTATCTGAAGATGGAACTCTCTGCCGTTAGTCTTCTCCCATTTTCGGTAAAGTATTCCATTTTGAAGTATCAGACTGTCCCATTGCGCCCAGTACGCCTTAGTGACAGCGCCAGTGGGTGCAACCTCACTCCAGATTGGTTTTTCGTCACCTCGTTTCTTCCATGTGATGATGTGCCGTAGGTCGTCATCTGTTTCTTGAGCCTCCCTCATAGCATCATTCTCCCATGGACCCAAAGGACTTGTTTTCGTTAACTTTAATGTCACTTCCTTAGATTCCTGCTTAACACAGTGTTTGCAGTCTTCTGAACACGGCCTTCGTGAAAGTGCGTCGGCATTCCCATGCGCCTTTCCGCTGCGGTGTTCCGTCTTGAAGTCGTACTCCTGGAGTTGTTCAATCCATCGAGCTACTTGGCCTTCTGGGTTCTTGAATTGCAGTAGCCACTTCAAGGCTGCGTGATCAGTTCGCAGTAAAAACTGTCTGCCGATGAGATATTTGCTGAAATGTTGTAGCGTCTTTACAACAGCCAAGAGTTCTCTTCTTGTCACACAGTAGTTTCTCTCTGGCTTAGATAAAGATTTGCTGAAATATGCAATTACAACTTCTCTTTCGCCCTGTTTTTGAGATAACACCCCTCCAATGGCCGTGTTGCTTGCGTCAGTGTCGACTATAAACTGACCTTCAGGTTGTGGATTTTGGAATAAGGCTATGGACTTAAAACAACGTTTTTGGTGTTTAAAAAGGCAGTATATTTCTTTGAATAACACTAGAAAGTAATAACGTCTGAGTCTACTAAAGGTGGTGATAATAATAACGGACCAATGGCGGGCTGTCAAGTACAAAAAGAAAAATGACAGATCGAATAAATGAGTCAATTGATATCCTCACTAAATTAATTAAACATAATATCATAATTAAATAATAACATAATTAAACAAATTAAATTGATTGATTTTTGTACATACATTCAACACGCCCCCCTCAAAAATTAATCAATGCCTTTACATTACAATTTAATATAAAACTACAGACCGCTATTTAACTTTCTAGTGATGCCTGGGAGATGTGTACAATATTATAATAGCCCAACATTTGTTGCTAAGGATTAGGAAAACCCAGGAAAACCTAATCAGACTATTGAATTCATAATCTTAATCTTAATTATTTATAAATTATAATCATAAATTGTATGAAATATAATATATAATATTATGTAAACAATGACTAAAACTTTCTCCTTTTAAAAAAATAGAATATACTTCTAATAATAACAATCAATTTAAATAAGCTTTATAACAAATTGTTATGTACCTACTAAATTGTTTTAAGGTACAAGTTACAATAAACCCATTTTAATTCTCATTTCACGGTAAGTGATGGCTGGTAACGGTTTTGTCAACACATCGGCCAATTGTTGATCAGATGGAATGTATTGCAATTTGATGACGCCCTTTTCTACTTGTTCCCTAGAAAAATGATATTTTATATCAATGTGTTTTGACCGTTTATGATTAGTAGGGTTGTTAGCAATACTAATGCAACCGTTATTATCTTCGAAAATTATCGGTTCATTGATATTAAATTTAATGCTAAGAGCTAAAGACTTAAGCCACAAGGCTTCTCTAACAGCCTCAAACAACGCCATGTACTCGGCTTCTGTAGAAGAAGCTGCCACCGAGGTTTGTCTTTTTGTACTCCATGTTATTGTACACTGATCAAAAAGCTTGAATAAATAACCTGTTGTACTTTTCCTGTCTGTTGTGTCACTTCCGCCCCAGTCCGAATCTACATAGCCGCATATAACATTATTAAATTCACCTCTTTTATAAGTTAATTTTAGATCAATAGTACCTTTTAGATATCTTAAAACTCTTTTTAAATTTTTCCAGAGTTCTTCATTGTTTTTATTGGTGTAACGGCTAAGTATATTCACGCTGGTGCTTAAGTCAGGTCGTGTACATAACATGAGGTACATCAAACATCCTATGACATTACGACAAGGAGCGTTATATTTTTCATCTGAATTTAATGCCTCGTAATTCAGTTTGCTTTCTAACGGTGTGCTTACAGGCTTGCAATCGTGCATATTAAATTTATTTAGTAGCGTTTTTATATAAACACTTTGATCCAGGGTTACTGTATCGTCCGTACAAGTCACCCTTATGCCAAGAAATAATCTTATTGACTTTAAATCTGTCATTTCGAACCTACTCATTAGATATCTTTTAAAACTATTCATTACATCATTTTCTGCACACGCAATAACTAAATCATCTACGTATAATACAACATATATATTTCTATTTATGTCGCCTTCATCTAATACATACATACATCTATCAACTGACGAGTTTTGAAAACCTTTTTCTTTTAATGACTGTTCAAATACTTCAAACCAACACCTAGCTGCTTGTTTAAGTCCATATAAAGCTTTGTTTAATCTACACACAATGTTAGGCTCAGATTCAACACCGTCAGGAACTTTCATAAATACTTCTTCTTTCAAGATTCCATTTAAAAATGCAGTTTTAACATCCATGTGATGTATCATAAGATTATTTTGATTAGCAAAACTAACAAGAAATCTAAAGCTGGCGATTCTAGCTACGGGAGCAAAAGTTTCGTTGTAGTCTGTAAGGTATTCCTGACTAAATCCTCTAGCTACTAGACGCGCCTTGTAACGTAAAGGTTTTCCAAACTCATCATATTTTATAGTAAAAATCCATTTAGAATCAACAATATTTCTATTTTTAGGTGTAGGTACCAATGTCCAAGTATTGTTCATAGAAAGAGAATTAAGTTCGTCTCTAATAGCCTTTTCCCAGTGTGGTCTATCTTCACGAGTCTTAATCTCTTCGTATGAACTTGGTACTTTATTTAAAATTGATTGAGCACACAACAAGTAGTCACAATCATCATCAAGCTCTTTATATGATATGGGGGCACGACCTTTAAGCCTATCACTCCTCCTTAGCTCACTATTTTGATTTGTGACTTCATTATCTACACGCAAAGTAGGACAATCAGATTGTATTTCAGGCGTATCCGCTAGTTTACGGATTTTAGCAGGACATTCATCCCCATCAGATTTATTTTCTGATTTATGACTGTCAGAACATGGTTTTTGTGACACTGATTTTGACGGCACATGAAGCCTATCAGTTTCATTTCGGGAATTTGTATTATTATTCCCTTCAGGCTCAAGTTGCGGCCTGGTTTTTAAGAAATTTGTTTCATCAAAAACAACGTCCCTGACAGTAACAAATTTTCCACAATTGGGATACCAAACTTTGTAGCCGTTTGGTTCGTAGCCTACCAGTATTCCTTTCCATGATTTTACATCAAATTTATTTTTATTGGTTTTATCATGTACAAAAACAGTTGACCCAAATACTTTCAAATATTTTATTTGCGGCTTTTTGCTATGCCACAATTCGAATGGTGTTTGAGACTGTTTTAAAGCTCTAGATGGTGTTATGTTAATTAAATATGTGGCAGTTAAAACTGCTTCACCCCAAAATATTTTATTTAATTTGGCACCATTTATCATTGTCCGCGCTTTTTCGGTAATAGTGCGGTTCATACGCTCTGCAACACCATTTAACTGTGGTGTCCTAGGAACCGTTAAATGATAAGAAATCCCTTTTTCAATGCAGTATTTTTTTGTTTCAGTGGACAAGTACTCACCACCGTTATCACAGTACAGATTTACTACTTTGGAATTAAATATCGACTCACTTTTGGCTACGTAATCTTTGAAAGCTTGAAATACGTCTGATTTATAAGTTAATAAATATGTCACACAGTAATGGGTATACTGATCTATAAATGTCACAAAATAATTTTTGTTATCAACTGTAGAAGGAGTGATGGGGCCACATACATCAGAGTGCACTACAAATAATGGCCGTTTAATGTGATCTTTATTTTTACTCTGATTAAAGGGTAGTCGCGTCTGTTTCCCATTTATGCAATCTTCACACAAATCATTTTTGGGCATTATACTTTTTATTAAATCAACATCATCAACCATATTTTTATTCTTTAAATCTAAAAATTTGTTCCGGCTAATATGACCTAAACGCTGATGCCACAAAACGTAGCTATTTTTGTCATTTTTGCATACATGGGAGACAGAGCGGCTAGTAGGAATAAATACGATAAAATCTAAAGCAATTAAGTTATATAAGGGCCTACCTTTCATGATGACTTTACCATTTCTGCATATTTGGGTACCTTCCTTATTGAATATTATTGTCATGCCTGCTCGTTGCATTTTTGACACCGAAAGCAGGTTATACGGCGCCTCCGGACAATACAGTACATCCTCCAATGTTCCTTGAACACCCATGTTGCTGATTACGATGACTGTTCCCTTCTTTATGGCTGAAATAAATTGACCAGATTTTGCAACTGAAATTTTTAATGGTGTAGGTATTTGTGAAAAATTAGTGAACAAATCTTCCCTGTTTATGATGTGATCTGAAGCTCCGGAATCTAATATAAACATAACATTTGGCCTCTGATAGTCTTCGTCAGTGTAATCTCCCGTCATAAAAGCAAACCCTGAAAAATTGCTAGATGTTGAAGGCTGATTGTTGGCTAGTTCAACAACTTGAACATTTCTAGATCTGTCTTCATTTTTCTTTTGATTCATCCTCTTGTAATAGTAACAATAATTAATTACGTGACCTCTACGACCACAATGATGACACTTAATAAAATTTGACCTTTTCTTAGCTTTGGGCTTAAAATGTTTTTGTTGAGATTGCTGCTGCGTTTTCATGTTATATTGTTTTCGTTTAAATATTTCACTTTTGTTTTCTGTTTGTAATACTTTCAAACCTGTGTCACAACTCTCATTCCTCAGTTTAACTTCATGATCCAAAAGTCTCGTCTTAACAAAAGCTAAAGTCAAACTGTCTTCAGATAACGTCTCAATCGCTGTAATAACACCGTCATAAGCCGTAGGTAATGTGAGCAATAAATGCGCCACTTTGTCGGTTTCGTCTAGTCGAGCACCGGCCGCCAATAATTCCGTCACCAAATCATCGAAAGTAGAAAAATGTTTGTTAAGAGGTACATCACCTTGAAGTTTGAGGGTAAGAAGTTTTTTTCTTAATGCCAATTGCGTCGCAAGACTTTTTCTTTCGTATAAAGCGTCTAAATTATTTAAAATATCTTTGGCGGTAGTTTCTTCCTTTGCAAAACCGAGATAAGAATCCGATAGATACTCCACTATCACACCTTTTGCAATACGATTTTATTTATCCCACTCACTTGATCGAAATATGGGTTCGTCGTCTATTACATTTAAAACGTTTAACTCACTAAGCAGAGATCGAATCCGGAACTTCCACACGCTATATTTATCACCATCAAACGGTTTAATATTTCGTTTCGACTTTGAAGATTCCATTGTTGCAACCGTTGATTCCGATTTGAATTATAACGAAATAAATTAACAGCACAACTTATGAATACGCGAGCACTGGGCCAATAACCTTTTGGAATAAGGCTATGGACTTAAAACAACGTTTTTGGTGTTTAAAAAGGCAGTATATTTCTTTGAATAACACTAGAAAGTAATAACGTCTGAGTCTACTAAAGGTGGTGATAATAATAACGGACCAATGGCGGGCTGTCAAGTACAAAAAGAAAAATGACAGATCGAATAAATGAGTCAATTGATATCCTCACTAAATTAATTAAACATAATATCATAATTAAATAATAACATAATTAAACAAATTAAATTGATTGATTTTTGTACATACATTCAACAGTGGATACCCCAGGATTGGTGTTTCACACAGATGTTTCTTCAGTTTCTGAAAAGAATCTTCAGAAGTCTCGTCCCACATAAACTGTCGTTTATCTTCCGTCAGCCGATGTAATGGCTTGGCTATCTCTGAGAATCCCTTAACAAAACGCCTGTAGTAGGAGCACAGGCCGAGAAATGCCCGCACTTCAGTTTTGTTTTTAGGGGCTGGCCAATTTTGAACTGCTTCCAGTTTCTCCGGGTCCGTCTGGATTCCATCACTGGAGATAACATGGCCGAGATAATTGACCTTACTCCTGAATAAACGACACTTTTTCGGATTCAGCTTTAACTTGGCCCCCTCTATTTTGGCGAAAACTCGTTCTAGAGGCTCCTGTGTCTAGAGTCATTTTGCAATCCGTCCTGTTAATAGTCCCCTGAATCACAAGACTATTCCCGCTGCATGCTTGGGAGATAACAGTTATCGGGGCTTCTTCCGCGTCAGCCAGTACTCGCCCCTCAGTCCTGGCTTTTATTCGTTTCCCTGATCGCGGGCAGGGGATGAAGCTCCTTTCTTCAGCTCCTCTATTTGTTTCATGCGTTCCTCGAGACTTTTCATCCTTGCCAGATGGGTCTCCTTCTGCGGGCAGTTGAGCTGAAGATGGCCCCTCTCACCGCACTTATAGCACATGGCTCCATAATTTCTCTTCGTAGGAGCCTTAACCTCCCTGACTTCCTCGAGGACCTCGCGGATCTTATAGGTCTGCCGTATGTCACACCGAACAGCCTCGACCTCTAAAGCATGCGCCAACGCTTCCTTTAGCGAGGTGTGGTGACGTAGCCTTACTGCAGCTCTGACTTCCAGGTCCCTGATTCCGTCGACAAAGGCTTGAATAGTGTTCGAGTCGACCATCTTGGAGTCTGCTCCTGGATGTGCCTTCTTGACCAGTTTTTCAATTTCCAACGCCCATTGTTGTAGTCCCTCTCCTGAGCGTTGGATTCTGTCACGAAGTTGAGCACGGAACACGTGCTCCAGGTGTCGCTCCCCGTATCTGGATTCAAGGGCCTCCATCAGGTCTTGGAACCCATTTCCTGTATGTGCTTCTAGGACCGACAAAGCTTGCCCTCTGAGCGCAATAGTGAGAGCGGTCAGGCATTGTTCGTCAGTCCATCCGTTGGCAGAAGCAACCGTCTGGAATTGCTGACGATAAGCGTTCCATGAAGTAGTACCGTCGTATGGTGGCACTTTAACTCTTGGTCCTTGTACCACTTGCACCACTCCGGTAGTTCCACTAGACGTTGCGACTCCTGTGGTTTCCAGGCGCACATTCCACTTTTGTAGTTCCGTGAGGCCGGTTTTTACACTTTCCATATCACTCCTAGCCCGGTAACTCGTTCTTCCATTATGTCGACATCTTTTCGAAGCTTAGTCACCGTGTCACTGACATCATTTATAGCCAGAAGCGCTTTTTCTTGGAGGTCCTTTTGTTGCTCTTGTGACTCCTGCAAAGCGCTGAGCTTGCGATCTTGTGACTCCATCATTGTCCTTTGAGCCTGAATTAACTCAATTATGCTTTCCAATTGAAGAGCCATTTGAGGGGCCGTAGAAACTACGGGCGTGGCAGGCTGGATGGAGCTAGTCGACGGGGACTGAGCAGGCGGGGCCCAGTGGGCGGGGCCAGTGGGCGTGGCCTGAGTGGGCGTGGCTTGGTGGGCGGAGCCGGTGGGCGTGGCCGTGTCCAAAGTGTGCGGAGCCTGGGGGAGGCGTGGTCAGTGGGCGGGTCCTGGTGGGCGGGGCCAGCGGATGGGGCCTGCCCCGCAATGGGCGGAGCTTGGTGTGGGTGTGGCCTCCGCAGCTCCACCTCCAACTCCTCTCTCGGAGTCAATGGCAGCAGCTCGCTGCGCCCTTGTCCTGACACTCCCCTTGAAGTCCTCTCTCGGAGTCAATGGCATCTCCAAATCTCACTTCCGACACCAGTTGTTACGTGCTAGGGTTCGAGGATTCGGAGAGAAAGACCTGGTGACTCTCTTGAAGACTTTATTCACAAACACTAGCTCACACAAATCACTAAGTCCAAACACTAAGCACTAGATCCAAATCACTGAGCACTATCACTGTCCTAGGTCGTAGCCGAGTCGTTAGTTCACTATCACAATCACTCACTATTGATCACTTGTTTTCACTTTGAAATCGCCTTGATGATCGCTCGGATCGAACTGAACTGACTGCCGGCTTGTTTACCTTTTATATGGCCCGCGTCGAATTCTGGAGCGTTCTATTTTGGATTGTTTACGTAAACACGTAATTCACATAAACAAGGGTTGCACTTTTCTAGAAAGTACGCGCAACTGTCGCGCGCAGGTAAACAACTGCCCGTATCCGTAACACGTAAACAACTGCCCGTATCCGTAACATTATATTTAAGCGCGGAAAGCCTACTCGAACTTGCGGCGAGTAATATAATGTGAGATTTAGGTTGTGTGGATCGTGTTTTTTTGGCACAATTTGTTTTTCTTTTCTTTTTTCTCGAATTGGATAGAATTGTATTTATAGATTATTTCTGTCGTTTTCTTTTTATGAATTACAGCTCCAAGTTGCCGAAATTAACAGCAATTCTTTGCCCATTTTCTCTTAAAGGAAAACATTGTTTGATTGCATCGAATAGGCTATGAAATTACTGGTGAGATTTTTACGAAATTTCACACAGATGTAGAGTAAACCATAGAGAAGGATAGGCTGCTTTTTGACGCTGCAAAATGAACTGTACCAGCAAATAAAGTAGCGGGCAACATCTATCTATTTATACGTAAAAAAAAAAAACTGGTAACAATGTATTCTACACATAATCAACTTATAATAAGCTACTCTCTGAAATTAATATAATTATTGGACCATAAAACCTTGTATCGGGAAGGATCAATGACAGACAGAGATGGGTATATTTCGCCGTACGTGTGAGGGAGACAAACAAACGTGTTATTATGAGTAAATTGCGCGCTCATGAAAATTCTACTATGCATCTGCACTTTGTGGCTTTTTTAGAAATTCGTATTTAATGTGAAATCCATATGACGCACCTTTAGCTTTAGCTTTTTATGATAGGCTTAAAATAAAAACGAAAATGTGAAAGATATTGTGTTACTAGCCAAGTACTATATAAATATCTTTCAGTCTACGGAAAATGATTTCATTCAAAATGTTATATTATTTTCCCAACAAAAAATTATGGTACAGAACCCTGCGGTGGAGCGAGACTGACTTACACTTATTCATCTTATAACATATTACCATCGATGTCATAAGCTACTATTAAACAATATTTATTTAACATTATGTACGCCATTTAATAAATTGCATGCAATTTGTGTTAGCGGTAAACGATGTTTTAATTTCTTATTAAACTTTTTGATTAAACGCACTGGAGAGCAGGTATTTGTTTGGTTGACTTTTTAACCATGATTTTTTTAAATGAGTATAGTTTGGTTTAGGGCATAAACCCCAATTTGTTATTCCGTGACTCCCGTGAAATGTAAAAAAATATAAAGCACAATATTTAAAAGACTTTAAACCATAAACATTTTTATAAAACGTAATACTTTGGCTGTAATTAATTTACAAACTCACCTCCGACAAAAATCTAATTCATCGAAATATAAGCATTAACTAAGATAATTATACATTTTATTTGAATAAATTGTTAGTAAATCTGTATTAAAATATCCTTAACCGAACAATTTTGTTTCTTAATATTAATTTCCAAATATATTTTTAAAAACCATGAAAAATAGAGAAGATCCGCCCCTAGTAACTACAGTTTTATGCTAAGCTAAAATGAATCTTATTGCGATGCGTATACGCTTGGTCTTTGGTTGTGTGCAAGGTTATCGTTTTGGATTGAGATTGATCCGTGCCTTAAAGCAGTTCTTATATTGTGCCTAAATGCAACTTACTGCTACTTAAATGTTTAATTTTCAAAACAACATGGACCATAATAATTGATGTAGGTATGCACCATTCACACCTATGAATCTTCCTATTGGCTATTTATTAGACAATCCTTCACCAGCTTCTAAGAATCACCGATGATATGTCACAGTAATGAATGACATACAAAAACGATAATAACTGAACATACAGCTTCTAATTCCGATCGACGGATGCCGATACCCATTGTCAAATTCTGAGCCCCAAAAAGTGGTTTTGGTGGGCGGGATGCCCCGCATAGCCGGGGCCCTGGGTTTTTGCCCCGCACTCTTACACCTTGTATGTAATTGGAGTTTGTTACAGTACACGCTTTTTGTGAAGTCGGTACACGGTACCCGTTTTTGAGATGCCTTTTGATGTGTGATTTTTGTAGAGCTAACTAATCGTTGATTTTTTGGGTTTCCGTGACCAAAGGGTAATAACTAATAACCTCCTCCTTTTTGGTATTCGGTTAAAAACAGGACTTCGACTCCAACTTACACTTGGCAGATTTTTATAGCAATTAGTATGTTTTTAATCTGTATAATGTGTGAATGTGCAAATTCATTTCATCAGATTTTGCCTAAAAACGTACAAACAAAATAGAGGTCGGCAGAATGTCGGACGTCCTAATCTCACAAAACTGATGCGATACAACTGTCTTCACGTTTTTTGAACCTCCGATCTGAAATTTCTAGTCAAGAGTCAAAGCCAAAGTGACGTCGATTATAGACATAAGACATTAACCAACAATCACAGAGGATTATTTTATATATCCCGTCTATAATTAGTACTCTCACATGAGCCAACTTGGAGAGGTGTCATTCTACTATAGTCAGGACAATTTAAGGTAGCACCAGCGGTCATTGACTTTTCTAGTCTAGTAGGTATGCAAAAAATACTCGCACTCCTACGCAGCTAGGTTGTGCTATCGCGCGCGAGCAGCCTCACTCGTCAGAGAGTGAGTAAGGGGTCGGACCCCTTAAGAGCAGGGGGGATCCGTGTCCCCACGTCAGATGAAAATAGCTTATTTTCGTAGCTTTCCCCAATATTGCCCGATTAGAATGTCACACGTGTGACTTTAGGGGAGGGGGCCAGGCCTCCTCATTGTTTATCTCCAAACCAACTAGCAACAGACTAGTTATAGCCACGATTAAACTACCATGGTCTTAACCAGACCAGTAGCTTAGACCCTTTCGAAAAAAAAAAAAAAAAAAAAAAAACTCGCACTGCATTCTGTTATCTGAAGAATAACATTGCATTCTTGTAAAGAAACAGACTATTATAGTTTTATTGGAAAACGTCTTCGTAACTGTTTGTATGGTTAATCTCCAGCGAAGTGATATATTAATTCATACTGTGTTCACATCGTGTATGCAAAATACGATATCGCCCATGGACTACAAACATCTGTCACTTCATTGTCAATCGTGGTTTGTATAGAAAACGACGAATTATGACAAGTTTTTTGACAGGGAGTCAATGACCGCTACAGACAGAATTCCGCGATTTGAGAATAAACAAAAAGTTGTCAGTATAGTAGGTTGTCGGTCACCATTTATTAGAGCATCTGGCTGTCAGTCGTGGGTCAGCTTAATGACCATTGTTAGTGACTAAATATAGTTAGTTACTGACTGACAATAGAATATGGATGCTACATTTGCATCACAACTTACTGAAGTTCAATCTAATATTATAAATGCGTAAGTGTGTCTGTTTGTCTGTCTATCTGTATGTTACCTCTTCACGCCCAAAACCATAACCAATTTTGAATAGATAAAAAAGAGAGAGTTCATTCTGCAAAATATCGAAACAAAATAAATACCCAGTCTTTTATTTATATTGTGGTGAAGATTTCTGTCTGTCTGAGGGACATGATGTAGTAGGTCGCGGTCACAAGTAACATTCGTCATTACACGAAGAAAGAAATGTTAGTTCCGTGCCCGGTGGTTACTCGCGGTATGTACTGGTCATTCGATGCTCATTGCCCAAAATAACTTAAAGTCAATCTTTACTACTTTATGTACCTACCTGAGACTAACCTGACTTGATGAAGAGTTTGACATTAATTATTGTATGGAGTTTTCGTGTAAGAGAGAGCGCACATCTGAGACACGACCGTAGTTAGACAGCTAACGACAGTCTAAAGACAGTTGTGTCTATCACGTGGCGCACACCAAGTCAAGACTGTTTTGACTACGATGACGCAATGCATACAATTGTATATTAATAATCAGTAGAGAACGCTCGGACAGAGTAGACAGAATTATAGAGTATACCGACTTAGAAATTAGAAGTGATGTTGAAATTTTTAAATTTGACGTATTATGACGAAATCGCTAGGGTTGTTAACTTTTCACTACGAACTTAAAACTATGACGTATTTAGACATTAGGGTTTCCTGTTACTGTATTTCTCTGGGATGTTAAACATGTTAAACACGTTAAGAACGGGATGTGAAACACGTTAATTTATAATAATTTATGTTTGCAACTTAGGTATTACAAAAAACAAGTTGTATATTAATAAAATTAAAACCGACTTCAAAACTACTAAACCAATTTTGATGAAACTTACCTAAACTACACTGAACAATACCTAGCACAACAAAACAAAAAAAAAAAAGAATTATTTAAATCGGACGTGCAGCTCGGAAGATACGCGAACACAAACATAAAAACATACAACATACACTTTTAAAAGTTCGTACATTTGTTCAGATGCTAATGAAATATTCTCATAATATGTATACGAAAAATAGGCAGTTTAGAATATACATACGTAATGGCTCAAATTGAAATCTTTTTTTTTAAGTTGGTTAAAAAGCTAAAAAAATGTTGTAAGTACCTAACGTTACTGAAAAATATATTTTGCGTCTATTGCGGGCAGTTCTGAAATATTTTTAACCGACTTCCAAAAAACGAGGAGGTTATATGTTCGGCTGTGGATATTTTTTTTATTTTTTTTTATTTTTGTATGTTCAACGATTACTCCGCCGTTTGTGAACCGATTTTCGAAATTTTTATTTTGTTGTATTAGGTTTCACTCCAATTTGGTACCATGTTCACAAAAGTGGTACCTGATGATGGGATCCAGGAGTAATCGAGGGGACTCCTCGAAATTTATATGGAAACATATGGTGGTTTTGGTTTTATGTGAAGTGTACTAAGAATATGCTACCAAAAAGTCAAATATTGGGTCAAGGTATACCATGCTTTCGAAGATGCTGAGAGAACTCCTGACTCTTTATAGATACATGTTTGGGAGTTTCGGCGTTGTTTTAAGAACAAAAAGCATATGCTACCATGCGATTCAAATTCATCATCATCATCATCGTCATCATTATCATTACCACGTCGTGTTAGGGTCACCTGCAATGTCTCATGGCACAAAATAGAAAATAGTACAAGGCATAGGTATGGATACAATAATAATAATTACATACATAACAACACCAATAATTATAGGCTGTTTAATATACACGGCGGTCGGCGCCGCACAGGCAACGGCATTGGCGCGCGCCGCCGCGCGCCGCAGCGCGGCGCGAGCGTAAACACCGTATTCAAGTTCTAACCGGAATGTCAGGGCATGCGGCATGCCGCGCTGCGAGCATTTTTCAGCACGTGTTCACTTAGATTTTTTTAAATGTATTGTTTAAATGTATCTATCTACCTGATATTTGGGCCTTGGGTATGCCGAATGACTCTTAACAGTCTTAACAAATTGTAATAAAATACGTAGAATATACGCAGTACCACCGACGACCACTTATAAATTCGCGGACTATGACGGACGTCAACTTAATAACAATTATACGAGATCAATTACCACTCAATATTATGATTTATGTTGTCAATTCAATGCTCACTGCTCACACCAAGCGGCAAGCTCACTGTTGAGTTGTCAGTTGCTTACAAACTTTCAACAACACGACAGAAATCTGTTACAAGTTACAACTACCTATATAAAACTTCTACGTACAAGCGATAGCGCGACACAGGAGCGCCTCAGTGATATCTAGTGAAGACAATATGAAACTATTTTTATACAATTTGAATTGGCACTAACAGTTTACCTACTAGGTAACTAAAAAGAGTGAAATTATTATTTTTAACAAAAATCTAAAACCGACTTCCATGGTAAAAACAATATTAATAGCATCCTTATAATGTGAACTAAAAAGTATTAAATTTTATACGTGGGAGAGCCATTCTTCGGCACGAATGGGCCGGCTCGACCGGAGAAATACCACGTTCTCACAGAAAACCGGCGTAAAACAGCGCTTGCGCTGTGTTTCGCCGAGTGAGTGAGTTTACCGGAGGCCCAATCCCCTACCCTATTCCCTTCCCTACCCTCCCCTATTCCCATCCCATCCCTACCCTCTCCTATTACCCTATTCCCTCTCAAAAGGCCGGCAACGCACCTGCAGCTCTTCTGATGCTGCGAGTGTCCATGGGCAACAGAAGTTGCTTTCCATCAGGTGACCCGTTTGCTCGTTTGCCCCCTTATTTCATAAAAATAAAAAACTCTTACTCTTTAATAGCACGCCTTTTTCAGAATTCGTCTAAATATCAACTATTTTTGTACATATGTTACGCTCAAAGACCGAAATCGCTCAATGAGCGAAAAAACGGCTCACAACGCGTTGTGGTCACAGTGAAACAGCCACGACGCGAATTTCGCGTCGTGGCTCTAATGAAAACGGCCACGACGCGTTCTGGCAATCTCAAAAAGACTATAACGCGAAATTCGTGTCGTGGCTGATATGCTATTCGTTTTTCTTGATTGAATTAATCATCCATAGGTATGGAAGATTATATTTGAATGACCACGCGTACTACAAAATATTTTTTCTTTTACAAAATCACTGCATATCAAGTTTTTCATTATTATTTGTAAAATATCCATAGTTCCATGATATCAGTACTAATATTATTACTGTCTGTCTGTCTGGCGCAAGGTGCTATTGTTTGTTATTGTTTTTTTTAATATTAGGTAATCTGATTTTAATAAATAATAAGTATTTAGTTTTATTTTTATTTATATATAATTTAAATATACTACTACTAGTTGATGCCCGCAACTATGTTGCGCCAGACAAACAGACAGTAATAATAATAGTACGGATGGTATGGAAGTATGGATATTTTAAAAATAATAATGATAAACACGTTATGCAGTGATTTAATAAAAGAAAAAATATTTTGTAGTACGCGTGGAACTTAATTCAAATATAATCTTCCATACCTATGGACAATTAATCAATCAAGAACAGATCAAGAAAAACGAATAGCATATCAGCAATGACACGAATTTCGCGTTATGGACTTTTTGCGATTGCCAGAACGCGTCGTAGCCGTTTTCGTGGCTGTTTCACTGTGACCACAACGCGTTGTGAGCCTTTTTTTCGCTCATTGAGCGATTTAGGTCTTGAGCGTAACACATATACTAAAGTCTTCATTACTTTGAAGTCGGTACCAGTCCCAAAAGTTTCAGATATTCTGACATTACTGAGCTCACGATTAAATTAGCTGGTACCGACTTCAAAATAATGAAGACTGTAGTATATGTACAGAAATAGTTGATATTTAGACGAATTCTGAAAAAGGCGTGCTATTAAAGAGTAAGTGTTATTTGAATGAATGAATGAATATACTTTATTGTGCACATCGCAGTAATTACAAACACACACATAAAATAAAAATACAATAAAATGATGAGAGTGCACAAAGGCGGCCTTATTACTAAATAGCAATCTCTTCCAGGCAACCTTTGAAAGAAAGGAACAAATTGCTGGAGAGAGGGTGATGTGCTAAAAGTATTTAGAACTAAAATTAAAATAATAAAATAATTCTATCCTAATAAATACATACATAATAGATAATATACAATACTACATACAAAGTATTATACTTAATAAAATAAACACTTTATAATAATAAAATAATACTTACTATATTATAATATGATTTAATTAATATACTATACATATATAAATAAAGTAACATAATTACATAAAACATGAATTAATTATAATATAAGTGCAGTTCCAAATTACCAAATGTCGTGATAATTATAATATTACAAACACTTATTGAGGTAATATTCTTTAAGGGAGGACTTGAATGTTCCTAATGTTTTTGAGAGTCTCAGCCTTGCAGGGAGGGAGTTCCAAAGTAAGACGGATTGCACGGTATAGGAGGAGTGGAAGTACTTGGTGTGGTGAATGGGGATATCAAGAAGGAGATTTTTAGAAGAACGCAGTTCAAGTCTGTCGGGATAACGGAAGTTAAAGATCTCTTTTAGGTATTTTGGACTGTTGGGATCAAATAGGATGGTGTAAAGGAAGGAAAGGGCACGAGAATTTCGTCGAAGACGGATAGGCAACCATTTAAGCCTATTGCGGAACTCTGATACGCGGTCAAACTTGCGTAAGCCAAAGATAAACCTGATTGCCAGATTCTGGAGGCGCTCAAGTTTATTGAGTTGATCTTCGGTCAAATTAATGAAGCAGGCATCCGCGTAGTCGAGGACAGAAAGGAAAAGAGATTCTGCTAGGGCTACTTTGGTAGGAACCGGTAGTACATACCGAAGACGTTTCAGGGAGTGCCACGTTGAATATATTTTCCTGCTAATCTCTTTCAGTTGCTGGGACCAAGATAGATGCTCATCAAAGTACACGCCAAGATTCTTCACAACCCTACTATATGGTATTATTACTCCGTCAATAGACACCGATGGTAAAGTACTCCAGTCAATTCCGGATACGAGTCCCGGACTGCCTAGTATTATCAACTGAGACTTAACAGGGTTAATGAGGAGACCATTTTCTCTGCTCCAGTCGCATATAGCCGATAAGTCCCGGTTGACAACATCTACGGCCGTAGGTAATTCATCCAGAGTTGACTGGGTATAAATTTGCAGATCGTCAGCATATAAGTGAAAACAGGCAGTAATGAATAAGGTGATGAAATTTATGAACAGCGCAAAGAGTAATGGGGAAAGGACGCCACCCTGAGGGACACCGACAGTAGTATTGGTCCAATCTGAGAAAGATTCAGAGATTTTAACTCTCTGTCGACGACCCTCAAGGTAACTTCGTAGGAATTGAATTACAGAGGGCGAGAGGTTAAAAGACGCCAACAGACCAATAAGGATGTCATGGTCAATGGAGTTGAAAGCGTTACTGAAGTCAAGCAAGGTTAGAATGGTAAGCTTCTTATTGTCCATGCCAATTCGAATGTCATCTGCCACCTTAACCAGAGCCGAAGTGGTACTATGGCCTGTACGAAAGCCAGACTGGTAAGCGCTAAGTAGTTTATTGTCAGTGATATATTTTGTGAGTTGGTGATGAATGAGTCGCTCTAGGACTTTGGATAGGAAAGGGAGGATTGATATTGAACGGAAGTCAGAAACATATTTAGGACGGGGGGATTTAGGTAATGGGATTATGTGGGCAGATTTCCAAGTATCGGGAAAGGAGCAAGTTAATATGCAGTAATTGAAAATGTGCAACAGGACTGGTGAAATTATGTCCAGGATCGGGATAATCATTCTGCGACTGATTCCGTCATCACCAACGGAATTTGAAGATATCATCTTGACATGTCTTTTAACCTCGCTCTCGGTAAATGGGACAAAACAGAACTGCTCGGAGTTGCAAATCGGTAAAAGGGAAATTTTATTTAGAGTTGTCAGTTTAACATCCGGATCTAAGTTAGGAGAGCTAGTAAAATGTTTATTAATTATGTTGATATCAATATTGCAAGAGTTATCTGAGTCGCGTTGATTCTTTCCAATGCCGAGTGACTTAAGAAACTTCCAGGTTTTTGCGGGGTCGCCATTCTCGATCGACGAATGTATATGACGGCGTTGAGCATCGCGACACATAGTGTTACACCGATTCCGTAATTTTATATATCTATCTCGATGCTCAATTGAATTACTTTTCTTGTATTTGGCCTTAGCTGCATGTTTGGCACTAATAAGGGACTTGATACTATCTGTCAACCATGGAGCAGGGAAATGTTTAATTCTAACTGGCTTAACAGGAGCATGTTTGTCATATAGGGATTTAAGTTGGCTATTAAACATCTCAACCTTAGTGTCAGCCGATTCCGATGCGTACAGTGCTGACCAATCTATGTTGTGTGTGTCTTCCTTCAAACTAACCAGATCCATGGAGGAAAAATTACGTTGAAAAAGTATTTTACGTTTGGGCTTAGGCACGCGAACATTATAAGCAACATAGATTAGATCATGGTACGAAAACATTTCGGCTGAACTCTGGCCATGTCTAGGTACAGAATTTGGCGATGATACGATGATGAGATCCAACAAAGAGGGACTGCAACCTGGAGAACAATGTGTTGGATTGAGTGGCAATAAACTTAGGTTGTAGGAGTCCAAAATAGACTGAAGGGCTTTTGTTCTACTATCATTTTTAACCATACAAGTGTTAAAGTCGCCCATTATAATTGAATTTGTGTAACTCAAGGATGTTGTCAAATGATGAAAAGTAGTTATAGTGCATCGATGGACAGTAGAATACTCCTAGAAGTAGTTTAGTACTAAAGGATAGATCAACCTCTACCAATAAATACTCTAGTGCGTCAGGTGGTGGAGGCTGGGCCGACGAACTGATAACAGTGTAGGAGATGTCAGAGCGTAGATAGATCGCCACCCCGCCCCCGCCCCTTCCAACACGATCGTTGCGAATTAGTTTGTAGCCAGGTAGACTATAACTGGTTGATGGCAAACAAGGTTTAAGCCACGTCTCAGACACTAAGATGGCGTCAACATTAACTCGATCAAAGGCAGTCAGCATATCTGGATAATGAGCAGGAATGCTCTGTGCATTAATATGGACGGCCTTAAAGCAGTTTTTAACAGTGGAGAAATTACTCAAAATGGTATCTCTAAGTGGGGTTAGCGAGTCACTTGTGAAACTCCCATCACTACACAATGAGGAAGCAGAAAAAAAGTCATCAGAACATATTGTGTCTGTGCTGTAATTCATTACAATATTAATATTAATAAATAAAATATATATATATATATATATATATATAATATTATAAAAAGTATAATATACTTATATGTTAAATAATAATATAAAACGTCTAAATACTAATATAACAATTTACAACTAAGTATATTGTTATATATTATATTTTCAACTTAACAACAAATTTTTTTAATCTCCTTAAAATTTTCTCTACTCAAAAACACCTCGTACCCACAGTGTCAATGAAATAATGATGATTAATATAATAAAGACAAAATAGTAATAATTTATACATGCACTGATGCTTAATCACTAATCAGGTTAAATACGTTAAACGGAATACATTTATTTCAATACTATGTCAAAAGATGGTAATGTCAATAATGACAGCTATTAAAGTCAAGTGGTGATTTTGACATAATATAAAAACAATATTAAATATTAATTTTGCATAATATTCAACAATAACAAAGCGGTATACAGAATTAATAATTTGTGATGATGAGATTACCTACATTTTATAGCATGATAATGAATGTTGGTGAGCTTGAAATGCAGACAATGAAAAGTAAGCCAAAGGAATTTATAACATGTACAAACAAAGCGAAGGATTGGCTACAGGTTAGCTATGAAATATTAATATGAGACAACACGTTTAAAATATAAGCAGAAAGCGGTACAAACATCAGGTAACTAAAGCATAATATAATATAAGCCAAGATACATGAATAATTATGAAATAGGGATAGTTAATTAGTTACTTTTTTACTGGTCGTTTTGCCTTTGTTCCAGCAGTGTTCTTGCCTCTGGTCATAGTCACGGATGGGATATCAGCAGAAAGACTTCCAGAAATGGCATCGAGATCGACCATGCTATGGGCACGGACTCTGGAGCCATCAGGAGCAATGACAAGCACCGAGCCATTTTGTGTCCAGCATTTTGTAATTCCGAAACGCTGTCTGGCTGCCATGAACACGTCATGTCTCTTCTTAATGAGAAACTCAGACAGGGTGCAACCAGAGTTTTTTAATTTCGTCTTAGCCGCCCAAATTTTATTACGGACAGTAACGTCATGAAATTTTATAAGGATTGGTCGCGGCTTAGATTCATTGGCTCGACCCAGGCGATGGCAGTATTTTACACAGGTGATATCAACTTCTGGAACTTGAAGCTGAGTTGATAACAATGATTCCACAACCTCAAGCTCTACCTTTTTTGCCTCGGAGACTCCGTGAAGTAACAGTATTTTCTTTCTTCGCCTCATCTCGTTTTGATCCTGAACTTCTGCCAAGACTTCAATCTGAGACTGTAATGTCTTAAGAGCCTCCAAGACGAATGACTTGAATGCACCGAATTCCGATGCCAGTGACGAGGTAGTGGTTGATGGTTGACAAGAGTGCAGCTCTTGCTGGAACTCTGTCATCCTGGTGTTGAAGAGTTCACTCATTTGGTTGATAGACTGTTTCAAAGACTCCATATTGAGATTTTACTGATAAATAAAAAGAGTGCTGCTTACTATGTGATGGTGGTGAATAAATCTTGAAATGCTTGCTGTTTTTTATTGCCAATTAATGGAGATAGTGACACTGGTAGGCACAGGTAAGTTTTTTACATAATTAATTTAAATATTATTAATAAATTATTAATTTTATTTGAGGAGCTCTTAAAAGTACGTTTAAAATTTTCGCACGCCTACCCTCGAACTTTAATACTTTTTAGTTCATATTACTATTGTTTTTACCTTGGAAGTCGGTTTTAATTTTTTGTTTAAAAAATAATAATTTTCTCGTATTATTGTTTATTGTTTTGGCACAATATGTGATTAAAATTGTCACAATCTTATTTTAAAATCTGTAAGTAGGTATTTAAAAATAAATTATATCAACCAGCGCGAGGCACATTCCATTCATAATGTTAGTGAAACCCGACGAATTTGATAAAATACATAATTATATTGAAACCTGTCCGTCTCTTTGCAGTTGAACTACTGGTAGTTATGTCTATTGTGGCTAGTCAGTTTTGTCGTAGATGTGCGCGCTCGCATACACTTCAAAGGGAAGCCGACAGTCGTTAGTCAGACTTGTCGCGGGCAGTTCTTGTGTCGCATTAGACAACTTTGTCTATTAGACGTCTTGTCTCAGATGTGCGCATCTAGTGCATTTTATTATGCGATAGTCTAACTACAGTCGTGTCTCAGGTGTGCGGTCGCACTAAGACCTAAGTCGTTATTAAAATTAAGTTTAATAATAAATAGGCAGACGTCCGCTGGTAGAGCCGCGATTGATAGTACCTACCCACTCCATGGCTCCGCCATGTCGGTTCTGAGGATTACCCCGAGATTTAAGTGTAGTAAAGGTGCTCATAATGCATTCAGTTAGCCTCACATACCCCGTAACCACAACGCTGTTTTCACAAGTAAGAAAAACTAGATCGAAATCGGTCCAAACGAGTGTTTGGATGCTACGATGTCACAGAAAGATAAACAGACAGACACGTCAAACTTATAACACCTCACTTTTTTGGTCGGGCTTAAAAAGGCTTCAGAAAGTATCGAATGCGCCGTCGCCAACGGCATCGTCAGGCCGACGACCGTTTGAGTCAGCGAAACAAAGCGGCGCTGTACAAATGTAAATTGTCATTATCCTCGCCGCTTCACATGCAGATACACTCAGTCCACACAATGGACAAAAACTGTTATTAATATCGATACCAGTTAAATACTTTGACAGTTTCGAAAACGTCGTTTGCTTTTTGAGGCATCCATTTACGATGAGTCTGATCGTTTCAGTCGGACTGATTGCAGGCCGTTTTGTGCATTCCCGTATCCCGTATACGTACACATATACCAGACTCACATGAGTCTGGTTAAGTCAGGCTGCATTCAGTCCGAACGGATTGATTGGCCTCCCTGTACATGAGCGCCTAATATAGTCACGACTATTCGGAGTATTTCCCAATACAATACTCGGCTAAGCTCAAACAATAAACCAAAATAAACCTAAATTATGTATTTTTGTTTGTCCAACCGTAGCGTCACTGGAGCCTAATCTGATGATCCAATGACAATTTGGACGTGTCAAGAGACCAGGAGAGCTCTGGACTCTGATAGTAGCAGAGCTAGTTTTTAACTGTTTCCAGAAATTTTAGGCTTCCACACTTTGTTTTGGTATACAGTTGACAATTACGTGTTCGTATCGCTGACGGCTCCCTGTCCCTCAAAATGCGTGCCCTTTGCATTTTAAATTCCACCATTGTATGCACATTTTTACTGACTTATTACTCTCGAGTACGGTCAACAAAATATTCTTGCATCCTTTTAAATCAAGATTTCATAACAGATAAAATACCTATAACGATTTTATGATACTTATGGCCTGTCTCACCACTTCCTGATAAGTTCCGGATAGGCTATCCATAATTTATCTGACAGATAGAGTATGGAGTATTGTCAGATAAGTTGTGGATAGTCTATCCGGCACTCAGGAAGTGGTGAAACATCCTCTTAGATTTGTCATGGCAATATCGATGCAAAGCAGCTACTCAAAATGACACCTGATTTTTCAATTTGACAGCAACTTGGATGATATTAACTACCAGCTGGCCGATTCTGTATCGTACATTTGTAAGTTAATCACTGAGTTAGTAACGAAACCGAGGAGTGAGCAACAAAAAGTCTCACTTTTGTATGCAAGTGAATACAAGATGTGGCACTTTCCGTTACTCACTCCTCGGTTTCGTTACCAAATGTATGATACAGAATCGGCCAGAAGGTTGTGAAAGTTTATACCCTGGTCTACCTATTACTCAATAGGTACACTTTTTTTACAAGTAATTCTAAACAAGATTTCGGCGTCATTTCTGCTTTTGACCACCCACAAAAAGCCTTGTAATAAATAAGTCTTGGTTCTCAAGTTTTGAGATATATAATATAATTATGTAGTATGTACAATGTACATGCCTATTTATACCAGTGTCTACTACATAATATTAAGAAATTTTTACAATATTCGAAATAGTTTTGAGCTGTATGTTTCAGCCGTAATTTTTGCCAAAATTCTTCTCTTTTCTTTAAAAAAAAAAAATTAAACTCCTGCATTTTATTAACTAACATGATGGTGAATATGCTGACCGTACCGCGCTAACGAGACAGTCAGATCAGCTGTCACCCTTACCTGCCTACTATACTGTCTACCTGGTGGAAGGTGGTATAGGTGTGGGTCTCTACCACAAAACCACACTCTGATAAATTGATTTATACTGATGACTTCTTCTCCGCACGTGAGATTTCCTTTGGACCGACTTCCAAGGAGGAGGTTCTATATTCGAACGTGGATATTGATTAAGGAAATTAATGAGCAAATAAGCAGACTGATCACCTGATGACGGTAGCCACCGCTGAAAGATAATCGCAAGTCGCAACTTGCCAAAGCAGTCTAAAGTGTAAGGCATAGATTCCTCGTCAGTCAATTCCATCAATCATGAATTATGTTTGACTGATGGACTGACGAATGTATCCAGATTTTCGTCAATCATCGTCAGTCACGCTCTTACACGGTAGGTTACCCATCAGTCACAGTCATGACTGTGGTAAAACTGACAGCAAAACCTACCGTCTAATGGATGCCTTACTCCTCTACGAGTATGTCCGGTTTCTAAGTTTTTTTGAAAGGCGTTTATCTATTCTCTGAGATTTTTGATTAGCTTACGTCTTCAATCAATTAACAACACTGTTGAATAGATAAACTCTTGTCAAAATCCTTGCAAACCAATAACTTGTTATGAGACTTGGATGGAGTTTATGGTTTACAAAGTACCGGCTCTCAGACATAATTTATTCTTTCTCTTATGGTATGTGAAAATGCAATAAAGAAAACTTTTAAGCTTTGTGTGTTCTTAAGAGTCATCTTCACAATATTAACAACTTTTAACGGCAGTTAAACCAAGTTTCTATTAAGTATAATTACTGTAAGAGCTTACTGCTTTAAGTATTATCTCACTTAATCTCTTGAAAGTAACAAGTTTTTCTTAAGAACGAATACGTTCCGAAAATTATAGAGGAAATGGCATTTTTGACAAGAAAGAGGATAAAACTAATTGAGTATTCAATACTCATAGAAAAAACAAACATTTTTATTTCACATTAAAAATATTACTGTACTGTACTCGGCGAAACATGGCGGTAGCGGTCATTGACTCTCTGTCAAAAACTTGTCATTTTCTATATAAACCACGATTGACAAGGAAATGTCAGATGTTGTCAATCGCGTTTTATATAGAAAATGACAAGTTTTTTGACAGGGAGTCAATGACCGCCACCGGCCCACCGCCATGTTTCGTCGAGTGCAATATAGATGACCCAGTGAACTTCATATCACTTTCCACCTACCTCTTAATATGATATTTATATGAACATTCCTTAACGCGACGCCTTGATAATTTGGCTATAGCGATGCCGATTTTTCTCAGCAATGACTAAAGCTAAGAAACTAAAGTTAATTGTCAGTATTCATCATGTCTTTGTCTTTGAATTGCCCATAGCATAACACGATTGGACAACTTTTATAACACAGAATTATCAATCGAAAAGACCTCTGTAAAAAAAGGGATTCCTATTTTTCCAACAGAGGAGAGTGATTTAAGGTTCCAAAATTTGTACATAAATTGGTTGAAGCATACACTTTAATATGTGCATAGCTTATATGAAATGTATTTATGGTTTTTAAATTACGCGACAAAAACCATTTTATCGCTTACGCCCTTTCCATTTTTTGCTGTTCCATTGCTTGTTTTCTATGAGAGGCCGGCCCGGCCTCTCATAGAAAACAAGCAATCTAAAACATATCCAACACGGTTTCTTACTTTAACGCGGCGTCACCTTAAGAGCCCGTCCTTTCTTTTCTACTGCTCTCTTCACACCCACGCCCGTCTTTCATATGCCAGGTGAAAAAGGACGATCGCCAAGTTAGCGGGCAGATAGAGGTTTTCTGTTTTTAAAGGGTTTTTTATATTGAAGTGGCAAAAAGTAATTCCAACACTTTATAGACGACTTTCTCAACAGTACATTGTATTTTTTTCATACCGTTAAGACGTCAATACAATCCATAAAAAGGTGATATTCTAAACCTTTTACAGCAAAAATCACAAAACTGTCGCGGGTTTGAGTTGGATTATTTAAAGATACTTAAAAAAAAAAACAAAAAATCTAGCTCCAACATTAGATTATAATTGAAATGATCTTACATTTTGTGCATTAAAACTTATAGAAATACTGTATTTTAACTGTTAAATCACGTCTGTTAAATGAGCGAAATCGGCAAAATTTCGTGCCAAATCGGTCTCAAGGGTTCTTGAGTTTTAGCGAGGCTAACAAAATTGAAAATCTGTTTTTATTCATTACACCTATAGAAGTACTTATCATAAATTCTTTATTCAAAGAACAAAATATACCTCATAATTATAATAATAATAATTTACCCGGCCGTGACTAACTTATTACAATCTTATAGTTTCTAGGTCTGGAAATAGCATTATTCTAAACAAATTACCTATAATCATAAAAAAATATTTTCCGTGCTATATGAGCTAGCAAGCAATTATGCTAACACCCGGATTTGGCTGTAATTTTAAAACATGAGGCACTTACTGCGAGACGCTTAATGTCCCGTTTATCTTATAAGATTTAGCAGAGAAATTTATTTTTAAGTGTGGTCGTTTATAAAGTTCTTTCCTGAAGTTTATAATGTTTTTAAATATTATTCTTGTTGAAAACAGGTAAATAAAGACTCATTTTTTTTAATAAAGTATCGAAACCGATCTAAGTGTCTAATCACACTAGGCCGAAGTTACGCGGCGTAAATTCTGCATGATTACGCCCGCAATGTATTTTAAATTACCGATGACACACTATTCCGTCGCGTTCCGTCCGTATGGCGTATTCTGTATGCGTTTGACATTGCGGACGTAATTTACGCCGCGTAACTTCGGCCTAGTGTGTTTAAACACTAGGGCCAGTTTTCTATTAAACGGTGTTTGTCAACTTTCCAAAATTCATTCGGCCGTATGAATAAAAACTCGCTAAGTTTTTATTCATACGGCCGTAAAGTCTTTGCAATTTTCCACTAGCTAAAGACAATTAAAGAATCTTAATTAAAGTTTTATGATATTTAAATAAACTAAATAACTCTCGCTTAGGTGTTACGATTTACGAAACATTTGATTAAAAAACAAATTAAGGTCTTGGCTCTAAAAAGCTACAAGTATGAAGTAAGGCCCAGTATTTGAGTCTGTTTACTAGGTTTACTCTTATCAATAGTGGGGCATAATAAAAATTTCCTTTTTATTATTTTTAGTTTTACTTACATTCTGTATGACGTATGCGTTGAACTTTAATTGCAATCAATAATAATCTTTATATATAAAAATGGATTTTAAATTGTGTTAGTAACGCTATTATAACTCGATAACGGCTGGACCGATTTGGTTAATTTTAGTCTTAAAATGATCGTGGAAGTCCAGGGAAGGTTTATAAGTGACACGAAGTTCACCGGGGCATCTAGTATGTTCTATAATAATTCTTCTTTTATACAAAAGTGCTCAACGATTATTATTATATCGGACGTGTATATGCATGAAATAATATGAAAAAATATGTGAAAAATATTATTCTTATGCTCTACATATGAAGAATATGAACTCATATTTAAGTCATCTTTATGGGCATTTGTTTCTGGTATTCTAAACAATAAAGCTTTAGGTAAAGAATAAAACAAAGTATGGGTCTAATGTCATGCCATCTGAGGAAGTGTACTCACCGAGACAGGGGCGCGCAACCTTTTCCTGTGAACGCTACTTGTTCAGTAAAGTACCAAAGTTGATTTGGTGTAAAGAACCTTTTCAATTATTTAGGTTATGGAGATATAAATGTAATGTTTAATATTGGAATTTTTAAATTAAAATATTATATTTATAACTTTCTGTGTGAGTCAAGCAGCAAGCTGCATGCAGCCTTAAAAATATTGTGATGATTCGTGCATTTTTGCGTAGATAATTTTCTGCCGTAGAGTTACAGCAAAATCACAACGCTACATTATATGTAAAGACAAATTTTATATCAATGTATTATCTAGCTCGATCGGGAAAGCTTAGTTTTACCATAAACATCGTGGAACTTTGCTTGAGCCTCCAAACTTTAAACAAACTTTGACAGCGTGATTCAGAATAGTGTGCTGTTTGGTTTGCTGCTATGTTATAAATATATTTTTTTACAGTTTCTTCCTACACAAAGAAGCAACACAATCGGTCCAGCCGTTTTTGAGAAGTTTACGCGTGCAGTATCCCTGGCGTATCCGTCTCCTACCACACATAAATCCTCATTAGCCGCCCCTGCGTCCCCGGGCGCCAGTAAACCGCGCGCTACGTACCCCTGACTCCGGGCTGATTCAAGTACTCACTGTACTTTGAATAACTAGCTGAGCCGCAGATTTTGTAGCTATTTTAGGGTTCCGTAGCCAAATGGCAACGCACCTGCAACTCTTCTGATATTGCGAATGTCCATGGGCGACGATTGATACGTTCCATCAGGTGATCTGTTTGCTCGTTTGCCACCTAATTTTATATATTAAAAAAATGGAAGCCTTGTAGTAGATTGTTCATGTCTGTTTGTCTTCTGTGCGTCTCTGTTTGAAGGCGGTATACCAGTCCCAAGTAGGTGACTTTCTGTCATGGAACTCACGATTAAGTTAGCTGATACAGACTTCAAAATAATGAAGATTGAGTACAAAAATAGTTGTGGTTTCTGGCGAATTCTGAAAAAGGCACGAATTGCACTGAAGAGTAAGAATTATTGACTTTTAGGGTTCCATACCCAAAGAGTAAAAACGGGACCCTATTACTGAGACTCGATGTCTGTCCGTCTGTCAGTCTGTCGTCTATCTCCAGGCTGTATCTCAAGAACCGTTATAGCAAGACTTTTGAAAATTTCACAGATGGTGTATTTCTGTTGCCGCTCTAACGACAAATAATGAAAACAAAATAAAAATTGTGCCCCCATACAACAAATCCGATTTGTTTTTTGTTCATTTAAGAACGTTTTTAAAAACTTTAACTTGAAAGTCGGTTTCAATTTTTTGTAAATAGTGGAGTTCCCAGAGCGTAAAAATCGTGCAAACCTCCGATTTTTGCAATAGTGGATGAAAATTGAAAAGAAAAAAAGGAATGTGTAGCTGATAGCATAAATAATAAAGTTTACCTACTGAAAAGTTGTGCTTTTGATTTTTAAATTATTCTCTTCCACTTCAAGTAAAATTTTGAAGAAAATTTGCATATTTCTTTCTTTTAAATATATAGCAAAATAATAAAATTTATTATTATTATTTTGATTTGTATCGTTGCTTATATTCCAAAGAAAGAAAATAAGTTGAAAAAATTTATAATTTAGATTTAAAATTAATATTTTTGTATGTAGATGAGCATACCTCCAAATGTGCTTGTTGTGTGCCTCGCCAGGTAAATGGCGTTCCTATTTTTTTTGGTTTTAAATAGGAAGTTTAAAATTATTTTTTAGGCTTAACAAATCCTTCTATTTCTTAATGTGTATAATTTTATAGCTCTTACTTTATTAAATTTTCTGAAAATATAGCACAAACTTTTCACGGATATTTCGAAGAAAATCTGTATTTTATTTCTTTTGGTTAGGTTTTTACACAATAAAAATGATTTTTTTTTCATAAATTATATTTGCTAAAACATGCATAAAGAAAAAAATACAAATTAGGTTAAGAACTGATATGTTTTGTATTCAGGTAACCATTTTCCAAACATAAGTCTCAGCATGCGTCTTTAGTATGTACGTGAGATTTGTAACACCCAATTTTTTTTCTGGCTTTAAGTAGGAAGTTTAAACATATTTCAAAGACTGGAAAAGTCTTTCATTTGTCGATGCATTTAATATTTTAGCTCTCACTTAAATAAATTCTCAACAAAGATAGAAAAATGTTTTCGGTCTATTTTACACATTTTTGGAGATATTTAAACGTTTTTAAGTATTTAAAAGTTATAATTTCTCTAAAAATTAAATACGCACAACAAGTAAGTTTAACACACTTTTCGTTACAACCCTTAAATCCACCCAAACCGGATGGCCACGACGAGCGTTAATCTCTAAAAACTTTGCAAAAACCTTATAGTTGTATTTAGCTTAGCAAAGCAAACTTTATTTTTTAAAAATTGTGTATTTGGTTAATTTTCAACGTAAACCATCGGATAAGAGTCATTAAATAACAGGAACAAGAAAAAACATTTTTTTCCTGGACCGGTTTTATATGGTGAAATATTAATTTTTAATTAAGTAACTAAAAAATGAAAAGCACAAAAAAAATTTTTGTAAACTTTGCAAGTTATAGTGTAAAAAAGAAAATGACACCTCAAAAACAAAAATCCATTCACTATTACAATTTTCGGAGGTTAAAACCTCTGGCGACTGCACTAAAAACATTACATTGATTAACAGTTCTACATCAATACTTCTATAGTCCATACCCATATCATCGTCCTTTTGAAGATTGAACGAAGATGAAGATTTCTGATCTCTGCGTAGCCTGTCCTAAGTTTTGAAATCTTTATGTCCAATATTTGCCAAAAACAGGTTAGACGCGCGAGCCCGTTGTATAAATATCGGCCCTTGGCGATTGAGATGTTTGTTCAGATAATGTAAGAACAATTTGCATAACACGATAAGTGGGTGATTAAAAAAAACAAGAATATGTTATGCTATCGAGGTCTTATTAACCGTCTAAAATGAAACTACAAACGTCTAGTATAACAAACATGAGAATATGTTGTAAATTGTAATGTAACAAGATGTTAATACATTACAAAAGGCATCGCCAATAAGGTGGCAAAATGGTATAGGAGAAGGTGCTAATGTGGCCCCTCACTTTGTTTATCAAGCATTGTTTAAAAAATATAGGAATCAGAAACCTAAAAAATACATTATGGGACTTCTTATTCATTTGTTTAAACATGTCTTATTAGGGAATAAATATAACGCATGCAGGATAATCGAAAGTATTCTTAATTATTCTTAATCAATCGCATTTGATATTTTGAGATTAAGTGACGGTAATGTGACCCCCCGGGATGTCACATTAAATGTATTGCACAAGTGAAGCTTAACGGCAAAAATCACAAATGTAATAGTCACCTTTGGAGCCTCCACAGGCTACATAGCCCATTAGCCAAAAATTTGATACTGTACTCATGGCTCTCCAGCTTTGTTATTGGAACTACATGACGACCAAATGAATCTGAGGGGGCCAAATTACAATCATTGCTAATATTAAATGTATAATTTTATATTTACCTTTTATATTCCCTAGGAGAACAGTTTGATGTCGCCGATGTTTGAACACAAAAGCCAAATATTTCTGTTTCTTAACAACTATCGAAATAAAATCACACACACTTAAAAGTTTCGCCGGTCGCAAATTTAAACCCGATCGAATGACAATTAAACTTGACAGCCTCTGTTGGATTTGTACGGTGCTAAATTAGTAGCATGACGCGAGCATCCCGTTACACCAAAATTATACTGGATAGCGTTGTTAAACATTAAAATATTGAGGCGGGGCAATATATTATGTGCAGGGGACACATTTGACATTACCACCTTTTTCCTGTATACACTATGCTTCGCCAACTTACCTACCACTACATTTGACTGTAAAGCCAAGAGATTATATAATTTTTGAAGTGAAATTAACACAAGGATGGGTAAAAAAATATGATAACTCGCGTCAGGAGTTAGGACAACTTAGATCAAAACTCGTAAGATGTAGCATAGGAGAGGAAGACAATAAGTAAGTTATAGGAAGTATGTTTTTTAATTCTGAAAATGTATGCAGTATGCTTACGCTGCTGTTTCTTTAACATTTTCTCTTCTGTTGGCATTTCGAGTTTTTTTTAAGAAATCTCGATGAAGAATATTAGGTATAAGTATAGTGTATACAATGATATTCTATGTTACTAACGTAACTAGCATTGTTACTAGCACTAGCAGTGTAGCACTAATTGGCAGTTTACGGCAGCAAGCGTTGCCACTTTGAAGATGCCTGCAGGCATATTATCTGACCTACATAATGATATAATAACATTATGACTTGACATTGTGTTTTGATCTATCAAGTAGTTACGCTTTTCTGAGAAACATTTGCAAGACGTTGCTACTCTAGTATTTTAGAAACTCATTGTAAGTATACTTACTTCTTAAATGTTCGCAGATCGTAGTACTAACTATATTCTTCATCGATAGTAGAATCTTGTGAGACGCATGTACTGTAGCTCTACCATGAGTTCAAAGCTATAGTTTTTATCGACACTCGATACCGACTACGTAAATTTTTAGTATGGCTTTCTGGTGGATTGGGAGTGAAAACCATTGACATAAGAAACTAGTGAAGACACACGGTTGTAGAATTATACATCCATCTCTCAAAGGAATTACAAGATGGCATTATTAGTTCTAACCGGCCACATGCCAAAACATCCTAATAGGATCCATCCTCGTTTTTGTTTCGTCAACGAAAATAGTATATTATTGTCACAAAAAACTACCAAGGTTGCATAAATATTTTGGTAGTTGGCAATAACGTCGCATTTCCGTCCATAGACCTTAGAATACTTCCATCATTTGTGGGTAAATAATTGACAACGCGCGACCTGGGTCCCCAAAACAGTTTATATATTATTCACGCCATGTTGCCACTGTTCTGTCATATTACCGCCATATTGCATATTGGCGCGCTCAGCTGAATTTGTTTTCTTTATTGTTTTAACGGACGCAAAGAAATGTAAGCCAGCTGTATCTAGCAAAAATAACGTCCTCCTGAAATATGACAATTGTAATAACAACACTGAAAGGAAAGAGGCACAAAAATAGTTTTTAATTCCTTTCGATAAAATATTATAGGTCTACCAGAATATATTGGCAAAAAGTGAGAAAATTAATTGACTCTAGCAATACCGGGGTAATAGGAATAAAAAATTTTCATCCTTTTTTATTCCTTTAGCGGCTTATTTTGTGTGTGAAACATGCAAATATAAAAATGTATCCTTATTGGATACATTTTTATATTTGCATCAAGGATATTTTTTGAAAATCTGCTGTCAAAAATTGCCACCAGATTCTGGTAGACCTATACCAAATATTATTTTTAAAAAATCTCACACTTTATAATACAAGAATAGCAAGACAGCTTTTTTCTTCTTTGTAATCTCCAATAAAAGTTTTTACTTCATTAAAAAGGTAGTAGCCAGTAGGTACCTAATTACCTTTATACTCTACCTATAATTGCCCTAATAAACTTTTCAAAGTTTCCCTAAACTTGGCGCGTCAAAGTTAGTCCAATTAAAGATTCATTAAAGTACCTTTGATCAGTGATTGCGATTCGATTAGGGACGTGTGTGCAGGGGTGTTTCCCGGCTGGGGTGCATGCCACTAAGGCACTAACTAGTGGGACACCGCGAAGTACGCAGGCCTGCGGATTCGCGCTCCAAATTCAAAACTTTGTGTTTTTTTTAAGCGACGTGATACGTTTGACACTTTAGTTCTTTTAACAATCTTAACTTCTAATGTTTTTAGTTATGATTCGAACGTAAGACGTTTGACGTTTGTTTTTTTTTAATTGTCTGTGGATAACAGTGTTGCCAAGTGCCGAATATTTAAGAAAGTTTTCCCCGAAAATGCGAAAGTATGTGATCGATTGCTTATTCGTACTGATTAATCGGTCGTCCATACTCGTGTATCGGAATTTGGGTTTTAGACGAGTTTTCTGGGAAACTGACGATGTGGGAGTTCGTTTTTACTCGATACGCCGCGGCGGTGCTTAATGAAGACATTTGTATTGACTTGTTGCGCGCGTAAATAAAAGAATGTAGACATCAGGCCTTGTATGTCCGCAATTAAATCAAATAGTGGCTCTTTACCGAATCTTTTGAGGGGTTTACAAACTTTAATGCTTACGTGTCCCTTTTTTGTGAATGAATGATGTGAAATTTAAAACATTAACTTAAATCGCAAAGATTTTTAATATGTCCAGAGAGTAACGAGTCAATGACACATTTTTGTTTAATGACTTTCTAGTAAAGATTTTTTTGTACACAAGTTTTTTTTAAAGAGACACTTTAAGTAATTTGAATCGATTTTTTGAAAAAAAGTGTAGGTAACCCTTTAAAGATGCCGGTGTCCGATGTCAACCATTGAAAGTAAATCAGAATCGAATCGAGTCGGTTACGATTGATGGCTAGATCGATTTGTGATCGGTGTGTGATTGAGTGTACTGTGACAGAGTTATCTTAATAGTTGGCGTATAAACTTTTAATGTCTTCAGGATCTGAAAAATCATCTATTTTTCACACCCTACAAAGACGTTAAAAGTAATTGTACCTATAGCAATACGATTACTTTTTATTTTCACCGTATGATATTGTACTAGACTTTTCCAGTGGCCTACAACTGTTTTGTGAAGCAATTCATTTGTCGTTGAAAAAACCGTACATTTTGCGGGTATCACAACTGTTCTATATGCTTTCTTGAGACCCACGGTTTCTTAATACCTTTTAAATTTCATCTAAATTGCTACAGCGGCTATTGTGCAAAGAGTTTTATATATCTGATTCTGACACCTGACATACGCACTTTATAAGAATTAATATATAAAAATATTATATTTTATCGTATTATATCCTTTTTATTCGCTTTCTAATACCTCATAGTCGTTTAATCTAACATAAATCATAATCAAGTATCAAAACGATCGAAGTTAGCTGGAGGGCATTCGGCAACAATCAAAAGCGGCCCACAGTCCGTGAATAATCAAGTTAAACAGTCAAAATAGATTCGAGCTTCCTTATTTCCTACCGTCTTTAAATGTTTCTCATGTCTTGTGAATTTGACCCAATATTTAAGTCAAGTTTCTTCTTTTTAATAAGACTTTTTCTCTTGATTGGCTAACAATAAAGCGTTTTGTAACTTTCTAGTAATTCAATGTAGTTATTAATAAATTCAAATTTAAAGAATATTATTAATTAAATTCGTGTTTATTATTCTTTAGATTTGTGCGTATCTTTTTTTTTAAAGTCGCATTACAATTTACGGTGAGTATTGATTAAAAAAAATATCTTTCAAACGTTTTACGCAATCTTATATTACTTGAAATATCTACGTAATCGTCATGATACAACAAAAAAAAAATTCAAACGTTTTTTGACGACAATTACTAAACGCAGCGTGCGTCAACGACATCTGTTGGTGGATAAGTGGAAGCATTGTGCGATTCGCTCCGCGCGTCGGCGCCTTTAACTAGCCCGCCTTTAGTGACGGTGTTGGAATGCGTTTTTTGTCAACGGTACTTATGTTTATTGGATTGTGAATAGGACTTTCTATGTTTGGGAAAATCTGGAGCACAGAATATTATTAAAAAGTTTCGCTAGCAATTTTGATTGTATGACATCAAAATATTAACTATTTCTTGAATAAATAAACTCCTTACAGAAAATAAGGGTAACTAGGCATAATATTATGTATTGTCTTTTCTTAACTTCTGCAAGCCTAGTATGGACGCCATCGCCATAGGAAAAGTTTTATTTTTCCGAAAGTATACTTATAGTGAAGGAGTCCTAGAACAATTTTTTTTTAAATTACTAACAACCTAATTTTTTGTGAGTAGCTTCATTTTCATAAGACAAACAACTTTTTTAACTGCGAAAAATCTTGAAAGTGGTAGCTAACAGAGATATAAAGGATTTCATACTTTGATTTGATGGTCCTAAAATATGGATTGTACTATTTGTAGAACAATGTTACTCTTAAATTATATAACTATTTTAGGGCCACCAAATCAAAGTACGAAATCCTTTCTATAGTCTCTATTAGCTACCACTTTCAAGATTTTTCACAGATAAAAAAGTTGTGATAAAAAATAAAGCTACTCACAAAAAATTAGCTTGTTAGTACCCAAAAAAAAGTAAATGTTCTAGGGCTCCCTGACTGTTAAACGGCCCATTCACTATCCTGCATTGCAGTCCGCCATGCAGGCCTGCAACACCATTCACTATCCTGCATAAGCCGCCGTGCAGTCCGCCGGCTTATGCTGGATCTAGTGAATGGTGTTGCAGGCCTGCACGGCGGACTGCAGCAGGACTGCAATGCAGGATAATGAATAGACCGTTTTAGATAAAGTGACAGAATTAGCTGTCATTTTGTATTTAAGTTCTATCTATACCTTCTTTCTACTCTTATCATACGACGCCTGTTGACTCCTAAGTTAGTTTGATATTAGTTTTAGTCTAAACCCAAATTTCGTACCTTAGTTTCAAATCCTTTTTATTAGCTAGGTCTTTAAAACAGTAACAAACCGTTTAAAATATACGCAATGCCAATGATGAATTTTTGTTCGCCATATTTGCCAAGCCGTTTCCCTGAATCTTCAGGACTTGATCAATGTTGGATGTAAGTATTTTTTTTCTGCTTAGATAGAATTTGAAACAAGTACTTAGTTTAGATTTTGAATTATTGATGTTTGTAGAAAATAAAACAGTCAAGTACAATAAGAAGAAAAATTCTGCTAAATTGTAAAAAATTCCATGACGCTGACAACCCTAAAATCTGTTTTTTAAATATTTGTTAATTTAAATCTACCTACATACTATATTTTATTGAAACCCTAAACATTAATTTTGTTGAAAGTTCATAGTGTTAATTACCAAACTAATAAATTTATGAAATAGTACAAGAAGATTGTGTCTTCTTAGAAACAAAGTAGTCTCAACTGTAGACGACATGGATAAGTAATATTTTTTCTTGATAATCTAGATTTTAGACTCTGGAAAGCTGATCAAGTGTCAAAAACAAAGCAATGTTGCCAATAGGTTACAAATTATGCACGTAATGCACCTAAACACTCTCGTCGGTCAATAATAATATTATAATGTTTTGACATTTTTATTTTCGACGTGGTATCTTTTATAGTGAGCCCTAGAACAATTTTTTTTGCCCGAAATTCCGTTTTAGGGTACAGTAGTCAACCAAAGTTTTGTTGATTACAGAACCCTAAAACGGAACCCTAACCAGCAGATTTTTTGTATATTTGTAGGTTTATAGTTATAAAATTTAAGAGTAACCTTGTTCTACAAATAAAACAATCCATATTTTGGGACCATCAAGTCAACGTATGAAATCCTTTCTATCTCTGTTAGCTACCACTTTCGAGATTTTTCGAAAATAAAAATGTTGTTCGTCTTATCAAAATGTAGCTACTCACAAAAAAATTAGCTTGTTAGTATTCCCAAAAAAATTTCTGTACCTCAGAGGTATACAATAGAAACTCCACTTTTTTTTAAATATCTTTTTTGCACCATTAAAATCGTGAGAACCAGTTCTACTTAATGGTATACGACATTATATCCTATTACGTCTAGGAAAAGAAATATCCAATCGTATATGACATTAAATCCACTAAAGTCTAACTGGTAAAGGAACTCAAATGACCATAAGATTATTTATCTCTACGCTTTTCGCGAACTTAATATTGTTCATTGGACTTTCATTCGACACAATGAGAAGTAAACAATAGCATCTCCCTTAAACATCTTATGCCATTGATCTTTATTTCTCGATGTTAAGAACTTTTTACAATGATAAAAATTGTTAGTAGTTTGGTTCTCATGATTCTTGAGGTATAATAACTCATAGTAATTATTTAACAAAATATTACGACAAGAATTCTTGTTTACATAATATCATATTGGGTTTCTATATTAAATACTTAAATAATAATTGCATTATTTATCTTTAATACTGTGTATTAAGGTCAATTTGTAAGTGTCATATATAAAGTGTGATCAAAGTATGTTTTAAGCTAACATTAGGATTTAAAACAGAATATTTACCATGTTTGGGGCCTGTTTTAGCAACGGGTCATCAGCTCCTTTTGTGCATAGAAAAAATATATTGTGGGAGGGTCTGTACCATATTCTGTTATTGTATAGATGCATTTCAGAAAAAAATGAGATTGGCTCGATGATCTACAAAACTTCTTTTGACCAGTGTAGTGTATTGATAAATAAAGATGGCCGCACTACCTATGAATGGGGGCTTGGAGAATATGGCCGCCAGACGTCAGAGCTGTCGTCCACTTCTTACCGAGCCACCGCCGAGACTAGAGCGTTCAGTGATACAGTATTCTGTGTTTAATTTACTCCTTCAACGATAATGTACCAATGGTACAACCAGGAAACATTCGATGAAGTTAGTTTCATACGATACTAAACGGAGAGGATTTTCTGTACCCACGCCGAAACCTATTCGAGAAACACAAAAGCCTATTTCGAGACTCAAATATAACGACTAAAAACATCGTTGCAGTGGATACCAGCCATGTTCAATTAACTATTATAGGAATCTTCCAATTGCAGATGTCCCTGGACTTACCTGAAGCGTGCGAGTAGCTGTGTTAATCATCCTTACTTCCATATCCATTTGTAAGGTCCATTTGTAAGTGTCATATATAAAGTGTGATCAAAGTAGGTTTTAAGCTAACATTAGGATTTAAAACAGAATATTTACCATGTTTAGGGCCTGTTTTTGCAACGGGTCATTAGCTCCTTTTGTGCATAGAAAAAAATATACTGTGGGAGGGTCTGTACCATATTCTGTTATTGTATGGATGCATTTCAGAAAAAAATGAGATTGGCTCGATGATCTACAAAACTTCTTTTGACCAGTGTAGTGTATTGATAAATAAAGATGGCCGCACTACCTATGAGTGGGGGCTTGGAGAATATGGCCGCCAGACGTCAGAGCTGTCGTCCACTTCTTACCGAGCCACCGCCGAGACTAGAGCGTCCAGTGATACAGTATTCTGTGTTTAATTTACTCCTTCAACGATAATGTACCAATGGTACAACCAGGAAACATTCGATGAAGTTAGTTTCATACGATACTAAACGGAGAGGATTTTCTGTACCCACGCCGAAACCTAGTCGAGAAACACAAAGCCTATTTCGAGACTCAAATATAACGACTTAAAACATCGTTGCAGTTGATACCAGCCATGTTCCATTAACTATTATAGGAATCTTCCAATTGCAGATGTCTCTGGACTTACCTGAAGCGTGCGAGTAGCTGTGTTAATCATCCTTACTTCCATATCCATAGACCATATCCATACTAATATTACTAGCTAAAAGTCGAGCTTTGTGAGGGCTCACGTCGTCACACCTTAACTGACTGATGATGACACTCATCTCCATATAAATAAAAAATACTATGTTAAAGCACAAATCAATAGGCCTGATAATTTTTCGTTAAGTGTACCACAAAATGTAGAGGTTGTGGGATATACTTGGTCTCACTTTGTTTGCCCTGGTAAATCCGAAAGTGTGTATGTCTGTCTATTTGTCCGTCTATTTGTCTGTCTGTCTGTCTGTCTGTCTATCTGTTTGTTTGTCTGTCTGTTACCTTTTTACGCCCAAACTTCTGAACCGATTTTGTTGAAATTTTGCATGGAGATACTTTGAGTCCCGGGAAAGGACATAGGATACTTTTTGTCCCGGAAACATGTATGATGTACGGTTCCTACGCAATAAACGGGTTTTGGCGCAACGGAGTTGCGGGCGTCATTTAGTTTAAAATACATTGTATTTTGATTTTAGCTTTGTGAAGTAACTTTTGTTTCATTTTGCTAGTAAACCCCTCAGAAAATCTATAACAATTCTATCACGCTACATGCTGATTAGAGACATAATGTTTCTAAATGCCGAATTCCAATAACATCCACACGGTTTATTTAGAGGTAAACAGAAGTATGATGCTATCTTAATGCTTTTTTAAAACACCTTGGTTGATTTATGATGCAAGGTAAATAACCTCAAGTCCACAAAATCAGACAAGAATTAACTTTAATATAATATTGTGTTTTACAACATAATTTCAACAAATAATAATAAAAAATAATGTTCAGTTTGTTGCAATATCTGTAAAGCTACTATGTCAAAATTGCATTTAAAGTTTTGCTCCGCGCATTTTTGCCTGTCCTGTAAAATTTTTGTTTTGTCAGTTAATGTTGTATACCTCTGAGGTACAGATTTGTTCTAGGGCTCCCGTACTATTACAATATGACAATAATATTTTTTTTTGTTTCAGAAAACCTGTAGACGGCGTGGGCAGTCCAGCTTCGGTGAATAGTCGGTAAGTTTTTAGTTTCCTATCATGAAAAATCACTTTAACACTTGCTATTAAACTGTAAAAATAATTTCTACAAAAAATTCCAACTTCAATTTTACATTCAGATGTTTCTATGGGTATAGAGGTGATGATGATGATGTATATCTAAATCTATAATCCTGACTCCCGAATCGATACACCCGATTAAGCCCCAAAGTCCGAACCAAGGTACCAGTAAATCCGAACTCTAAAAATGGTAATTTTGACCCCCGTTCTCACAAGGGTAAGGTATGAGCAGATTATAGTAGATTGGTTAGGTATAAGAAATAATATTATGGTCATAGCTGACCCGGACAATGTTGTTTTGCCATATAAGTTATTTCGGTTATGAAAGGCTTATAGGTGATGCCCGCAACTCCGCTGCGTCAAAATTAGTTTATCGCGTGAAAACCGTACTCTTTCCCGGGACACAATAAAGTATCTCCATACCAAATTTCAGCAAAATCGGTTCAGCGGTTTAGATGTGAAGTGGTAATAGACAGACAGAGAGACTGACAGACGGACAGATACACTTGCGTATACTTATAATATAATATTAGTATATACTTATAATATAATATTAGTATGGATTTTAGTAGATTGGTGTAATATAAGAAAAGCGACGATGTTTTGCCATAAAAGTAATTTCGGTTATGGATAGATGGTGGTCGATTCTTAGACCTTCTCCGCAGCACACTTTCATCAATTTCAGTCCAGCCGTTTTGATGTAGAAGGATTTTCTATTACCACCTCCATCGTGGGCAGACACAATAGAATTTCAATTGCTATGCGGCAGCCGGCTGCCGCTTGGGGATTGATGGGTTAACGTTGTTCAGAGTCAAAATATGACTACATTTATACAAAAAGGATATACATATTTTCCGTCTGATTAGTATTCTGCCCACAGTCCAGTAAGTCGGGCTTAAGACACTGGATGAAAATAATGAAAAACCACATGTCCGGCTAATCCTGGACAAATTGCTTCACGCCGGCCCTAACGCGCATGTTGTGACGGGGCGCAGCGAGGAGGGCCGCATTTTTTGTACTCTATTCTTGACCCAAGACCGTGCGTGGCCTTGTAGGTAGACATTTGATTCACACTTCACACTCGGGAGGGTGCAGGTTCGATCCCGGGAGGCGTGTACCAATGAGACATTTTCTGATCTCAAGTTAGGGATGGGCGTTGAATGAACGAACCGTTTTATTAAACTGTTTATTATTTCATGAACGGGTAAACTAATCGAGCGTCTACTGATAAACTGATTTATGCGTGAACGGTTGCCATGCCGGAACGGTGTGTGTGACAGAGACCGTTCGTCGCGACGCGACGACGCGATCGACGGATGGGTGGTGATATTTTAAATTAATTAAGTAAATGTAAAATTTCAGTAATTAATCTGCCTGCCTGCCAGTCCTAAGCCTGGAAAAAAGTATGTACTAAGTATGTAGGGAAGTGCATTTCCACCTCACAGATTAAACCGTCTCGTCGTTCGTCGTCATCACTCGTCGCGTCGAAGGGCAAAACGACAACAAGTTTGTCAAAACAGTTAATGCTGAACGTCGTTTAGTCAAAAAAACTACTTTATTTGTCATAGTTTATTGTTCAGTTCAGTGTTCGTCGAAGACGTAAACTAGTTGAAAAAAAAACTGTTTTTTCAACTAGTTTACGATGAACGATAAACGGTCTCGTTTCGTTGATCGAAAAAGCGTCGACGACCCACCACTATCTCAAGTACATAAATACGCATGGAGGCTCACACGGTGAAGGAAAACATCTGAGGAAACCCGCACTTGGTTGGTCCCAGACGTATTGACCTGCTTATTCCTCTGGACTAGGCCGACTATGTTGCGAGAATGCTGTATGTGCTTGGGCAACCATATCCTGTCCCAGGCACTACAGTATTTGAAGAGTGGTTACTTCGCTCTGAAAATACTGCATGAATCATCCACAACGGATGCAAAGGCCTTGTTTTTTTCATGACCCGCATCGCATATATTTTAGTCGCAAAGCTTGTGAAAATGTGCCCCTTTACAATGTACCTAAAGCTTAAAGCTCACTTCTAACGCCATGTTTAAAAATATGCTGCAATCACACCCGCAACGCGCCGCGCCGTTACGTCTAAACTCGATTATCGCGCGGGAAGCGAATATTTTCAGGGATGAAAAGTATCCTATGTCCTTACCCGGGACTCAAAGTGTCTCCATATCAAATTTCAGCAAAATCAGCCTAGCAATTTGTATCTGAAGAGGTAACTGAAGTTTAGTTAATTTAAATTCCAAATAAAAAAAACAATGTAACAATAGTAGGTATTATTATTGTAAGCCTTTTTAAAACAGGAAATCGATATCTTCCATCATAACTTGCCTCATTATACTAACCTTGAATATCCTTACTGTCCACACTTATTTCGCCTCTGTCTGGGCTTTACGCTATCAAAATAAGGGTCAAGACTAAAGGTAAATTAACTGCAAACGAACTGTACAATGTAGTAATTACATGTACCTAGTAAGGGACAATAATCAGATCTTAATCGGTAAAAGATTCCTTATTTCGTTCCATTCGATTTGCATCCGATACATCGATTTATGTAGGCTTTAAGATCTAGTTTAACTTAAGATCTAGTTTAACTAGGTCTTTTTTAACCGACTTCAAATAAAGGAGGTTATCATTTCGACGCGTATGCAATATGTAATATTTCCAGAACTTCCCAATTTTCGTATGTTAGTCTATATCAGCGTCTGAACAAATGCCAAGGTATTTATGTATGTTTTTATGTTTGTGTTCGCATATCTCTGGAACTAGGGATTGCAATCCGGATACTTCGAAATCCGAAAAATCCGAAAAATCCGGATTTTTGGGCCTATGAAAAATCCGGATTTTTATTTTTCAAAATCCGGATTTTCGGTTTTTTCGAATACTAGATAGAATTATGAAAAAGAAGCTTTTACGTAATGTAAAATTAATTTAAATGTATCGTGTAATATCTGACATACAAATTCACATTTGCTTAAGGCGCTATCACAACTTTGCGCGGTCTACACGTACCAAAGTCAGAATTTCGTGTATCTAACATAAGTATTTATTTGGTGGTTGTAATTACATTTCTTTACATTTTTCCATTTTATTTAAAAATAAATAACGACATATTTTAATTTCCTATAACCTAGCTCTTGGTTTATTATATTATCATATTTTTTATATTATGATAATGCAATGCTGATAAATTTACAGTTATTTTAGAACATTTTAGTCTTGAATACAATGTTTTTTTCTAATGTTGTTTTTGTTTAAATTGAGGTTATAATTAATTATAAATTATAATTGTTTACGTAACCAATATTGATTTGTAATTCGGTCTAATAAGTTAAAAGAATATAGTAAGTTTTAAATATTATAAGGAAATGTTGATTTAAAGTTTAAATAATTATTTTAATTCATTATTCTGTGCAATAGCCTAAATATAAATATACTTTCCAACTGCTGGGCAAAAGCGCCGCCCGAATCTTTCACTTATCTTGCTCCAGCGTCAACATATGCCAGCCCAGCTGATATGCCTCCGGTGGTAGTTTATGACCGTGTTCTAAGTTGAAGTCTTCGCAATCCTTGGTTCCTCATTGGTAACGTAACCGCTGACGAGTTGGCTAGTAAGAAAAAAAATAGAATCCTTGCCAGAAGCTTAACTGGACAATGTAACCTCAACAAACACCTTTACAGAATAGGTGTTAATAGCATTATGACATGCAGTTTCTGTGACACGCCCACTTCACTCTACTGCTCTACTACAGAACAAAAACTCTCCTAATTTACTAAAGAGGATATTTGTGGCACCAATCCCAATCACATCGTTAGCACTGGGTTCCTCCGGATCCTCAACTCCTCCTCTAATCCTCACACAGTCAATATCCAGCCTAGATGTATGCGGACAACGTGACCAGCCTAATGCCACTTTAGCTTGGCCGTCTTGATTCCTAGGTCTCTAATTCTAGTTTGGAACGCATGATGTTTTTGTTTGTTTTGTTGAGATTTGAGCTCTTTTGCTCTTTGGCAGACCCTAAATTGGAATTTTTGTAAATCGTGTATAGGTCATATATATAATGATCAAGTTTACGCATCGTTGGTTCATCATCATCATATCAGCCTATATTCGTCTACTGCTGGACACAGGCCTTTCTCAATGAACGCCAAGACCGATCTCCTGCTACTCGCATCCAACATGGACCCGCAACTAAACGGAGATCGTCGTTATCACGTCGTAATCGTTGGTTATGACGAGCGAAATACATATTATATCAACGAGTCTGCGCTTCAGGGAGATTGATAAGTCATCATTCTTCATGGACCAGATTTTCTGCTTTTCTATTGTCATAAGAAACTAATTGGCCCAAGTACTCGTTGACATAGTGAATTCCTTTCTCGTCTACCTCGAACCTACGTCTCGCACTGTTGATCATTGTTTAATGTTTGTGTCATAGACCTATTTTTTGTAAGTTCCACATCTAGGTCTGCAGATCTTGGAGTATAATTTGATGATGCGTCTGACGGATATAGGCGCAAAAATTATGAAGTCAAAAATTATAAAGCGGAGATGGCTTAGGATTTTCTTGCTAACTAAAATTTCACATTTTTAAAAAGTTTAAAAAATCAAGGTATTTTTAAGTTGTTAATAATATTAAAAGTACCAGATACTGTTATTATCTCATCCTTTTTACACCCACGTGAAAATCGTTAACTTTAAATGCGTTAAAGCTGTTTATCAAAAATATTCAAAAAATCCGGACTATCCGGATAATCCGGATTTGAGGATGAAATAATCTGAAAATCCGGATTTTTTTCAAAATCCGTTTTTTGCAATCCCTATCTGGAACTACAATACCGATTTCAGTAATTCTTTTTTTGTTGCACTAGGTATTGTTCAACAAGGTTGGCAATAGTGCAAGTTCAATCAAAAAATTTAAATCCGTTCAGTAGTTTTAATTCTCAGTTGCGTACAATTTTTAAGTCGGTTTTTATCTTTTTAAAATACAGTTATTAAAGTTACAATTCAAAACATTAGGTTTTAAAGTTGACTAGGAATCTGATCTAGTATTTAAGAAACTTTTCATTAGGTCATTCGTTTACAATTAATTTAAACCCTGGAAAGTCTGTCCGTCCGTTCGCTTGCGGCCTGTCTCTAATGAACCAATTTGTACGGTTCCCTGCGGTTTATCAAGATTGACGTAATGGAGTTGCAGACAAAATTATGTTATAAATTATAATATATCTCTAATGCCGTCAAAACCACCTACCAAGCCCCATAAGGACACCGGTGACCGCGACGACAATATAATAACAATAGATTTCCAAGAATCCGCGATTGAAGGATTAAATTTAAGATTAATTCCGCCATTAAATGTCTCTTGCCTATTTAGATGGTCTTGGATTAATTTAATAAATCCTATTCAATCTTTTTCATGTCATAAAACGCAAATTCCAATAAACTACTCACCAAATGTAACATTAATTAACGTTATTTATAGCTCCATCTCGTTCTATCTTCTATCTCTCGCGCTCCTACGGGAACGTGACCGGAGTACTAGTCGCTAGTTTAGGAGTTACGAGGTTTTCCGTGAAAAATCACCTGAACGACCGAAATGGGTTTCGTTAAATGAGCTCATATCGTACCCTGTAAAGATATTTCAGCTAAAGGTTACCTTTTATCATTCATATCACTGTAATTTTTACCAAGTTTTACTTAAATTGCCTTTCAAATGCTGGAAAATATTTGGAAGTGACCGCAACTACTGCAGAACTTTCACACACACAATACATACAAGTGAAACTTCACTTGTATGTATTGTGTGTGTGAAAATAATTCAGAGGTTGTGAAGCTATTTTATGATTAGGAATTTTAAGTAACAATTTTCTTGATAGTATTTAGATAAGTAGTTTTCTTATTATATATATAGTATTTTCTTAGGGACATATCTCAATTCAGCTTGCATGGGACCAATATTAGGTATATTGGTTAGCTATTTTTATATATTACTAAACTGCATATTTAAAATGGCCAAGAGTCTGAAAATTGCAGAATATAGGCTTAAATGAACCCAGGTGCTCTAAAAATATAGCAATAACATAATCGAACTCGCGACCGCTTACGGCTCACAAATATTTAATAAAGCAATAGAAGTGCATAAAGAAGGAGAAAATAAAAGTTCCCCCGCCATTTGCATATGAAAGACGCTATTGTAGACACACAGACCGACATACCGACATTTTGAAATGGTACAATAATCCACAGAGTGCCGTATTATTTAAAAAAAATCCTAAAATACTGAAGTTTAGAGAGTATAGAGACTGAACTAAGCTGTTTCTTCAAAATACTCATTACAATATTATTGGCAATTTGAAAGATAATTTATATCTTTATTTGTGTAAAATAATATTACTAACGACTGCAAGGCCATATTTTGGACTCCAAAACACCTTAAAATTAAAAACAAAGAGGCAAAATTATATGTTGAACTCTTTTACTCTTATGTGTTTGACACAAAATATAACATGCTCCTATTTACATTTATGTATTACGTATTTCCATGTATTCCGCCATCTATTAATGAAACTATTAAAACTACTGCAGGTGTTAGCACAATTACTCAGTTATTTCTAGGTAATAAAAATGGAATTAGATAATTATGTACAATGAAAAGGTTGTAAATAGATAATTATTTGTATGTCATCTACAGTGTCAAGTTAGTAATTGCATAATATTATTGTTGTTGGATAGTAGTTTTTTCACACATTCTTTGGAACCTTTTTTTTGCGTTGATAACTTAGGTGCTTATTACAATTACATTCTTAAAACTGAACTACCTTGTCCAAAATATATGCAGCACTAAAATATAATTATTATAAATACAAACAATGATATTCTACTTATACAGATCTGTTACTGTTACGTTCATACTATTTTCCGGCTTAAATCTCTTCCGAACAATTTTCAAATTCAAACTTGGACTTTCACAGATAAGTGAAACAAAAGATACGAAATGCCATTTACATAAAAGAGACAGACTAGATAAAAGACGACTCAATTGGGTCGTAGTAACATATCTGCTTTGAGTTTTTTTTATATATTAGTATCATTGGATACAAATATAAGTATTTGACGTGATTGACAACACTTTTTTGTTATTTAACGCATTTTGACATGATTTGTAACATTGTCGAAAAGAAGCGTTAGTTTTGTTCTGTTGCTGAGGTATTTTTGTGCGCTATAAATCCATACAGGTATTATAAATGCGAAACTGTACCGGCTGCCTGTCTGTCTGTCTGCTACTTCTGCACGCCAAAAACCAGTGAACCAGTTTGTGGAAATTTCGTAAGGAGATACCTTGAGTCCCGGGAAAGGACACAGGATATTTTTATCCCGGAATAATATATATAGTTCCGCGTGATAAACGAATTTTAGCGCAATGGAGTTGCGGTCGTCATCTATTACAACATATTCTAGTACAAAACTATATCTTATATCTTTAAACGAGCAATTCTTGTACCTATATAGGGGAAGTCAGCTCAAAGTGGCCACCTTAACTTTCAATTTGAAAAAAAGACGAAATATTATATACTTATTTAAAAAAAAATGTGCTGCCAGATAGTGCATTTATTATATTTCTGCTATGTATGATTCATATTGACCTAAATCTTAAAATTAGCTCATGATTCACATATTACGACGACCTGTCAAAAAACCGCTATGCCCGAGCGTAAGGGCAACATGGCCAGCCCAAATGTTCACACGAAATGGTATATTTTTCTAATATATAAATATATTTTTTGATAAAATGAACGCTAAAAATGTTCTAAAATAGTTATTTACTAAAAACAATTCTGTAAACTGCTACTTATATCGCTTATGCCCAGTTTCTGAGGTTTCTTGACAGGAGTTGATCTTCCAACGATCACAACATTTTTTTATAAAAAATAATCAACTCTTCTAAAATAAAAATAGTCAAAATATATCAATAAAACTTTGTTTTATCGATATATTCCTGTTTTTAAATGTCTCCTTAAAGTATAACCATGTTTGTTTTCTACTAATTTGCTGAACCCCGATTTTTTTTAACATCTTTAATTATAGCTCGCGCCATCGTAGTCTCTTCCCATGACCCCTAGATAGTTTTCTTTTGATAGTTTGTTCACCGCCTAAAAATAGTTTTCAGTAATTATCATATCAAACTATCATTTAGCTTAGCGGCCTATTGGCCGCTTTGACCGGTCCGCTTTGCCCTTTGGCAACCGTTCTGCTTTAAACATAATTTAAAATAAATTTTTTTATCATACTCCAGAATAAAAACAACATAGATAAAGCTAAATAGATAAGCAACGACACCGGGAAAATAGAAGCATTCAAATATACAAGAAAATAATTAAAACAGGAAGAATTTACCTTGCATTTTTTTTAATAAAACGTGCAATTCCAATATTTTTGGCGCTACAAGCTCGCGCCTTCCCCAACCGCTACCGCATCACGGAGCGGGGCTGGGCGGGATGATCACTATGCGCCAGAGAAGCAACGTTGCTCTGCCTTTATAAATAACCGAAATATAAAGGGTGGCCGCTTTGCCTCCTATGGCCGCTTTGAGCTGGGTTCCCCTATATAATTGGAATCTCGGAATCGGCTCCAACGATTTTCATGAAATCTAGTATATTAAAGGGGGTTTCGGGGGCGATAAATCGATCTAGCTAGGAATCATTTTTAGAAAATATCATTTTATTCGTGTTTTATCGAATACCGAACAAAGCTCGGTCAAATAGCTAGTTATTATAGTTATTCAGATTGGTTTCTTACTCCTAATTTGTGCTAATAGTATACATCTGTGAATAATGAGACCGATAGCTTATCTCGGGCTGGCCCTTTCAATAAACCGCCATTAATTGTACAAGACAATTGCTTTTGCGCATTTATTATTCTAGATAAGACTGCGCGGAGATGTAGAAGAAAAAGTAATATTAGACAAACCCAACTTGTATTATTAAAATACCTAACAATGTATGTAGATTAATAAAATAAATTAAATTAAAGAAAGCGTTTATATGGATATTGGATTTATTGTTTATTTATTTTATTTAATATGTTCTATTGAAAATTATAAGATACTAAAGCTGCTTACTAATACACATTAACACAGCTGCTGGTAACGGTACGTTACAAAAGTCACATGTCAGATGAAGACTGCATCTCCAATAAACACTCCATATCTTTATCAATAAAAAAAAGTAAAATAAAAAAAATATATTTCTAGTACCTATAATAAATAATGTGGTGGTAAAACCGCCATCTTAAAATTAACAACGTTTTTGTATGTCAACACATTGTCAATATAGTGTTAGGCGAATTGTGGGTACCGCCACACAAAGAAAAAATGTCGCAAAATATTCACAAATCACATGTCGCATACACAAATTATTGCGTTGATAATTTTAAGATGGCGGTTTCGCTTGCATTTAATAGCGTTGTACTGATGATATAATTTGTGAGCATTTTCAATAATTGGCTTTTTACACCTGCTGGAAATTATATCATTAAATTGTCGTAACAAGAAGCCATGGACCATTAAAGTATATTTAGAGTTTTTGTCGTCAATAAACTTTGTAACATAAGCTGTCTCTGTATTTTAAATTAAACAATACATAATTATTATATTATACTACAACAGATTTTTCTGTTTAGGACCAGTATTTTTAACACTAATAAAACACACTTTTCTTGCCCTTTTTCCACTATATTAAGATATTATTATAATAAATAAATAAATTATATACAATACAATCAATTACCAGTATTTTTGTATACAATAAATTTTGTATATAAGTTTGTGTATACAATTTTATTTATAATCTAGATTTGTATAGCGTTTGATACTAACAAGTCACAATCGTGCAAATTCATAGAAAGATTTCATGGATATGACCATATTATTTTTTTATTTTTTATTTAACTCTTTATTGTACACAAGAAACACAATATAAAGATACAATTAACACTGAAAGACGACACAAAGGGACTGCTTATTTCTAAAGAAATCTCTTACAGCAGCCCTACGAAGAGATACAGTGTAAAAGACAGCAGATAGGACGTGCACAATCAATAGTTGTTAACATTATTTTAAAAATAAAAATACATTTTTTATTACTTTTACACATAAAGTACTCGCACACGGAAATTATAAAATTTCCATCAAACTTTTGCTCAGGATCACATCACAGAAGTTTTTATTGTACATTTCAAAATGGCGTGATTACGTGCCGTAGGTATGTAGTTTAACTTTTTGATTCGTTCTAAAATGTTACAATGTTGTTACTGACTTTTAATTTACTTTTTGTCGTAAGTACTTATTTCTGTCCTAGATCTATCTAGTAAAGAATTAAGTACGGCAAAAAGTAAATTGTCATGTCAAAAAAAAAAAAAAAAACAGCATCCATGCTGTCCACAACTTTATAGCCATAGATTAATCATTGGTCTTCGCGCGCGGTGGTAGCGCCGCGAAGACCAATGATTAATCTATGTTTATAGCGTTGAAATAAGTTTATGGAAAACCGTACAATTTTTAAAAATATTTATGGATTTAAAACGATCCAATACTAGGTATGTGGTTTCGCGATAACAAATTGTCTACACTGAATTTCATTTTATTTCATTACAGTTCAGTGTTTAGCCTAAAAAGGTAACAATAAAACTAAAAAATGTGTTTTGTCATTCATGTTAAATCTCTACACATGCAAGTCTCAATTTCATTATTTTTCTATATTACGATAAATAACGAAACAAACACTACCAAAATCAATCAAAAACTTTTTAACTAAGTACAGATACAGTAGGTATAGCAATATGTAGGGTCTAGGGATATTGCTATACAGTGATACAGATTTCAACTAAGAATAATCTTCTCAAAGTCTTATCCATATACTTCTTCAATTATAATTAAAATGGATGCCAACTGCATTTTTCTTTTTAATTTGCCGAGTATTTTGCATAAATGCTCGCGGAAAAATGTGAAAGCCCCCAATTAGTAGGGAACATAATTTATTTGCTCTTAATAAGAAAACTCCGCTACTTCTTTTGTTCAATTAATTGTACCTTATTTAAATTCCTCGCGATTGTACTTAGATTGTATTTTAGAACTTTATAACGTGGCGAAAGCAGCTGTTTTTCAGCGGGGCTAAAATGGTCGTTTTGTTGAATCATGATATGAATCATAATATGATTCAATTCTTTAAAATCGCAAAATGCAACGCTACTTGCAATTCATTTCTGTATTTTTGTACTGATTTGACATTTGTCAGTTTGACAGTTTTGACAATTCATTTGCTGAATTGATTGAGAGGAATTGCTAAATGTGACCATTTTAGCCCCGCTGGTCTGAAATATTACAAGATAACGCCCGCAAATCGGTTGCGCAAAATATATTATGCGCAAACATGCGGAACCGTATATTTTTCTGGGATTAAAATATGTCCTTTTCCGGGACTTAAAATAATTATTATCTCCATAGCAAATTTCGGCAAAATTCGGTGGTTTGGGCGTGAAGAGGTAACAGATAGACAGACACATTTTCGCATTTATAATATCAGTTTGGATGATTTAAATTATCAAATTCAGTATTATAAAATAATTAATATTATCTTTCGTCTTTTTTCGTCTTTTATTACCTGCCTACTTATGGCGACCTTCGCGGTTCGCCATACCGTGGCGATACCATTGTGAGAATTATATATTACGGCTTCTTACACACATTTCTCCTTACTAGGTAGTAGGAACTCAATGAAAAATTGGTAAATCATAAAAACGTCACTTCGCCACATCTCGGCGTAATGTCCTAATATCATAATCTTACACAGGAATGCTTTTACAACGTCACTATCCGGAACCCCTCGCTGCACATCTATTGCGGGGGCATAAGGTCGATTATTGCACATCCGGTTATAGTGTCCCTTCGGCTATTAGTCCGGGGCTTAGGAATTGATCCGGGCCGGATGACCGGCGATATTAAACCCGGATTTGGACATTTGTTGTTACGCTAATTCGTATTTGTTGTTTGTTTTATGAAATGGACATACGAAATTATTTTATTAATCAAAATATTTTAAATTAGAATATGTTATATATTTTAAATTAGAATAATATTTGGCTGATTGCAAATTAGTTTGATTACACTTTCACGGTGACTTTATTCTAATTTATTATGAATTGTATTACTTGATAAATATTAACATTTACGTAAATGAAGGTACCTGCACAAAAAGTAAGAAAGTACCAAGTTTTTAAAATCAGAATGATGTCAAAAAACTAATATTTACTGTACGAAATATAAATATAATAACTGCAAAATATGGTGTATATTTTCAACTTTTTTTTTACAAAAAACTGATTAACACATACCGGCTACGCCGAATAATATAAATATTCAAAAGCCTTTTCTAAAATTGTTTGCAAATAAATCTTTACTTAGCCAAAAATACAAGACGAGTCACAAAATCGTTTATGAAGTTCGGTTTTAGTTAGACCACAGTCACTATAATTTCACACCAAAACAAAAGCATTCTTCGAATCCCTCTAACATTCTCAACAAAAACATTTCTCCGTGTCACTCGAGATCGCGTCAAAAAAACAATTATAAAGGTGAGGGCACACCGTCTCGAATGTCGCCGCGGCAGATTCCCTATAAATATTCATCAGCTATTATAGCAGTCATATTGTGATACTTTGATTAAGTGTCTAACCCCTGACGGATGGCAGGCGGCGTCTTTGACAATCAAGCTACTGTTTTCAAAGGGTTGCCAGGATGTTAAGTTACTGTCTTTTTTTTTGGCCGGCTATGTTTAGGATTTGAGGTATTTTTTCTACATTAAAGTTGTATCTGTCTTCACTGGTGATATTATAATAATCAATTTTAGAAAAAACTCAATAAAATAAATTATTTTAAATAGAATTTTAAGTTTTTAGCCCATCAATCCCCAAGCGGCACCCGGCTGCCGCATAATAATTGAAAATCTATTGTGTCTGCGATTCCCACGATCGAGGTGGTAAAGCATGTATTCGAATAAGTAAAACATAGTGCTTAGTATCAATATCAGATATTATGTATTTACTAGGGATTTACACGAGACGAGAGTAAGCGAGAGTAAAAAAATCTCGTCTCGGTCTCATCAATCCTCAAAAAATTGAGTCTCGGTCTCGTCAATCCTCAAAAAATTTAGTCTCGGTCTCGTCTCGGTCTCGTCTCTTTACCAGTTGTCTCATCACGTCTGGTTTAGTTGTAAATAAAAGGTTTTTTATATAATACAATAAAGAGAATAAGGAATATTTTATGACTAACGTATTTATATTGCGATAAAATGTAATTTGGATGGTTACCAGATTTTATATTTTGTAAAATACATGTCATATTGTTTTCCAAGTAGACCTTTCTGATTTTTCAGATAAAAACTTCATTAAAAAAATTTGACGAGACCCGAAATGAGACTCTCGGGTTACCCTGTATGTGGTCTCGGTATTGCCGAGAGTATTTTCCAAAACGTCTCGTCTCGTTCTCGTCTCGTAAAAGCGAGACGAGAACGAGACGAGACGAGAAAAATCTTGCTCTCGCGTGAAGCCCTAGTATAGTATAGTATAGTAGTAAGGTAAATACCTTATTTGAAATAGTCGTCTCGTCTCGTTCTCGTCTCGCTTTTACGAGACGAGAACTAGACGAGACGTTTTACGTTACGTGCTAGACAAAGACAACTTATTTGAAATAGGCGCTATGTAAATATTTTTTTATAGTAAGATTTTATAAGAAGTAAAGTTTACACTTACTGCTCGCAATAAATTCCTAAGCAATTCAAAAGTCGCCAGAAATAATCTACCCTTCTTTATACAAATTAAATATTTAGCAAATATTTATAAAAACGTGTAGCAATTAATCAAAACGTCTTGTCGCTAATGTTATTCATCAAGGAGGGGCACCAAGGTGATCAACCCCTTGTCTTGGTGAGCGCAAATTGTCTGCGATTTGTCATACAGTGTACACTCGCTTTTATAATTTACTGCCTTTATAAATAATTTTTATGTAACCATTTTGTTATTTAAATGAAATAATAATAATAATAATAATAATATGTAATAATAATATCTATCGACGCTTCACACCACGTCAGTCTGGCCCCGTGCTATGTACCTGAAGGACTTGTGTTACAGGTACCAGACAACGGAAATATATTTAATACTTTTATACTATACATATATTTATGATTTTTTTTATAACACATATTTAATACACATCCAGACCCGGGAACATTGAAAAACTTTTTGTTCCGTCGGCGGGATTCGAACCCGCGACCCCCGGCTTGAGCCACACACTCAACCAATTGAGCCACAGAGGTCGTCAAATAGTTACATAATAATATATTCAATATCATACTAATATTATTATTGACGTCACGACAAACTCAGCAGGGCCTGTGTCGTCAATTTGAAGTAGGCTAGAGTGGACTGTATCTTGAGGGTTCAGTCCTGAAGAAGGTAGGGTACAAGTAGAAGAGAAACACCAGCTGAAATTTGATACTGCAGCCGCGGTCGAGGGTCGGTCCAGCAGCGATTCGACTTGCTTCTGTGGTGTTCGTGTTGCGAGTGAGTTTGCACTGGGAAAGTGCGTGTTTATATACAAATTTGTTCTGTTAGAATCTGTAGGATTCTATCAGTTGTTGTCGGGTATATGCAGTCCGTTTATTCAAAAAGTACAAATGACATTCTTATAAGCTAATATAACAGTAAACAGGCATTCTTATAAGACTAATTAACAGTAAAAACGTAAATAAATGTATAAAACGAAAGAGACAACAACAATATTAGAGTGAGACACACTATACTTAGGCTAGAAAGGGACAACAATATCAATTGTGTGAAACACACTACATTTCTGTGCAAAAGGGACAGCAATAACACAAAAATGAGACAACAATATAACTTATTCTAATAGGAAATTATTCAAATGTAAAAATGTGTATATAATAAAAGGGAATAAAACCTAAGCTATTATTTACAATTTCATAATACACAATTTTTCGAAATTTATAAAATGGCACCCTTTCTACTAACTATCTGTAGTCAGAAAGTTATTATAAATTTACGGACGGTTACCTATTATAAAGATGTTTAATTTTGAAACGTCTATTTCATTGATATAGATTTAATTAAGTATTAAAGTTAAGTGAAGTGAAGTGAAGTTGCGGGTACTGAACGCTTAGAAAATAAACCACCCAAAAATGTACATAATACAAGCTGTCATGTCTGATCCAACCGCCAAATTACATTAATACAAATATGCGAGATTTGGTAAAAATTACACAAACAAAGCCCTCGCGAGGGCAAAGGTGGGGTAAATTGGATAATGCTAATATGGCAGCGACATCAAACCCCGACACAAATCTAATCCCATGCGACAGTGTCTTGCAGTATTGTAATAAGTTAATATATTACGAAATGTTATTAGGACTCGATTCCCTGACAATAACTCAATATGGGGTGATATCACAAATTATAAGTATACGTTGGTATACACATCTATGATAATGGTGGCAACTGAAAATTCGTATTTCTAATTTGGCGTTATTTGGAGTTACATTTACGGTTTAAGGGCCCGTATACGAAATTTGCCGATTTCGCTGATTTAACAGATGTGATTTAACAGTTAACATACAGTATTTCTATAAGTTTTAATGCACAACATGTAAGATGATTTCAATTATAATCTAATGTTGGGGCTAGATTTTTTTTAAAAGTATTTTTAAATAATCCAATTCAAACCCGCGACAGTTTTGTGATTTTTGCTGTAAAAGGTTTAGAATATCACCTGTTTATGGATTGTATTGACGTCTTAACGGTATGAAAAAAATGCAATGTACTGTTGAGAAAGTCGTCTATAAAGTGTTAGAATTACTTTTTAGCACTTTAATATGAAATAGTTGAGTAAAAAAATATGTAACTCAGCAAAATTTTAGAGAAAATGGGCAAAGAATTGCTGTTAATTTCGGCAGCTTGGAGCTGTAATTCATAAAAAGAAAACGACAGAAATAATCTATAGATAAAATTCTATCTAATTCGAGAAAAAAGAAAAAAAAAAAAACAAATTGTGCCAAAAAACACGATTCACAACAACCTAAATCTCACATTATATTATACTCGCCGCAAGGCTCGAGTCGGCTTTCCGCGCTTAAATATATTTTAAATCTAATAATTAATATATATTTTTTAAATTTTCTAATAAGGGGAAAAAATATTTCTAATAATATTTCTGTAGCGAACCTTTGCAATTTCGTATTCATCGGCAAAATTTCGTAAACGGACTCTTAACATGAGTACACGCTAAGTATTAATTTTAAACTGTGTACATATGCTATGTAATAAATATATTATCTTACGTCGACCTAGCTATTTAATAAAAAATATGGCGTAAACCTTTGGATTATTTCAAAACATCCCAAACCTCCATAATGAAAACTTCTTACGCGAACCAAAAACCCGAAAAACCTCTCATAAGATGCGCTCCGGCCAAAACGCCATAAACCGTCATAAACCCTTCCATTACATTTCCTTAATCCGGCCAAATTTCATATTTGACGCCTGCACCAGTGCTAAGGAAGTCTACAAGCGGATTTCAAAGTTTGTACACACTAGGCTACAGATTCATAGTTTCTTGGACACCTTCTATAGGATTTTGTTGTTGGCAAAAGCCTAGGCCAACGGTAAAATTTTAATTGTAAGTATAGATAAATATTTACAAGCTTTTTTTAAATTGACAGATAGATATCATATTTTAGATATTTAAATAATATTTGCGGAATTAATCTACTATTTATTTACCATATCGACAATTTTACTACTTATTTTTTATTGTTATTAATTTTTATGATTGAATTTTAAAAAATGAGGAATTATTCTTATAAAATGTCTGCAATTTTTACTTTTTTATCTTTCGGGGTCGCTTAGTGCGTAAGAAAACTTTATAGCGATAGGGCTCCCTTCGCCAAAGGGATAGGGCTGGTAGCTATAAATAATAATTTCGGCCCGAAGATAAATCGACATATGCTAATATGTTACCAAATTATTTATTGGGGGGTAGTCGACTAGACCTTGTGACTGTATAGAAGAAAAATGCTGTAGAGGAGAATTTAATCCTTCGATCGCGGATTCTTGGAAATGCTATTGTATTCTATTGTTGTCGCGGTCACTGGTATCCTTACGGGGCTTGATGGGTTAAAGCATTTGTTCTAGTATTTTTAACGCATTTATGAAAGAAAACACGGTTGAAATAATAAATAACAAAAAAAGTTATTGGATCATAATTTTTATTTAATTTATAAAGTTGGGGCAATTTTGTCGTAGCCGTAGGTGTACACAAAAACGAAATTTTTGGTAACTAGAATAAAATAATTGATTAAATTTTAAATTTGTGTCTTAATCAAAAGCCTATTTGTATCAAACTCACAGAAAACCGGCGTGAAACAGCGCTTGCGCTGTGTTTCGCCGAGTGAGTGAGTTTACCGGAGGCCCAATCCCCTACCCTTTTCCCTTCCCTCCCCTTCCCTATTTCCTTCCCTACCCTCCCCTATTACCCCTTAAAAGGCCGGCAACGCACCTGCAGCTCTTCTGATGCTGCGAGTGTCCATGGGCGACGGAAGTTGCTTTCCATCAGGTGACCCCGTTTGCTCGTTTGCCCCCTTATTGCATAAAAAAAATGTAACTAATTATTATTATCAGTAAAATATTGTCATAGCCTAAATTATTCTTCCCACGGGATAATTAATAATATTAATATTTCGCTATTTTCTGAAATTGTGTAAAATTTTTCAAATTTTCCTTTACGTTCGTCTGCATCGAGAACGAACAACAGTGATATGTTGCTGGAGACTGATAAAGTGACTTTTCTTAAGCTTTTCTTTGTTCTATCGAAGTTATTTCTCACTAAAAGATGTTTATTTAAATTTGTTTTCACTAGAGCACATTGTAGCATATTTATAGCAGATTTATAATGATCTTTTAAGACAATTTTTTTATACAATCTAAAACCTTACTTTTTGCCCCCTTTTATCTCCTTTTTATTTTAGAACAATAAACCTACTGGTAAGTCTTAAGTTTTTCTAAAAACTTAATATAAAATTATGAAATACTTCAATATCATATTTTATTACATTCGCTTAGTTAATATAATAAATAAAGTTAAATAGCGCGTTAACCGTTACAGTTATGATCTAATCAGGAAGGTTCAACATTTGCATACACTTTGCTTGTTCCGTCACATTTCACTAATGTTTAACTTATGCTCGCGATGCGCTCTTTATGATTTGCATTATATTTAATGGCTCGTCTTAGTTGAAATATACCAAATTATTCAAATAGGATACAAAATTTTATGTTTCTGTAAATTTTTTATATTTTACCATCTAATTATACTAAAATTGAAAATAAGTAATGTGTCTGTCTGTCTATTCTTTCTCACTTCAAACCGCTTAATTGATTTTGATGATTTTTAGGCCATACTTTGAGTCCCCGGTGTCCGGACATAGGTTATTATCACAAAAATACTTTTCATGATGTATAAATGAATTTCTAAACAAAGTTTTCGAACGAAGTTCTTTTAATGATTGCAGAAGAGCCAAGTTAAATTGCTCCTTTTATTATCCAAGGGTGAACTTTTTTCTCATTTAAGGCTACACATGTTTTCCCGCCAAAATCTTCACTCAATGATGGCGGTAAAACACGGCGCGAAGTCATCAGCATTAGACGAGCCCCGCCATAAAACAATAATTAAATTCGTTCAGGGGTCACGGGAAAAATCCAATTCGTTTTTACGACTGTCGGTGAACTAGTTTAAATGTATGTGTTTTTGAGAAAGGTAAAGGTAAGGTTTAAAGATATGTTTGTTTGAGATCAATTTTAACAAATTAACAATATCTTGTTTCTTTAAAGACGAAAGCTTGATGTTGATAGCATAGTTTTATTACATGCCTGTTTCAGTGTCGGAAATTACTTACACTTAGAATAAAATACCTCAAAAATTATAAAATAAAATACATCACAATAAAACAAATTGTATTTAAAAAATATTTTCAACCGTAAAGTTGTTCTCAGTGGTGCTTCGTAACCTAAATCCATACTAATATTAAAAATGCGAAAGTGTGTCTGTCTGTCTGTCTGTCTGTCTGTCTGTCTGTCTGTCCGTTACCTCTTCACGCCCAAACCACTAAACCGATTTTGTCGAAATTTGGCATGGAGATACTTTGAGTCCCGGGAAAGGACATAGGATACTTTTTATCCCGGAAAAATGTACGGTTCTGCCGCGATAAACGAGTTTCGGCGCAACGGAGTTGCGGGCGTCATCTAGTAATAAATATATTAAGACATAAATTAAAACAACCAAAAGGACGTTAGAACATAATACTCAACATCATAACATTAGACTGCCAACGGGAAGTGAAGTGCCAAGTTGGTAATTTGGCGGAGACGACAAAAATCCCCGTCGGGTCGTTCGGCCAAGTTTACGAGGCATTAATGACAGTCCGGAGTCTTAATGAGTTTAACGAGAATAGTGCAACTTGCCACTCCACACCGACTTTTATAAGGAATTAGAAAGTCTTTGTGAAGTTGTAAAATGTTACAGCTATTTAAGTTATTACTTACAAGAAGTTTTTTTTTTGTGTTTCGAGTATAGTCCTACAAATGGTAAAAAAAAACCTAGAAATCAGGTACTATTTCTGATGGTTTCAATTTTTATTTCTTTTTAAAATAATTTGCGTAATTTCTGAAACTATTCACTATGAATTAATTTTAATTAAAAAAATGAACTGTAAACGATGATTATTATAAATTATTATTTTGGATGAGATGATGTAAGAATTAAGAAACAAATGTAGCAGGTAAAAATATCTTATTGTAGCGCATAGTTTTAAACAATCATATTTTATACATCGGATCGGAAAACACACAGAAAATTCATCACAATACCAAAACTAGACGGCCAGACAAACATTTCATAAGCCCCGCACTGTTTAAATATGTATTAAGGTCATTCTGGAGGAAGCAATAAGACTGAGGTCGTAAAGTGACCCCGGCCATAACCGCGGGTCAGTGGTCAATAATTTATACAATTGATAAATAATAAATACATACGGAGGGCGCCATGTTATGGGTGCAGTATCGGAGAATTTTCGATATACTATCTTGATACGAAGCGTATATAAGTTGGTGCAATATTTTTAAGGAAGGTAAAAAGATATTTAAAAAATCAACAAAAACTATATTCTCTCTCTCTTTTTATAACACTCTTATGTGATCTTTATTTGTCATTTTAAAAACAATTACTTTATGAAATTTCTCTAATGGAAAACGTTTTAAGCTTCTAGAAATATTCAGAATTTCTTTTGACTTTTTAATGATTTTTAGAATGCAATCAAATGCGAAATATCTCTAAATTTCACAAAAAAGCAAACATCAAATAACTTCAAACAGGATCAGACTTTTTATTCATATGAACATATCTGCACCCTCAATGAAATTCTTGGATAACTTTTAATTTAAAAGCAACAAAGGAAATCCAATCTTAAGTCGAACTAGCAGGGTACATTTTTCTTCAACCCCCTCATTATCATTCATAATTTGGGGCGCTATTTAATAATCGATTCTATCACCCGGGGTTAAGATTGAAAATCGATCGGGGTGGATCTCATAAGGTATATTAGGTTCTTAATAATGGTGCATTGTTACGGATGGTTGTACTGCTATCAGAAAATACCTTGTAATGAAAAAGGCGTAAACGGTTCATGAGATCGGTTTATTGTGACGCGTTCATTGTGACGCTGTGACGCTCATTGTGACGGGCTCATTGTGCGCCACACTGACGGGGCGACCCCATGTCTTAGATTGTTTTGCAGTTGAAGAAAATGGGCATCTTTCAGTACCTTATACAGAGTGTAACAAAAATAAGTGATAATACTTTAGGGTGTGTACGTGTTCCTTGTAGAGAGTTCACTGTGAAAGTTACAACGCTGAAAGACCAAAATTTTTTTTCACTTTTGTATGGGGAATCTATTGACGCTCGGGCCCTTGCCCACACAAAAGTGAAAAAAGTGTTCGTCTTTCAGCGTTGCTACTTTCACAGTAAACTGTCTACAAGGAAGACGTACACACCCTAAAGTATTATCACTTATTTTTGTTACACACTGTAGATTAACAACATTCTTTTTGTGCGTGGCTGAAATAATATAATGTCTATTGTCTAACGTCCATGTTGGACAGTGTCACTTAAAAGCCACCTTTTTACACTCACTGCCAACACAATAGACATAACTACAATGTCGTTCCTATCAGTTTGTAGCTAAAATGTAAACTTAGGCTGCTGTCATTTTTGTGACAGCTGCTTCACATCGAAATTGCTTCAAGATCTGTCACCATCACCAAAACGTAACATTAGGTGACCTGGCGAACTTCGTATCTCTACCTTCCTAATATAAACCTCCCCTGGACCTTCGCGAACATTTCAAGACTAAAATTAGCCAAATCGGTTCAGCCGTTATCGAGTTTTAGCGAGACTAACTGAATGGAAAATTCGTTTTAATAAATACAAGGCGTAAGATAACTAAGTGATAATACTTTAGGGAGTGTACTAAGCTCATTGTGAAAGTGGCAGCGCTGAAAGAGCAACTTTTTGTTCACTTATTTGTATGGGAAAATTCCTGACACACTTGCGCTCGCCCATACAAATGGGCGAGCGCAAGTGTGTCAGCAATTAATGCGCCAGCAATTTTTTTTGTGATTTGTATTACAAAAAAATTGCTCTTTCAGGGCTGCAACTTTCACGGTGAACTCGATATAAGGGGCACATACCCTAACGTATCATCACTTAGTTCAAGTTACATCCTGTATCGAAGATAGATAATAATTAAGTAGTACGTAGTTTACTTTTTTTAGAATAAAAATTAAAAATATTTTGCCAATGCCGTCCTATCTTAGACATCAAAGTTTATTCAACATCTAATAAGATTATCGGAATGTCCCACATACAGTTTCAAGCATGAGATACAGAACTAAACTGTTATCCTGATCCGACCGACTGTATTATGCTGAGAATATTGCTTTTGGTACACAAGTTATAAGAATTAGCGATTTATAAGCAAGAGACAACGGAAAACAAATCAGCTCTTAAAAAATTTGTTGGTATTTTTTATTGGTTTTGGATAAAAAACATCATAATCCATGTAAAACCATAATAAACAATTAATCACAAATCAAAAAGTGACTATAGCAGCGAATTTTAAATAGCTACGTAGCTTATGCTGTAAATATATTAGCTACGTAGATTATATTATTATTATTTCCTTCCAATTATTACGTTTTTGACTTATTCTACAAACGTCTACGTAAGTCAGCTTATAAAAACGTCTACGAATAACTACGTCGCTTACGTATACTACAAATATATTATGTAGAAGAGCACACACCGTAACTTTCAAATATAATTACTTTTCTCTAAACAACGTAGCATAAGTGCTACGAATATCTACGTAGAATCATTTACGCTACGAATTCTGCACGTTTAGCTACGAATTATATGTAGCTTATTATAATATACTACAAATATCTACGCAGCTTAACAAATTACTTCAAATAGAAAATATTAAATAGAAAATCCTAAAAACATGTTCTTTTTCTTGCACCAAGCACCAAGTCAATTGTCTTAACCCAAAATCGAATCTAAAAATGCATCAGATAGCCGTAGTGGACAATAATGCCTCATAAAATGCGTTGAGGTCATCCGATAAACGGTGAACCCCCAGTTAGGGGTTTAGGGGTACTTTAAGGGTACTTGAGGGGTCATAAAACTCATCTGTATTGTCCACGAATGTGGTCTAATGGAATATTTTTTCAGGACTCTTTAAATAAGTTTTATTGAGTCATAACTGAAGATAATAATATTATGTGGAAAAAATGTGGGATTTGTTTTACTGTCTGTGCGTTCAGGAATTCGCTGTGAATTTGAATTAATGTTCTTTTTTTTTTAATTTAAAGGCATCGCTATAAATCGGCCTTTGTAACGAAGTAGTTAAGGGTCTAGATCAGTGGTATTTAACCTTTTTTTTTTTATGTGTCGCGAGCCGTAAATATTTTTTTAGGGTTAACAAATATGATTCCTCAAAATTTGCGATTTAAAGGTAAAAAAAAAATCACAACTTTCACGAAGACTGCACTATTTTGCCGGTGGGCGTGAATTTCAAAATGGTTTAACTTCACGCGGGCCACATGCGGCCTGCGGGCCGCTGGTCGTGTAGAAGAGTCTGGTTTGGTACTACTAATATATATTCTGTGGTCTGGTTTAAAGTATCTTCAATAATAATCACTTTATCGTATGTGCCAGAGCTCACAAGAATGTAACTCTTTGCCTCCCGAACTTTACACACTCAGCGATATACACTAACGTTGTTTTACGTCAGTATTCTACAAGGCCATGGCAGGGCTCCGGTCGAGCTGATCAAGTCATACATAGTTCAAATGCGCTGAAATTAGCTTATCGCACGGGAACCGTACATTATTTCGATATAAAACTATCCCATGTCCTTTCTAATACACAGAGTATATCCATTCTCCATATCGAATTCCATTTAAACCTTAACAAGCGTAAAAAGGCAATATATTGATGGACAGACACACTTTCGCATTATATTATTATGGATTTTGATGCTGCGCATCTGCGAGTGTCTTATTGCCATCCTATTTTGATTAAAGACTATCCCTAAACGTACTATTAATATGACCCTTATTCCAACTGCATAAGAGTCGCCCGTACCTTACACATACATAAAATAGTGATAGAGTTGTCCGGGGGTCAGTACTATTATGTAAACTGCCCGGTCATTACCGACATCCGGCGTGTAGCGCGTCTTGATACTTGCATCCGCAGCGGGGGTGTTGCAGTTAAACTTTCCTGCCAAATTTCTTTCAGGGCTTATGTATCATGGGGAGTGTCCATTTAACAAAAAAACTGGATATTATTTTTTGTTAATGACATATTTTATCCCATTTAAAATTGTTGCAGAACGGTCACTCGCGGCGCGGGGAATGAGCGGGGGTGACGCGGGGGAGACACGCGCGCGGGAGCACGTCACGCCACGCGCGGGCGACGCGTCGTGTCCATTAATTATAGTGTTTTTTAGGATAACTTTCGGAAGCTTTTCTCAACATTTTAGTACTGAGTGTTTATAAAAGAAAAAATACGTGTATTTTTATTTTTAACAAGAATTAATATCAAAATTTGGCAGGAAGGTTTAATTGCACCCTGTATTTTACCTTTCGATTCGTAATCCCATCGGATGCTATTGCACAGCTTTTATCGCGGGCTTTGAACGCGGTAACCGAATCAAGAAATTCCGTAACGAAAAAACCTAACACACCCCATTCCGTTGCCGCACCGCCGGTGCAGCGTTGCCCTGGCAAGCACCGTGCCAAACAAATATGTCTGCATCGGCACGGTGTTTGTGTATGTGTGACTAGACGTGCTACAGGTATTTTTTAAAGATACTAAAAAGATCAAAAGCATTCTCAAGAAATTTGTTTCGCTTAAAAATGCTTTAGTCCCGGGGAAGTAAATAGGATAGTTTTATTCCAGAGATAGCGGGTTCGGATCCCGCCAAAGGAACTAAAAGTTTTCAATGCTCCTGGGTCATGGGTGTGTATTTATTAGGTATGTGAATAACTATACAATAATATAATAAAAGTCTTAAATAAATATACAGCATAAAATATCCATACTAGTTTATACCTATTTTAAATGCGAAAGTGCGTCTGTCTATCGGTTAACTCTTTTCGCCCAAAGCCCTAAACCGATTTTGCTGAAATTTGGTATATACTTTGAGCCCCAAGAAAGGACATAAGATACTTTTTGCCCGGAAAATATGCGGTTCCGGTGCGATTTAACGAATTTTGGCGCAACGGGGTCGCGGGCATCATCTAGTTGATTTTAATTTCCCTTGTCTGGGACCCGTAACACAAGTCCTTCAGGTACTTAGGTCGCTTCACACTACGTAAGTCTGGCTCCGTGGAGGCCAAACTTACGTAGTGTCATGTACCACTCATAAAAAAAGAATTGCAAGTATCAAGACCTCGAGATCACCGTATAGTGTATACTGGCACGTGTCATTTAGTACTGACCGTCACCGGGGTAGATACGGTGGACTAACCAAATAACCTTCACGTAGAATTTATTATTTTATTATTATCTACTGGTCATCTTCTTAGTAGAGGGTGTTCTAGAGAGGGGATTGAAGAACTGGAAATTTTAAGCTCGGCTTTAAGAAGCGTTTTAGAATCCAAATATTCTAGAGGTAAAATGTTTAAAAGTCATGTTGCTACACTCGGAAAGATATTTTAATGAGTAGCTAATAGTTTAACAGACAATTTATGGAACCTAAACTACGTAACAGTGTTCATTAAATCAAAGTTATTAGTTAAGTAGTCATTAAATCTGTCTGAGTGCGGCCGTATGGGTATTTTAAAAATGATTAATTATTCAACGACAGATTTGCGATAAGCAAATCTTTAATATTCAAAAAAATGGCTCAAAAGTAATTTAATTATATTTTCTTGTTAATCTATAAATCAAATATTTATCCTGGTAAGCGGAGGTCGGATCATGTCGATATGCAAATTACATTCGCGGAGTTTTCGCTGAGGGCACCCTTATTATAGTGATCTTTTAACAAAATGTAATGAAAGTTTAAAATCGAAGCTACGTTTTCTTGGTAATTACTTGAAAATAATAATAAACATAGTTAATAACTTATATGGTAAATTATAACATGCTTAGAACATAGGAGTTTATACCTAAGCATAGTGAATACAGGTAAAGCAAAAAGCTTACAAGTTAAGAAACTTGTTAGGTATTTAATGTATTTTTTCTACAGGAATTAAATAAGGATAATAAATTATAATACTGTAACTAACAAAAAATCCATTTCAGAAAATGTAATGTGCTAAAAATTACGATACAAAATATATTTATGGATATACCTATAATATTTTGTATTGTAATTTTAAACATAAATATTTAAAAGTTATAAGTTATAAAGATTTGTATCATAATTTTTATTAATCATAGTTTAAATCCAAAAAAGTCCAAAAAGTATTATTCTTAAATCAGCAAAAAAACAAACTTTAAAAAATATTTTCCGCAGATTATGTAGATGCCGCTACTCGCTCCTAGATGGCGCCCGCGGCTATGCTAATTTCAAAATTTGCATTGATGGGAAATTGGATGCGGGGTGTGATTGGCAAAACATCTCTAAGTTATTCCAAGTTATTATAATTTAATAAGATTAAGGATAAGGTGTATTATTTCATAACGTTACTTTGATGGGGTCCTTGTTTTATTGGAAAATGGCGCGAAACTGAAAGCGATGGGTTTATGTTTATTTTAACTGGGGTGAGAAGGTTAATATCTAATACGCACTTTGATGGTATTTTCAAGTAAACTTAAATACTTTAGCCGTAAACTATAAATTATAATAAACGCAAACTGATTATTAGTTTTCGTGCACCCTTTTGTTATCATTAATGTATTTTTAATGTAAAGATATCAATCTACCATTACATAATGTTGATGAAAGTGAAGTAATATTTAAACGTTGTTTCTTTGATAAGTAATATAATTATTTTCAAAGTCGAAGATTTTTTGCGCAACGAAAATCGATATAGCGATACCTACCGCCATCTATTACCAACGAGACGCACTAAGGCACGTGTGGCGTAAGCTGGTTCCACATACGACACATAGATGGCGCTATAATGCACAACTTACTTTTCTTTTAATAATTTATTAACAATTAATTAATATACCGGGTATTAAAGTTGATTATTTTATAAAATAATATTATAATTTAAGTTTTATGATACAATTTTATTTAATATCAATCAATATTTAAAAATAAATTAATCATTAAGAGGTAATACATCAAATACGTTAAAAAATACATTAACTACTTTATGATACTAAAAAAATAATTTTAAAATATTCTTTGTTTCAGATACTACGCACAAGAAAATTGGTATGTATTTTTTTCTGTAGTAAAAAAAATAATAATTATTATTGTACTTAATAAAATAATTTTGTACATTGTTTTGTATATTTTGTACATTGCAATAATTATAATAAATAATAATATTTTAACATCGGTAAAAAAGTTAGGTAGCTCCTAAAGTCGCATGAGCTGCACTTTCGCAAAAGGCAGGGGTACGAAACATTTTTAACATGGTTCCCCGTGATATATTATAAACGATTTGTATAACATTATCTTAACATATTGTGTTATCCGACTCCCCTCGATGCCGTCTTGCCCGTAAATAATAGCGCATCCGAATAACAAATTAATGTGCCATAAATAAATCAAATACGGGTTCAAATCGATGGAACCTCTTCATTATTTATCAAAGGAAAATTTATTTTTGTAGATAGGGTATTAAGTAGCTTTATTTTTATAGTTTGATAAAATTAGTAATAAATGTAGGTTTTTCTTCATAGGATTTACAAAATTAACTATAAAAAAATCTAGATATTAAAAACTTAAGAGAAATATTTTTTTATACACAATGTGGTTATTTTTTTAAATTAAATTTTATTAAGATTTTCATCTTAGATGTTGGATTTTTTTACAATTTAAAGGTAAAATCAAGTGTTTGTTGTTTATCTCCAGATTTTCTTGTAATTTCTTTTATCGTCTTAACTCTTTCGCGGTCGGTTAAGCTCAACCCTTCCGTTGCTAATTAGCCCTTTGGTATTAAAAGTGTACCTCAAGGGCCAAGACAGGACTTTACTGTTATGGCCCAGTTTTATTAGCCGTGGTATTTTCACTACTTTTATAAATCACAATCATTTGAATATTTTGACTGGGGTTTTCTACCTCTAGAAGTTTTTCCCGTAATTTGTGTAAAAATGTTTTCAGCTTTTGATTCATATCTTACAAATAGACTTGTGTTACTTAATTAAGGTATACTTAAACCTAAACAAAGATTAAGTTAGATTTAGTGCTTTCTTAATCCATACATCAACATTGTTGATGTGAAGGGGCTCTATTACTATCCTCTTCGCGATGAAACTTAAACACATTTTCATGAAATTTTATATACTGATATTTACTTTTGAGTCCTGGGACCGGACAATATTATAATTCTGGAAAAATGTACGGTTCCCGCATTGTTCTGACGTTGACGGACAACATCTAATTCTTAGCCTTTCCAGAGCTTTTAAACTCGTTCAAAATTCGTCCTAAATTGCCTAAAGGCAACAAGACATCTCTACAGATCTATGAAGAAGTAATAAACAAGAATTCCGCGGGGTTCCGCAGTTGTGACGTCACGTCTTCGAGTTCCACAACACAATTTATATGTTAATGCCGTCGAACTCGTCCATCTCGCTAGATATAGTGATATATTAGTATGTTGCATCTTATTTGTGAGCTTAATATAGTGATATAGTATAATATCTTACTCGTGACTTATTACTGTTATAACGCAGATTAGAATAATTGTTGCTAAATATGCAGGATGCATTCAGATTTAATGCAGGATTGCTTCATTATCGAACGGAAAAATATTATTTATTAATATTGTCTGAGACTTATTTTGTAATGGAAACAAAATGATATGGGATCATGAAACGTAAAAATTAAGTTATAAAAGAATTGAAATTCTTAGCTATAGTACAAACATTTTTATAAATCATTAATAATAAATAACAAGCCTTAATAATAAAAAATTCTTTAATTCGGATCGATTCTTTAATATTCCTTTACACGCCATTGCCATTTTCCAAACTTCAGAAAAAATCCTCTGCGAAATTGCTCGAACGTAGCGTAAAAATTATTGTCTGACAAGAAGTTAATAACTTTGATCCTTCATCTTAAGGCGCTGTTCTGATATTTTTTATGACGTGGGATTTACTTTTAAAGATGTTGTCATTTGTAAACATAAAAAATATTCCGAGGGAGGCTCTCTCTTTATAAAACAGAATAAATGAACAAAGTTATAAGCTGCCGATTCGGCAAGGTGTTTAAAAAATATGCTTTGATTGTTAAAAGAAAATTATGATACTTATTTAATATTTTAATACTGAAATAGAGAAGTCATAAAAATTACAAAAAATTAACGCTCTGTATTGACTCCAGGGGCAAAACGACATAACTTAAAAAATCCATTTTTTTTCATAACGCTCGGTCGTTAAGAAAATGTAATGGCAGTGTAAAATAAAAGAAAATTGTCAATCTGTGCCCATTGAAGCGTGTTTTAAGCGATAGCAATAAATACTAGCAGACAGGTGTTCGATGCTCTGGGGATGCTAGCGCTGGGGGGAAAGGCTTATTTTATTATTTTTATTAGCTATCTCATTTGTTCGATGTTGCGACACTCGGGGACTTTAAAATGGTCGTTTAAGTTACAAATTGCCTGTTTTTATATTCTGATTAAATGAAGCGAAAAAAGGCGTACCTCGCTGTATTTAGAATAGTTGAAGGATGTAAAAATATTAATGATCTTTTAAATATTATTAATGTCTTAAATCGTAATATCTACGAGTCTACCCACATATGTATATTATTGTCAGAGTTACAAATTTCTCCTAACACGTCAGTCTTTCTTTAAAACAATGAATCACTTTAAGTTAGTAAATATAAAGAAACTTACCGATAACATTTGCAATTACAAATTATGCATCAGCTTTTTTTAATTATTCGTTTATATATAGAAATTTCGCAGTTGTTGGAACAGAATTCGTCCTACCGATTCTCTTGCTTGCGTCATACAATTTAGCAAAAACGTTCTCGTCACAAAGGTGTACTTTGAATAAAAAATACAGTACATTTATCCACTAGTAAAACAACGATCATAAAAAAGCTTTTTCAGCCTTAAATTCGGGATTACGTCCCGCCACATTACAGATCCGAATTGTCTATGCCACTTTAAGACAAGAGTTTTTATTATCTGAGGGGATGTTGCCCCGACCTTGTAAGGGTTTCATTTAAAGGGTGACATCGTGTTCTTTATCTTGATTACCATGAATACCTTTGTAGATTCGATACTTGCAATTATGCGATGTTTACCAACTTCGTTTTTATAGAGTTGCAATTTCTTTGTTTTGATCAATTTTAGTCATTTTTTTACTAGCAGTGCCTACACTAAACAGAAACAGTAAATTATTAAATGATTATTTTATTTGTCCTTAACAACAAATTTTATTTTTGCATTATTTAGTCAGTAATTATTATAATACTGAATTTACTATAATAATTTTGACGCCGATGAACCGTGTGAAGACACATCTAATAGCGATAGAAATCTTAATTATTTCCTTTATACATGAAAATTTAAGGTTTAAATTAGATATAATAATTTTTGTCACGTGACTGTAGTTATTTGTAAGGTAAATGTTCGATTGTACTTAGGTTTTATTAGAGACTTAACTGTTAATTGAATTGGAACCTTATTGTTGTTGTAATTAAAGTCATTGTTACGTAACAACGATTGAAGTTAAAATCAGTGTTGCCCAACTGTTGGTGCAGGAAGCGGTAGTCGGTTCGGCTCCTGATCGGAATATATTATTTGATAAATGTCTTTTGTCAATGTCGTCATATAGATGGTTACTATGGGAATGGGAAGCAAAGGCTTAGATGTACGGTCTACAATCCATACTTCCATACTTAATATTATAAATGCGAAAATGTGTCTCTCTGTCTGTCTGTCTGTTACCTCTTCACGCCCTAACCGCTGAAACGATTTTGCTGAAATTTGGCATGGATATACTCTGAGTCCCGGGAAAGGACATAGGATACTTTTTGTCTAGGAAAAATGTACGGTTCCTGCGCCATAAACGAGTTTTGGCGCAACGAAGTTGCGGGATGCCATCAAGTAATTTATAATTTGTTATTAATTTATCATTATTAGAAATTAGATGTGTTGAACGGTTTTCTATCTTTTCAACTGAAATTAGCTTTTAAAGTGTAACCAGTGTTCAAACAGATTTTTCACGAATTTACTGTCTGTATTCCTATATTTAGCAAACCAATTTTATTTCGTTACAACTGGTAACTATTAGTTAGGATTATTTGTACATTTTTGCTGAATAAATCGTTTCTTTATGTTTATTATGAATAGTTAAATTATTCATACTGTACAACTATAACTCAAGAATAATTAACAAATTATTCTCAACTAGATGATGCCCGCAACTCCGTTGCGCCAAAATTCGTTTATCGCGTGGAAACCATACATTTTCCCGGGATGAAAAGTATCCTATGTCCTTTCCCGGGACTCAAAGTATATCCATACCAAATTTCAGCCAAATCGGTTCAGCGGTTCGGGCGTGAAGAGGTAACAGACAGACACACTTTCGCATTTATAATATTAGTATGGATTTTGTTGACCAATTGAATTGACTTGTTCATTTTGTTGACCATACTATGCCTGTCTCTGGATTAGTTAATAAGAGTTATTTACTATTGAAGTCTGTTAGTGACTGTTAATATCAGCTATTTAATATTTACATCTGTCCTTGACAATATGAATACTAAAGGCATTCGCCTAACGATAATAGTTTGTTAGGTACCTTATGAATTATTATAATAATATTATTATGAAGTATAAGGATAATATAATAATATGATATCATATTGCTACGTAGTACGTACACATTATTATCATAAAATAAAGAAATCAAAACTGAGACCGAAAAGCTCCCTAATATATTTATTTTACTTACATCAAAATAAAAACACAGTAAAATGCTTTATCCGTTAAAACCATTTGTAAAAACCGCATCAAGTAGGTACCAGATTTAAATATTGCAATCGAAAAAATCGTTGTTAATTAACTAAAGGAAATATAAAAAATATCTTTCGTTTGAAGAAAGTCCCAGAGGTGGCATATTGCCAAATTTACATACTTGTAATCTTCAGGCGGTAGACAAATTTACGAATGAAATATGTAAATTTTGGCGGGGAAAAACTCTGAGGAGTCGAGTTGTTAAGCGTCCGTAGTGTCTTCGGCGATGAATTTTTTACGTTCTCCTTTGCGGTTTCTTTTTAATGTTTATTTATGTAGTTTTTAAATATTAATACGCGTTGAGACTTTGATATTCAAAGTGCAAATAGCAGTGGCTTAAGTGGTTTTATTTGGCAATGTTATTTTTATGGTAGGAGATATAATATTACTTGTTTTATTTATTTAGTCAAATGTTCAGTATTACATTTGATATACGTACCTATTACGTACGTCGTACATTAAATATGTGCCTACGTCAATAGCCCTAAAATATGTACGTCGAGAAAGATTATAAAAATACCTATTAAAAGGTGTGATCCTGATCTACAAATGATACAACCCAAAACATTAGCCATAAAAAATGAAAAAAATATTCATAGTCCGCGTCGCAAACTGTCCATCACGGCTACTGAATATCACCGCGATCTGACATGACAAATGATACATGACACCGCCACCATAACCAGACCCCTTTCATCCTTATTCCACCTTAAAACTTTGGAAAACAAGCGTAACTTTGAGGTCAAAATACACTTGACTATGTTAAAATAAGGGGCAGTCAAACATTAGAGTTTCCTGTATGTTGGTTTAAACATAATATACATGTAAAGTGCTTCAACAGTTTTCACATCACGTACTCGTTGAGGTGACGTCGATTTTTCTCAGTGGATTTGGTATTTTAGGAAAATATAAATTTTTGACTTACTACGCTTTGCATTTAAATCCCTTGAAAAAGTATAAGTTTATTTAAATATTATCTCATTAGCTATAGTGTATTTTGATTAAAATAATTAATTTTACGACATTCTATTTTTTTTCTTGTGCAAAATATTTGTTCATTACAATAATTTAATTCTTACAGCAAATATATCAGCATTTTGTTATTTCCATATCCAAGGGTTCTTCAGCGAGGTTGGAAAGCGTGGCTGTGTTGGAATGTCTCATGTTATTGACGAGAACTATTATTTTATAGCCGCTTCCACGGTACTGCGGTCACCGCTGCGTCGCATGAATACTTTATTGAATGTGATAAAATATAGTCTACTTAATAAGCCGCTCGTGTTTGGCCGAGTATTCAGTATGGCCGTCGTGTTCTATTTTTGAAATGTGCACTAACGGTTCACGAGCGTGATCGCGATACAATTTGAATTTCGAACTTCGGAGAAATTCGGCCAATACGAATTTGCGGACGAAACTTTTTTAAAGTAAAGTAAAAATGATGTTCTTATAAAATCATTTATTACATTGGAGTACTAATTATATTGTATATATTATTATATTGAATCATATTTCTGACACTAAATCTTAACACTGTCACAGACACTGTATGCATACTGCGATAGCAAAGAAAGACAAGTGGCATATTTATTATTAAGAAAATGCATCTTGCATTTAATTAACTTGCATGATTAATAATTATATTTAAAATTTAAATTGATTTTTCTTTCTTCAAGTGTATCAACCTGAATTTACATTGATTTCTCTTTTTAATGCATACTTAAATGAGGTTTATGTATTTTTGACGCAATTTAATTGATAATCTGCTCAAAATTGATAGTGCTACACGTGATATAACTCTGAAATTAATTTGTTTTTGTAATGTTTGTATTTTAAATCGTGGAAATAATCAAATTAAATTTAGTGAAAGGTGCAAAGCTAGCACCAGATCTAATGAGGAAATTTAATAACATATTATGCAATGCGTCCCGACACTAGTGTCCAATTCTTTAATGTCATGATCTATGGCATATTTTTTGACAAATTGGCTCTAAAATTTTTTCTCTCTCTCACGGTTGTAAAATGGCAGCCATTTTAATTTTTCTCAGGCTTTCACACTAATCTGACCAGTACTTCTCATGTAAATATCCTATGTAGATAAAATAGGTCTCATTTGATATCTGAATTTGTGGACTACGCTTACATAGGCAATATGTTATAAATTTCGTGAAATTAAACATAGAAAAACCCAAGTTTAAGAAAAAAAATATGTGTATTTTTTATTGTATATTTATTGTATATATTTATAAAAATATGTATTTGTAAAAAGTTTGTATAAAAATATGTATTTTTTATTGTATATATTTATAAAAATATGTATATTTTACAACCTTGAGAGAGAAAAAAAATTTGAAGGCCAATTTGTCGATAAAATATGCCATAGATCATGACATTAAAGGATCGGACACCGGTGTCGGGAAACATTGTATAATTATATTTTTTATAAGAGCTTACCAAATTATCGTGTATATAATAATATTATGTATTCATGAAGTGCATATTTTTAAGTGAAGGGACGCATTGGCTCCAAACAGCTGTTATGTGACAATCAAAATGGTTCTGCTTCCCTTCTGTTATTAGTTCAATATGCTACCGCTAGATGTCGCTCTCAGGACGCTAGATCGCGCTATCGCTTGTCCGACAGTGAATCATGACTACAGTTCTTCGAAGCGGTCTAAGTTAACTTTGCGCAGAGGCAATATCGTAACCAATGAGGTTAATCCGAGGTGCGATTATTGCTAGTTGAAAACTTTACCAATACCCCGCCGTGTGGACGTGAAATACCGTCCGCTATGGCAATTTTTGAACGGCCGTAAAGGCCAAATCAAACCTATTGGAGGACGCATTACGTCTAATTAAAAATATATTAATATTATATTATCTTTATTTAGTTAATTTAATATCGACAGTCGACTTATGCATGCAGCCTTCCATTCTTCTAATCTAATAATTACTAAGTATATAATATTATTTTGACGATCTTAAAAATTAAAGCCGGATTAAAATAAATAAATCAGATTATAAAATATAGCCCTTGACCCTGCAGTGGAGTGTGTACTTGTGTAGGCGGTATTTTGTCGCTAAACAATGTGTTGCGTTATTCTCGGCACCCGAGACAAGACGCGACCTTTCAACATGCAGAAAGGATGTAACCCAAATACGATATATTTTTTCTTTTTTTATATGTATTCTAATAAAACTATTTTAGGTTATATTTTACAAAAAATAATACTCTATTCTCTAACAATATAAGGTGCCTATAAAATATATTACTAAAATATAAAACAGGGGGAGAATAATAAAAAAAAGAAAGACTATATATAAAAAACTAAATCTAAGTCGGAGGCTGCGGGCAATGTACCCAAGAGGCTGGCAGCATTACCTCGCTGTATCGCAAGACTGATACGTTGGCCGAGGTAAGCGCCAGCTCTGGGATCATTAGTTTTCTCAACCAGTCTTTGGGATAACTCCTTGAATAGTAGTTTGGCACCAGGGCCCCACGGGCCCAGGGTCTCAACCCCGAAAGGTACAAAAAAGTAATCACTTTTTTATATACTTACTTATTTTTTAAAATATGGTTAATGGTTATGTTTGCAACTGTCATTTTATTTAGATGTAAGAAATTGTTAAATTGTAATTTTGTAGCCTTATGAGGACGACATGGTCGCTCTGTTTGTAAACCAAGTCCTAAATAAAGATTAAAAAAAAAACTTATTTACTGGCAAGAGATAAATAATTACTATAGCTGTTATGACTTATGAATATTTTCAAACTCATGTAAGGAAATTGGCGTTTAATACGTCTTTTATTGTTAAGGATTTTGTACGTATTTTAAAATTAAATTTTAAAACGGGTTTAAGTAAGTATAAGAAAAATATATTTTACTGCTACTTCCACTGCTACTACTACAAGTAGGTACATAATAATATACTCCGCTTAAATTCTTTTTTATCTGAATATAAGTATACAAAAATCATATTATATTATGTACTTTGGTACGTATTCTATACATACTATAATTGTAGCCGTCTTTTGTTTTCCAACATTTGGTTGTTTAGATCAAAACATCAATCATCAAAAATCAAAAATATCAAAATATAAACATGTAAATAGCTAATTTATATTTTATCGTACGTTTTTAAATTTCGTAAAAGATAACAAACGTCAAACAGTACTTATGGCACTTCACTTCCGTCGCGACGTTAGGGTTGGATGAAAAACGACGCACCAGAAATTAAGTCTCACCCGTGAAAAATGACTTTCTTAGTGGCCAGTGTTTGTACTGTCCCTCCCTTGTCCCTACATATTACTGCCAGTTTAGCAGCTTATGACTCACATAATTTTTCTTATGAGAATCATGATATTATTAGCTAAAACATGGCTAAAACATAACAATAATGATAACTAAGTATATTTATTGTAAAACTATACTAGTAACAATATTCGTTATATTTCGGGTATATAATATTATGAATAACGATCAATTGCTTACTAAAAGATGTTTAGGCAAAAATATAATTTTTAAACTCGAACAAAAACGTCCTTAAAAGTTAAAACATTATGGGAGGCTTGTGTCGAGAGTAGGATTACTATTAATTTCTACTGAAAAGTATTTATAATTTCTGCTTTAAATTTTAATGTCCTTATTCTATATTATCTAGAAACGCGGTAGTATGGTCAAGCTAAGTTCAAGTATTATCAATTATCATATCACATAAGACACAGAATGTGTGGTTCTAATCTATTAGAAAGTATTAATACTTACAAAACTTTAACCATTTTTTATTAATTAATTAATTATCCATGTCTTTTAAATAAAACTATCTGAGAAGTAGTCCCCTAGTGTTTGGAAGAAGCTATATTTTTAATAAAACTTCATATTTTTTACATAAACGCCAAATCAAATAAAGCAATAAATTGCAATAAAATCCGTATGACAAAGGCTACATCCCTTATTTTTAATTCTTTACCACGATAATATCAGTGGCAATTCGCAGGTAATATATGACTTAATCCAAACGGAGATTTCTTCTTAACCGCTACTTTTATTGCCGTTGAAAAAAAATTATAAATCATAGAAGAAAGGATCGTTTTATTTTATTGCCAATTTGTTAGTTTTTCAACTGGTAACACTGTTTTGACAGAGATTGTGGGATACCGATTTATGGTCATTCACAGTTATTTATGTGTTTTGTTTTAGCTTGGTGGTGGTAACTGGAATATGAACGAAAATGAATGAATTTAGTTTTAAGCATTATATCTATACTTGTAAAATTACATGTCCTGACTGACTGACTGACTGACTGATTCATCATCGCTGAGCAAAAACTGTTAAAGTTACAGCCACGAAATTTGGTGAGTAGGGTTGTTTTAGTAGACACCCACTAAGGAAGGAATTTTGAAAATTTTACCCCGAAGGAGGTGAAATAGGGGTTGAAAGTTTGAATCCGTAATTTCTTTAGTTAGGAACATGAAACCCATTTTTTATAAAAATACTAAGCTAATTTCTTGGTATTTTCTGTTAACTGATTAATCAGTTTTAATCCGATCGTGATTTTCTTATTAGGTAATACTTATCCAAATTACGAATTCTAAATAATTATACATATTATAATTTATATAACTTTTAAGAAAATCTACACACTTCAATCAGTTTACTATACGTAGATAATATTATGTATAGGACAAATTCTATACTTACGTAAATATAAACAGTAAATACGTTAAAGCAATTATTATTCAAGAAAACAAATCTGATTCAACATTTAACAACACATTAATTTCCAAAAACAAACGACGATAAAATGAAACACAGCGATTAAGTTTTTAACAAGCTACTGTTTTTTAACACTAGCAACCTTCCCAGAAGATATAAAACTGAAACGATTTGTTTATAACGCATTAAAAATATGAGGAGCTTAATAAAGTAATAAAACCCTTAGGAAGGACCATCACCATCCATATAGTACGTCATAAAATTATCATGATTTTGGACCCACAGGCCACAGGTAACATTTGTGAGACGCCCCTCCCTGGTGTAACGTTACAAAGCAATAGGATACTTGACCTACTTTTTTTCTTCATGCTAATCGCTTCTCATTCATTCATTTTCGCAATAAAATTAATATTTTAATATTTTACACAGTAGAAAGTTAGAAACCCATAAAAATGTTTATTGAAAAATACGCCTCGCCGAAAACGCTGCCCGCCATAGTGTGACCGGTGACGTCATTGTGCTAAATGTACGAGTCTAAAAGTGCCCAAAAATTATAAAAGAATTAAATAAGAAATTATAAATCATTTGAAATGTTGAAAACTTTTGGAGAAAAGTTTTGGCCATTTCATTTCCCGTCTACAATAAATGGGACATAATATTATATAAAAACGCTGTTTTAAGCGAATTATTCAATAAAATATATTTTACAAATCTTTCTAGACTTATTCTTATTATTTATGTACAGATAAACTTAAATATAACGAGCGCGATAAATAAAAGATATTAAATTACTATGAGTATGACATCACATCCAAATCGGAAGTACCACAAAAGCGTTTTCGTCAGTACAAATCCTATTTTCATGAAATAATATTTTCAAATCGACTTTATTTATCAATCATAAGCTTTTATTAGATGATAAGGGTGAAATACGGTTTCCTAGGCCAAGTTCTACTAGAAATATGCATTTGTTCAATGAAATTGAATATAGGTCAAGTAGCCTTTTATTTAATAACAATTAGAGCCACCTCAATATTTCCGCGATTCAATATTTTATTAAATTTGACATGTGATGTCACGGAACTTAGGATAAAACCTTGTCACACCATGTCACACTTCGTCGACCCCCTATACGTGTGATACCTTATGGATGACCCCGGACGGCCGGGGGGTGTAATTTTGCTATTAATATTCAATATTGCTTGACTTAGCCCCGCTTCAAAGAATCTTAGATGACAATCTGTCGTTTTGGGAAGGGTTGGTACTTTGACGGTGTCACACTCCGCGCGTGTTGTGTGTTTTATGGGTAATGAGTTGATGACGCTTTGTTCTTGGATGTGTTTGTGGTTGTTGTTGTATGCAAATCGCAGGATGTTCTGTCAGCATGCATGGTAGGCACCTAATGCAAATGTTAAATGCATGCGAAGATGTGGAGGAAATAGGAGTTTTAAGAGTTTTACTCATAAAAACTAGTGGGCAAAAGAGCAAACGCGGGGTCACCAGGTGGAAAGCAGCATACCGTCGCTCATGGGCACTCGCAACATCAGTAAGAGTTAGAGAGCGTTGCCAGCTTTCCCATCAATCATGGCAAATCGAGACACACTAGCTTTTTCATTGTTATCGCGGCCGGATGTGGCCGCTTGGGGCTTGATGAATTAAGAGGGGAATAAGCTCTTCTCTTGAAGGTTTGTAGGCTGTATTGATCCGGATATACTACCGGCGACAGTTCGTTCCAGAGTTTTACTGTGCGTGCAGAAAGTTACGCGAAAAACGCACGGAGGTACATGATTCTGACCAATTCCTCGGAGCACTCCCCATGATACAACCGATAAAGGATGCAGAGTGATGCCACATCCAGCATCTAATTTCAAGGGGTCCAGCATGCTTAACCCGGCGAGAGTGTGGTGAAAAAATGTAACAAGGAGTATGTGGCAGGGTATGACATACCCGCTCACAATATTTGCTGCGAAACCGGATTTTTAAGAAAGCGCGCTAAATTAATTATTTTGTATTATAATAAGACTATATTTTAACATATTGGAAATAAAACATCTGTGTCATTTTAATATTTTTGTTATTTAACTTAGCTCTCAGCAAATCACTATGCATTTTTAACAAACAAATTTCCATCAATTAAGCTGTTTTGCAATATGAAATATATAACCATATAAATCAAGAAAATGTAGAAAAAATATTTAGGAACATCTTGGTAACTGGAGCTCAATTCAGCACAATTTTTGCAAGAAAAAGTTGTATGCTCCATACATAATATCGCCTTTGTACGGCTTGCACATGCATGTTTTTTCTTCCAATCCTTTTTGTATGGCCAACTTACCATGGGCGTAGCCGGGATTCTATATAGAGGGGGGCCATAGGTCCTTGGGGGAGGGAGAGGGGCGCAGATTAAAAAATCCTAAGCTTCGAATTCGTGTTTTTTTTTAACAATATATGAGCGAAGGAACTGGGATTGAATGCCTCCCCTCTCACCCCGCAACTCTCTCCGCTCCAGGTTTAGGTATGAAACTCGTGAGCATTAACGACGGATCGCTCCTCTATGGAAGAAAGTGATATGTTGACCTTGGAAGAGATAATCTGGCGTAATATATAATATGACGAATTTTTTTTGGTCTTTCCGCCACTTCAGATGTTCGTAAATTAAAGTCAAGCCTAAGTTACGGATAAAATCGGTTTTCTTAGAGGTTTTATCCTGATTAAAAAAAAAAATAGCACTTCTTCCAGAAAGTTCGGTTCGGTTTTCTGAATTGTTAACGTCCATTTTTAATTTAAATCTAAAATCAAACAAAGAAAGTAAATAAAAATAGCAGAAAAAGCAATTTACCTCCAGCGACTCAAAGCAATAACATGTTCCAAGGTCACAAATGAAAAATGCACGCAAATTAGTAGCATGGTGGGTATGACATACCCCCTGCCACACTCTCGCCGGGTTAAAACCAGTCAAAAATCCGAGCGGCCCTTGCTTAGGTATTTACTTTAATGCTTTAAAGCAACACTGAGATGATCTTTTGTCAAAATTGTACAAAACTTTACGATATTGATCTATATTGTGGGTTTCTCAATGGTAGATGGACGATAGCTGACGATGACTAGTAGTAGGTGTGTGTGTAGGATGTATGATGATGGTTATCGTGTGTGTGGGGTATAATGCCGTTTTAACTTTCCTGTTTAACCTTGTGCAGCCTATTGTAACAAACCATAGAAATATGTTCAAAAAGCTTGAATGCCCAATAAACGATATTGACTGAGATATTGGCTATAGTATCCTTGAAAGTTGAGGATACCATGCACTGTGAATTATGATAGAAATCTGACTGGATTAAACAAGAAATTATGCTGTATTAATGTTGCATTAAGCCTTAAGGTGCTCCCTCACTGCGAGCACTCACTTGTAATGTAACATTAAAGATTTGACATTACAATACCTACCATCTCCCTGACTGACAGCATTCACGTGTAATGTAACATTCAACTTTGAGCATTCCATAACTAGTTGATGTTACAAGTTGTATTAAGATATTACACACTGTATCATTACAAGTTGCGCATTGTAATACTCGGTTTTGTATCATTACAAGGTGCGCATTGCAATGCTCGACTCTGTAACGTTACATTACAACCGAATGCTCCCGGCACCGGTACCTTAAAAATAGTAGAATCAAAGTTAAGATTTCAAAACATACACTTTTGAACATACACTTTTAAACTACAATAATAATTGTTGCATAGCATAATTATTATTATACATACTTGTGAATTATTTTAACCATAGTTTTAACCCTGTAAATGAAACATCAAAAAAAAAATTAAGTAAAAAAAAACTATAAAAATAAAATGCTCTAATTCAACCCCAAGATGGTAGCTATGAAATATGAACAATACTGGGAAGGCAGCCGCGGTGTCTGCAGGTACCGCGGCTTAGGCCCTATCACATGATCGTGGTCAGATTTATGACATCATAAAAACACAATGGTCTGTTGACAAACTGGCGCCCTAGACGCTATGGACTAGTTGAGTTGTGGTCCACAACATGTGGATGTTTTCTAGTTTGAATTAAATTCATTTTTTTAAATTAATACTGGGGCATAAGATGTCTGGTCAGAAATATTTATATCAGTAATATTTCTGTGACAGGTCATATTAGATATTATAAACATTTTTTTTCATTTTGTTTTTTTATTACGTAAGTACACGTATTATTGATAATAATAATTGAAATATATCTTAAACTATTTTTCTTTATAGTTTGATCGTCTTATCCATACAACATCATCAATTTGGCGCACTGTGATTTGAGCCCAAATCAAAAACGCGCTGTATTGATGTTCACATATTTTTGACATTTTATTACACCGATTGTGAACGGTAGCTTGTGATAAGATCGTTGAATTTTTGGTATTTTTGAGGAATCTCAAAAGATTTGTTTCTAAAATAATTACTTTGTTTGTTCGATTCTATCAATTAAAATTATGTTTTTTTTCGTCCACTGACGATTAGCGTTCCTTAATTTTCTTTTTAATTGTCGTAAAGTAAGTTAACTTATCAGTACCTATTAACAATTTACACAATAACAAAATAGATATATTCAAATAAATTTAGCATTTTTTAATAAAAAAGAAAAACGTAATTTTTAACCCTCGACCCCTCACAAATTAGGTGCGGGGTAAAAATGTCCACGAGGCGATGATTAATGCAAAGTGAAATTAAAACAAGCGCGATAATGTTGCGCCTTATTTACGACGTTCCTTATCATTCAATTGTGCTGATAACTTCTTATTTTGAGAGAATAATTTACTGAGAAAGTCCTTATTGCAGCTTTTAGAATGTAAATTTTATTTTTTACCTTTCAGATTCCCTTACGATTTTGAATTGATGATATACTTATATATTTTATTTTACGTTTATTATTCAATAAAGTTTTTGTAGACTTGTATGTTCGTGTTAATATTATCATAACATGAATCAGAAAAGTTAAGAATAATAATTTTTACTTACGAACCCTAAATGGCGCAGCCGAAACGTATGTTACCCATAAACTCTGTGCTACAAAAAGGAATTGATTTTCTCTTTTTACTTTTAAACTCGAATCAAGATCGAGATAACACTCTTTGGAGCAGTTAAAAGAATTGCAAAACGACGCCCAGGGGCCTCCTCTAGCACTGTACTGAAAATATCACAAGATTTATTTGAATAAATTATTTTTACCCCTGCAATGAAGGGTTAGGAAAATTTATTTTTCGTACTATATTTTTAAAATGAAGCTCGATTTTTAAAAGTTATGGCACGTTTTTTTTCCTGAAAAATGCTGCATGAAAATTTAAAAAATGTTGTCTTAGAAATATTTCGTGCTTTAGAAACAATTAAATAACTTTAAAAAAAAGTAACACAGTGAAAATTTAGCAATCAGTTAAGTACTAAATGCCTACAACAATGATTCTAAATATTCAAATCACATAATATTGAAGAGACAATAAAAGTTTATTTTGTGATAATGACGTCATGGAATTCGCCATTTCCACAAAGAGAAACCAACAATGGACGAAAGATATTTCACAGGAAATAGTTTATATTCCTCAAACAAATTGTAATAAAATATTAACCTCACAACCATGTGCCACATGAAATTAAACCTTAAGCTCCTATAAGCAGAGCTTAAAATTAATTGCACGCAATTTGAAAGGCATAAAGCACCGAAAGAGGAATTAAATCTATAAAACAAAAGACATTGGTCCGAATTTTAAATTTCGAATCGAATGCTTAAGCCCATTTGAATCGGGGCGCGCGATTGGTCATTTCGAATTCCGCGCGCGATCCGAGTTGATAGATCGTTGATGGCGGACAGTTGCGAAATGTTTGCTTGACCAGAAATAACTTTTGGTATTATATTGTACACGGTGTAATGATTTGGAATTTTGGACACGGCTTAAATATCTTTGTTTACTATTCTGACTGACTTTAATACAAAAATTTGAGTAGGTACCTACCTACTAGGTAAATGAATACTAATTTTATGATGATAGCAAATAATTACTGAAAGACGACCATTGGCTTTAAAATAAACTAAGTTACATATTTTGCCATCTATAAATACATGAAGAGTGAAGACGGCCGTTGATACCATTGCAATGAAATATGTCACCTTAGTATCCCATTTGCATTTTAGGGTTAGTAAAATTTTGAGAGTTGAAGTTAATTAGATCTCTTAAAAATATAATTTGGCTACATTTTTTAATTATTTTGAAAAATACACCCTGAAGTAATATTAATTCTTCATCTCTTTAATATGGATCATTATTTACATCCGAAAAAATATTTGCTACGTTTTTTTTTTATCGTGTTTACTTCTAGATGTTATCTTTCCTTTTTCCTCCATTTTCATAAACAGATTATACAGCTAATCCCGCCAGTCCCGGCATTGTGGATGACGTTGTATCAATCCCAGATCCCATTTCCTCGGCCCACGCACGAATGCGCCGGCGATAGGGGTTTGACTCAAGTTAATTTTTCAATATTTTTGATGTCACACATCCTTAGTGATAGTTTGCGTGGTGAGTCAAGTGGCAAGACTGGCTATTATAGTTGGCGCTAAAATAGTCAACAGTTTTGATGTCACGATGTGGCAAGGTTTTTTTATGTAGGAAAAGTTTTTTCCAAAAAAATTCTTCTCCATTAAACAGGGTGTAACAAAACTAAGTGATAATACGAATGTGTTCCTTGTAGAGAATTCACTGTAAAAGTAGCAGCGCTGAAAGACCAAATTTTTTAAACTTTTGTATGGGCAAGCGACCCCGCGTCACGAGTTTCGCCATATAAAAGTGAAAAAAAATTGGTCTTTCAGCGATGCTACTTTCACAGTAAATTCTCTACGAGGAACACACACACACCCTAAAGTATTATCACTAAGTTTTGTTACACCCTGTACATACAATACAATTTCTTTCTAAAATTTGGAATTTGCCTTTGAAGTGAACTTAAAAGTTAAAGATTAAAAAATCATAAGAAAATGCTTGCTTTTACTATTGAGTAACATAGTAGTAATATTATTAAGATTGTTTCTTAATATTTTCGCTATTAGGAATTTAGATTCGTCTATTATGATATGAAAATATCAAACTTTAGCTTCGAAAAATTTCCATTTTCACTTTGATTTTTCACCTCACACCGTCTTCAAAGGAATCTATCTCGTGTCAAAGCACCTAATTCGGCTTCATACCATTCAGATTTCCCGATGGATCGTCGTGGGGGAGAGAGATGGAGTGAGCGGGGATCGCATGCGTGCGAGCGAGACGGCCACATGGTCACGGGCGCGATTCGGATGATTGGTGTACGTGCGGTGGCGACCGCGCCTCTACGTGACTTGACGAATACTTTGACGGTGTAGTTTTGATACTCTGATTTAGATTTGTTGTAGACGTGTTGCAAATAACAATAAAATAGCATTAACAGGTACTACCGAAAAGGTAGCAACTAGCTAAAAAGCTAGGAAGTATTGTTTTCAGGGGATAAACTAATACGTTCATGAAAACTATATTTTTCCTAATAAAAATGTATCAATGAAATGAACATCAGGATGCGTATTCCTAATTTATTCTTCTAAAACCGAATAGAACTTAAATGGCATAAAAACCATAACTTTATTTCAATACGCCTATATTTTAGTGCAAAAGATTTTATTTAAGTAGGTACATAGTTGAAAAAAAAACATAAATGAGTAAAATAAACCAAAAGTCAACATAAAAACTTAATTTACAGTTACGCAAGTATCAATATCATCTCTTCACACTACACTTCGTGTACCTGTCAGTGAAGGCTGCAAGGTATTTCATTCATCGCGTTAAATAGTTATATAAATTCTGATGACGACCTCTTATAATGTCTATATTATAACATTGTTGAAGATGCGTTGATTTTTTAAATCATTTTTCATAAAAAAGTAAGGTGGTCTCTTCTGGCTGGTTAAAAAAATTGTCTAAAAAATTTTTTTTACAACGCATTTTAGGGTTAACTTTTAGAAACACTACAAAATGTACTATTTTTTTTAGTTAAAAATTAATTATTTTTTAAGTGTTCATTCTAGGATTAAATTTCTGAAGCAAAGAAAAAAATCACAATATTTTTATTTCCATTTCTATGAATTAAATGGGAATTTTTAAGTGACAAACACACATAACAGCATTTTATTGTTGGAATTGCTCAGTTTAATGTGAAAATCGTGTTTTAATTCTTGATTTTTTATTTTAAGTCACCCACAATATTGCAACCATTACACTGAGGGGTGCGGAGTTGGAAGAGTTTAGATTTGCTACACGTGGCTTAAGAAATAGAGGATGCATTTAATTTTTGTATTTTATAATAATTTTCGTTCATATTATACAAGAAGTTATAGAATTAAATTTCTATACACTTCTATTTATTAGTTATAAACTCATAAATATTGAGAGCTATAGGTGCTTAAATTAATGAATAATAATTACCTACTCATGAAAGTTAAGTAAGTACCACTGTAAAGAAAGAAATATAATCATATTAACTAAAACATCCCGTGTTCTCTGAATATTTTTACATTAAAGAAAATATTTTCACTTCGTTAAATGATGTTTTATGACTAAATAAAAATGTACAGTTCGCCCATCCATACTTACTTATATAATATTATAAATGCGAAAGTGTGTCTGTCTGTCTGTATGTTACCTCTTCACGCCCAAACCGCTGAACCGATTTTGCTGAAATTTGGCATGAGGACACTTTGAGTCCAGAGAAAGGACATAGGATACTTTTTGTCCCGGAAAAATGTACGGTTTCTGCATAATGAATTTTTATGATTTGCGCGTAAACTATTCAATCGATTTTGATGAAATTTGGTAAGGAGATACTTTGAACCTTGAGAAAGGACAAAGGATATTTTTTATCCCGGAAAAATGTACGGTTCCCACACATTAAACTCTTATGATTTGCGCGTAAACTATTCATTCGATGTTGATAAAGTTTAGTCCTGAGATAGGACATAAAATAATTTTTGTCTCAAAAAAATATATGGTTCCCACTCAAAATGATGATGGCAACAAAATGGTACATGAAATCTTAAAAAAAAATTTTTTACACATCAAGCGGGGTAGAAAAATTTTTTTCGCGTCCACCCCATCGTGTGGAGTGTCGTTGGATAGGTTTTTTAAAACTATTATGAGTATTCGCAGATCATTTTTCGATTTAGGGATCCGTTTGTGAAATACTAAGTTTGAAAGTGGAAAAAATCGTTAGAGTCCAGTGTCCCCCCCCCCCTTCTACCAGCTAAACGGTTGCTTCTGGAAATGTAAAAAAATTCACGGGAGTAGGAAATATGCTGAATTTAAAAGGAAAACTATCACGGCTAAGAAGACTTCATAAGTTATTGAGTAATAGTCGATCAACTTAAAAAAATGTATTCGGCGAAGTATAAAGGAACTTTTCGTTCAAATTCCTTTGAAAGTAACTGATGTTGTTAGTAGTGTAAAACACGTTATAAATGTACATTCATTGACCACACAAAAATTAAAAAAAAAACTAGCGGTATTACGGAACCCAATATTCCGCGTGGCCCGACACAGCACTTGGCCGGTTTTTGAAAAAAGAGTATAGTGGTGTCATTCAATGAATGCGCTAGTCATTCGATCGAATTGCAGATTAAACCAGATGACTGCATGTATATACATTCCGGTCTCAACTACGAAAAATTTAAACTCCTCACCTGCAGCTGCTGAAAAACTACTCAGAGATAATGTAAAGGAATGTAATGTCAATTTTAGGTTTAGAGAGATTGTCCCCAAAGATATAATTGATACTTTTAAATTAATAAATATTAAAGATACTACTGATCTCTGGGGCGTGTCTACTAAAATTATCAAATCGATAATTGACATCATAGCTCCTCATCTATCAATGATTTTTAATGACTGCATAAAGAGTGGTGTTTTTCCTGACTTGATGAAGCACAGTAAGGTTGTGCCTTTATTTAAAGCGGGACTTAAATCTGATCCCACAAATTATAGGCCTATATCGATTCTACCGTCTCTAAGTAAAATATTTGAAAAAAGAATTTTAAATCAGTTACTATTACATTTTAACTTAAATAATTTATTACACAACAATCAATATGGTTTTACTAAGGGTCGATCCACAACGGATGCTGGTATAGGTCTTCTTTATAGTATATTTGAAGCATGGGAGGACTCGCAGGATGCCCTAGGGGTTTTTTGCGACCTCTGCAAGGCTTTTGACTGTGTTGAGCATGCTACGTTGATCAGGAAATTGCACCACTATGGCATTAGGGACTCAGCACTCAACCTTTTGACATCTTACCTAAAAAATAGAACTCAAAGGGTTGATATTAATAGTAAAAGGTCTAATGGGACCAAAATAGAATTAGGCGTTCCGCAGGGATCCATTTTAGGTCCATTCCTTTTTCTCATCTATATAAACGACTTACCTTATCTTGTTAAGGATAATGATAATGAGATAGTACTTTTTGCTGATGGCACTTCACTTATTTTTAAAGTGAAGCGACAGCAGTCAAATTACGACGAGGTAAATAGTGCTCTCTCAAAAATAGTACATTGGTTTAACGTTAATAACTTACTTCTAAATTCTAAGAAAACTAAACGTTTAAAATTTACTTTGCCCAATGTTAGGCAAGTTAAAACCAATATACTATTAAATGATGAGAAGATGGATTTGGTGGACACCACTGTATTCTTAGGCATTACACTAGATAGTAAACTACAGTGGTGTCCTCATATTGCTAATCTTGCAGATAGGCTCAGTTCTGCAGCATGCGCAGTCAGAAAAATACGGGAAATTGCTGACGAAGACACAGCAAGACTAGTTTACTTCAGTTATTTTCATAGTAGAATGTCGTATGGCATCCTATTATGGGGAAACGCTGCCGACATTAATACGATTTTTGTGCTGCAGAAGCGAGCTATACGTTCAATTTTTAAAATGTCAGCTTTTGAATCTCTGAGAGAAAAGTTTAAAGAAATTGGTATTCTAACCGTTGCTTCTCAATACATTTTGGATAATGTATTATATGTTAGAAAGAATCTTAGTAAATTTACAACCAAAAGTGACAGTCACGGAAGAAATACTAGAAATAAGTACAAACTGGAAATACCGGTGATCAGACTTAGTAAAGTTAGTAAATCTTTTAAAGGTCAATAATCAAAAATAGCCTTTACAATAAAATCCCAGAAAACGTTCAAAATCTTTCCATTAATAAATTTAAAAAAGTAGTCAAAGAACGTTTGTGTGCCAAACCCTATTATAAGGTCAATGATTTCTTAAACGATGGCACATCTTGGGAGTAGGATGGCTGCTTGCAAGGCTGCTTCTACATTATTTTAGGACTTACAATTATGTATGTATGTTGACATTGTATAATTTTAAGTTACATCATTGTAAACATTATTTTAAAAGATTAATTTTTTTCTCACTTTTTTGGTAAATAAAGTGGGCCCCCTGCGAGTTTCTTACGCCGGTTCATCTCACCGGGTTAGTTCCCGAACTATGTAGACTTTCAGAAAATATTTGCAAAAATTTATTCTGAATAAAAATTTTTGAGTTTGAGTTTTTGAGTTTATATAATAACTCGAAAAATTTTGCGTGCTTTACATGTCATCTCTATGACAAACCTAGCTCTACATCTGTCCAGTGGCGTGTGCAATTGTGGGTGAGCGGCTGTCAGCGCGTCATCAACACACAACAACTCCGCCCGCGCCACAAGGGCTGATACTGTTGACAGTTTTTTTTTTTCATATTTATATTTTAAGTTTTTTTTTAAGTCCAACACAAATTATATTGGACCTTATAGCATGTCCATACTCTGTAATTCTAAAGCATCCTTACCCCTTAACCGCTTAACTGATTTTGATTATAGTTATGTACATAGATCGTGCAGGAACTGTGCATTTTCCGGATTGAAAAGTATTCTATGTCCTTATCCGGGACTCAAAGTATCTCTATACTTTCAGCAGAATCAGTTCAGCGGTTTCGGCGTGAAGAGGTAATAGACAGACACAATAATTTCGTATTTACATATAATATTAGTATGGATTCTTAAATAATATTTTTTTAACAACTTGGACTTATATTTTAGTAAAACACACAGGTAAGTAAAAGAAATATATAATTATGTAACTGTTTGAGGGCTGCCGGCTGATAATGATAATGCGAAAAGTAACATTTGTACGTTTCGTGAAATTAGCATAGAAAGTCGAAAAGACTATTCTTAAGGGAGGAAATTGTGTATGTAAATCGCTCGGGGTGGACCGCTTAATGCAATACTTCGAAACCGGTAGATAAAAACTTATTTTGAACTTGACATGAAGATTTATAATTTTTTGAAAGTCCATACAGTAGCATACAGTGAGAAAAAACTGAAGAATGGTCTTAGAATTATTAAATTGTACAGTAATTTATGCCTATGAAATAAGAGATTTTAGTATCGGAACATTTTAATTTTTAACGTTCTATGAATTAGTACTCTATGGTATAAATAAGCTATAAAACTCGACCAACATTTCTATACTTATTTATAGGACCTTAATAGCTTTAAGTTAGCAAAAATAAAATTAGTCTAAGTTTTGTTATCTATAAAAAAAAACATACATAAATCGAATTGACATTGGAAAAAAACAAAAAAGTATAAACATTGGAAGTTTTTTAACTTTTCCTTTGTAAAGGAAAGTTTGTCCAATTCTTTTCAAAACTATAATTTTTAAATATTCTGGTTCTATCCCACATGAACCCATTCAAGGTACACTCGAGGCTGGGTAAGGCAATTGAAAAATTACCCGCTTTATTAGGTTTCGAGGAGAAAAAAATTCACTTAGTTCCTTATTATTGGATAAAAAACGCCAGCGGCGCGAGAAAAATGCCCGACGGGGGTGTTAATACAATCCGCGCCATTTGTTAACATTAACCTTCCTCACCCTTTGCTACCAAGTTGTTTACTGAACTTTACACTGCTGTGGAAAAAGAAAAGAAACTAGAAAGCAAGTAACTTTGCCTAAGGAACAACATGATGTTATGTGAATTCTACAATGGCTGCAGGATAAACTTATAAATATAAACGGAAAATAACAATATTTTAGTAACAGTTCACTCAATTTAGACGTTTATCTACATTACATTCTACTCGTAGGATTTCAAGTATAGCTCGTCAAAATAGAGTAGGTAGACACCGAACATAATATTTTTTAAATCACTTTTAGTGTCCAAACGTTGTATGTGGAAATATAAGGTGAAAAAAACTCAATTCGCTGTGACTACGTTTAGAAAATTTAATTCAACATTTACTCTGTATTGTCAGACCGTAATTATTTGTTTATTGGCAGACTGTACATATCTGTCAATACTATATTATACTAGTCTTGATCTAATGTTATCAATACTAATCAAACTACACCCAATATTCGTCTTGGCGTTAATCTAGTTCTTAAGGCGACGTGCGCGGAATTCGCAGAAAGTCATATCCGGGACACGGGATTGCCCGGGATTAATATCGCTAAATCCGGAATCTTAATTTCCTAAACAGTTATGGAATCAGAAGATCTGGTATGATACTGTCAATTTGATTGATATAGAAAGACTAGCTGTCCCGGCAAACGTTGTTTTGCCATATAGAGTATTTCACCCTTATTATTTTATTGAAGTGACTAAATAAGTACGGCACCATGGCAACGTCCATCGCTATCCCGTCGCACAAACAATTGGCCGCCGTCAGTGTCGAGTAGTAATAATTTACTATTATTTATTCAACAAGCATTTGTTACTTTTTATATTGATAAGTGCATACCTACTTATCATTATCAATATAAAAAAGTAGCCAGTAGCCAATTCTCAGACCTACTGAACATGCATATTATAAAATTTGGTAAAAATCTGAAAAGCTGTTTCGGAGGAGTACGGTAACTAACATTGTGACACGAGAATAATTAATGGGTATATAATATTAATAAATACCTAATCAAAGTTAGAAACTAAATTTTTATGCGACATAAAATATTTTATTACTGTTCTAAAGTCTGGTTGGTGGATACAAAGAAAAACCGCTATTGATCTATAAGAGTAGTTGGTTCTCTCTCTTAAATTAATATTTCAATATTGCTATCCAACTTATGACTATAATATATAACTGATATTATTGTATACTAATATGATAATAATCAATCACTTTTTAATCAAGTTATGAAAATTTTAAAGCTAGTGTAAACAACATAAAGTTAATATACCTAGCGGAATAGAGAAACAAAGGCCTGAGCAAGCGAGATGTCACTATCAGTAACATTGCGTGGTAAAAAGAGACGTGTGATACATGACAGCAAAACCATTTTTTTTCATCTGTTTGACGTCCAGTCGGCACTTATCGGCACGCTGACAATTTAATCTCATAGAAAGATGCTTGTGTAAGTGTATACGTACACAACACACAGAATAAAATATGTAAATCAATTTCGGTTTCGTTTGACAGCTCGAGATTGTTGCTCTATAATTCCGCTAGGTATATTAACTTTATGGTAAACAACGTAACGTAGTAACGTGTCGCTAATATCTTAAAATGCTCTTTAGAAACACTGTTTGAAATGAAACTGTAAACTCGATATTTTTGTATTCAGTACTTCTCCAATGAGCATTTGAGAACGCGAACGTGAAATTGATTGTGTTGGGCCTTAAAATACCGGAGGGGTAACGGTACCGAATTCGGAATTTATTCGTCTCTTTTCAACTATTGTGATGGTGTTTATGCTTTGTTTTAAAAAAATATTATTTTCTGTATCAAAATACAATAAAAATAAATACAAAACTTAAATATTTGTCGAGCAATAAAAGGTAACGACCAAAGTATAACCGTACAGATTTATTCGCTGAATTTATTCTCAAATAGGTGCAGTTAAAATTTCATTCTTTTTAATTACACTTACGTAAGTAAGACTCACAAAGAGGATATAAACAGCAATCATAATAATAATAGTACCAGTTAAGTACCACTTTCTGTTCTTCTAAGAAAGATCAAAGACTAGATACACTATAAAACTATAACGTCTTAGATACAGTGTATTTTTTATTAGTATGGTGCAATATTTATAAAGATTTTTGAACAATTTCCTATCCTCTCATAATACCAAAATGTAACTGAAATATGAAAAAACTTTTACACTGCAAACGAAATAAAATTAAAATAATTTTTAACATGTAAAACAACAAACGTTTGTCAAAATATCAGATATCATCTTAACCCTTTAGCTGAGGGGGTTTTATTAATTTATTTACGCGTATCTCCCAAATTGCTTCCCCGTACTACCCCATATGCATTTAATGTTAACCCTGATTTTATCACCTTTCTTGGCTAAGATGACACGATCATGTTTGTAAGTTAACTTTCGTTGAAAACTTTTAAGCTAAAGCTTTTAAGCTTTTAAGCTAAAGCTAAACAGTTCCATGTAATACGTTCAATGTCTACCATAGACTAAGAAAATAAATACCTGATTTTGGTAATAAAAATACTCAATTGTAGTCACAGCATTATGGTACTATTAAGATTTGATAGAAGCAACAATTTCTAAGCATTACTTTTCTACCAAAGCTGCCATTTATGAGATGATGTCGTGAGCTCGGCTGAGTGTGGTTTTGTGTGATGAAGTTCTGACTTAGTTTTTACGTTATGTATTTTAAATTCTTGTCATATTTTGTTACACACAGATTGTTCAAACAATTAATATTTTTAAACGCAGAGTTCGTCAATTATATTTAAATCAGTTGAACAAAAATAATTAGTCATTAGTTTAAGGTTCCACTGGAATTCATGTTTGACAATTAATATATTATTATCATATATTATATTTTTATTTAGTATTTTAGTATTTTAATTACTTATTCTATGTATGTGTATTTTAATTATGTATAACTTATGTATGGTATTATAGTAAGCTAGTATGTATTAGTATGTAATAGGTAATTACGGTTTATGTAGGTCTATTAAGATATAACATGTATAATTTTTATATAGTAGATATAGTGTATCAAATATTAATATTAATATAACTATTTATTTCATATCACCAATTATGTTTTAGAATGCGCCTATTTTACACTTTCATCATCACCCTAAGGTTGGCTGGTAGAGAATGCCACAAGGCATTAAGCCCGCCTATGTAAATATTTGCATAAAGTGTTTTAAATAAAAATAAATAAATAAATACTGATATAGCTTTTGAGATTCGAGAAAATTCATTTTTTGACCGACTTCCAAAAAGGAGGAGGTAATACGTTCGGATGTATGTATCTTTTTTTTTGTGTGTTCAACGATTACTCAGCCGTTTGTGGTCCGATTTTCAAAATTCTTTTTGTGTTCTATAGGGTTTAACTCGAATTTGGTACCATGTTCACAAAAGTGGTGATCTGATGATGGGATCCCTGAGGAATCGAGGGAACTCCTTGAAATTTGTATGAAAACATAATATAGTGATTTTGATTTTTTATGAAGCATTCTAAATAAATGCCACCAAAAAGTAAGACTTTGCACCAGGTTATACCCTGTATCCGAAGGTACCGAACAGAACTTTTGAATGCTTATAGGTACAGGTTCGGGAATTTCAGCGTTGTTTAAACTTCTGGAAGCATAAGCCAACACATCAATTTGATTAATCATCATCATCACAACCATAATTATACCATGGGTCATCACACTATTACCCAATTATTGGTACTTTTCGTGATATTTTGCATCGAAGCAGATATTTTTGATGATTATTTCGCTGTTTGTGGACCGATTTTCAAAATTCTCGTGTTGTTGTATATGATATAATCTTAATTTTTGTATAACAATTACGAAAGTGGTGAGCTGATGATGGGATCTATGAGCAATCGAGGGAAATCCTTGAAATTTATCAAAACACTCATTGTGGTTAAAATGTTTTTTCTAGTAAGTTAAACATATCTTACGAATAACAGAAATTTCATACAAAGGTGTCTCTTGGTCCAAAGGCACTGAACAGAACTCCTGAACCCATAAAGATAAAAGTTTGGAAAAATGCAGCATCGCTTAGATAACTGCAAGCATTTACCACAATTTCGCTTTCAGTAACATAATGTGAATAGTTAACATTCGTATTGGTTATTTACGCATAAAGCCTTATTTTGTAGATAACCAAAAAGAGTGAAATTATTATTTTTAACAAAAAAATTAAAACCCACTTCCAAGTAAAATCAATAGTAATATGAACTAAAAAGTATTAAATAACTCATTACTCTTTAATAGTGCCTTTTTCAGAATTCGTCTAAATCTCAACTATTTCTGTACATACTACAGTCTTCATTACTTTGAAGTCGGTACCAGTCCCTAAAGTTTCAGATATTCTGACATTACTGAACTCACGATTAAATTATCTGGTACCGACTTCAAAATAATGAAGACTGTAGTATGTACAGAAATAGTTGAGATTTAGACGAATTCTGAAAAAGGCACTATTAAAGAGTAATGAGTTATTTTATACTTTTTAGTTCATATTACTATTGATTTTACTTGGAAGTAGGTTTTATATAAAGATATACTTAATAGGCTTGTAAGATCACAGTGTCGAATTGTAGTGTCGGTCACATAAAAAACATTATTTTTGTCTTTAACTACAGTAAAATTACTTTTACATGAATAAAATTACAAACTTTCCTACGTGACGGCGTTACTTAAATGATACCGGCATTGAAAATTTGCCATGTTTTTTTAAAACACCTAAACTCTAAAAAATAATTTTGTAGTGTCCGTCACATTACAGAGTCGATCACGCCCAAAAGTAGCGTTTTGTTTGTTATTTTTGCTGATAGATGGCGAAAATAGCTATATAGAAAACAGAGAGAGAAGGAGTAAGCTAAATTATTATTTTAAGAACCTCCCAGACCACCTCAAAGTCAAATAAATCCCAAAATTTAGCGATGTCTGGAAATGGGAAGCAATTGTCACAAAAATCTGGCAGTAGAATATGTGATTTTTATAGATATCACAAGAAAATAAGATAAAATTTGAAAACAATAATGATAACCATTTTTTCTGTATAAGTTAACTTGTTTAATCTGCTACAAAGCCATCTTAAAATGTATATTAATAACATAATAGTAACCATAATATATGACAAAATAAAACGCAAGTCGTATCAAATGTAGAGTCAGTCACATATGGAACTGCCCTAAGAGTGATTTGGTTGAATGAATTACTGTTATTATAAATGCGAAAGCTTGTTACCTTTTTATGCTTGAATCTCTGAAATGATTGAAGATATTTTAACCAGAAAAATGTACGGAATCAGAGCTGTAAACTAGTAAACAAAACATTAAAATCGTGTTATCTTTACACTTCTTCGGAATATACCTACATGGGTTGAATATTTTATAATATAAAATTAGGTAGATTTTGAGAGACACCTTACATATTTTGCATTAAAATATAGAATTTACATCACAATTCACAATATTATACACTTACAACTAGTTTTGTGACTAAACAATAAGTATTAAGCCACAAAAAAAAAAAAGCGTCCAGAATAATTATACGTCTTAAATACGAATTAAATTAGTGCACATGACGAATATCCCAAAAAATTGCAAGTTTATTTAGATTTTGCAACAAAATAGAAACATAGCAACACCGAGTGTGGGACAATTAAAATTAGAATATCTTAATTCATATCAAGCTGGGTTGCTATCTTAACATGTTACCCTAATTTCGGGTAATTTGAGATAACCCTGCACTTGGCCGTTCATTTGTTTCACTTAGCTGTGGGGTAAATTATGCATATTCGGGAGATAAACAAGAGTTTATAGTTAATATGGTGATAAGGCAGCGTTGTGTATGTAATTGGATGTTTTGTATACTGACGTAAAGTTAAAGATTGTGCACAAAATGGAAAATAATAAAATGATTTTATATTATAGGCACATTGCAAAAGAATCTATATATAAAACTCAAAGGTTGACATGGTGATCTATCAACTCACAGCCCAAACCACTGGACCGATCGGGCTGGGCATACAGGTAGATGATATGACGTAGGCATTCGCTAAGAAAGGATTTTGATCAATTCTACCTCCAAGAGGTTAAAATAGGGGATGAAAGTTTGTATATAATAATACTTCTTAACGCAAGCGAAGCCGTTCGCAATCGAAGCTCGTTATAATATTATATATGTATTTAAATGATTTCGACAATTTTAATAAAAAATATATTTTCTAATTTGACTCGTTGTTGTACGACGGCACTTTTTCACTGTTTTCAATCTGAAAAATGTTTCTTTTTTAAAGCATCAGAAAACTGTCAAAAATAGAGTTTTAAAGTCAGCGGAAACATATTTTTGTGGTAAATAGCACAAAAAACGTCATACACCAAAACGTTACACTAATATCAAGTCAATGTCAAAATGGCTCCAACCAACATCAAAGTGGCACAAATTATTCTAATGGCAATCTTTTTGCGTCGACATGCCAAACCTATTGGTTTAATCCCAATATGATCTTAAAATCCAACACTTTAATTATTGTTCATGGATCATCACCATGGCAAAGCTCTCTTCTAGTCTGTAACTCTTATTCACCATGGCAAAACTCTTCTCATCCCTGGGTCCTAACCACGTCCATCCCACAGTCACCGCACGGGTTGGGGTTATCGACATCCCTAATGTAGGGCAGCGGATCGATCCCGCTTAGCATTCCCCGCACGCCGTGACGTCACACGATCGATTCATTAGTCGCACTATCATAATACTGTGATCTAATGGTAGAACCTTCCCAATGTCATGCAATACATGGCCGTTAGCATCCAAATGGATGTACTATGATTATACTGCGCATGGTGATAATGATCTTAAAACTTGTCAAACTGGATTTGCCGTCTACAAACATGGACTGTCCATCAAACTTAAAGTACGTAATGCTATCACGGCTCTCATAGAATAAATGACTGCTTAACTTTAATTTCAAGAAATTTACATAAACTTCATACATTTCCTCTGAAAAACTTTTTCTAGTGTTGTTTCACTTTTGTTTCCTAAAGTTAAGTAATTAGGTACAGAATGTCTCTGGATGTCGTCGTTAGTCTTGTAATATAAATAATATACGTCATAATAATATGCTTAAGGCTTCTTGCGCTATTTTAGGATTAATTATCTATTTGTCTCGTTTCTCATAGGTATTAATACAGGGCTAACTATAACTCGGGTTGGTGCAAGGCCTTAGAAGTTTAATAGTATTTGATGCGTTACTAAGATTAAAACTGCGAAAACATATTACTGTCTGCAGTCTGTGTGAACGGATTTTCATAGAAAATTAATACGAAATATATAGTTAGTTGTCGAAAATCAGAAAACAGCAATTGCTAAAATACAGTAAAATTACGCTTCTGCTATACAGAACGAAAAAGTGTAATAAATAAAGAAATGAAGAAAACTTCACAAAAAAGAATTGGGTTTGCTCAACTGCAAAAAAGTAAATACGCAACGGCCACGACTGGGCTCCAATGCCAAGAGCGTGGGCAAGTTCAAACACCTGTTTCCTAAACGATAAAAACCGGTAAAAACATTAAAATCACGAATTATCCAATAAGAAGCACTTTTCTGGTTAAATGTTGTGACTGCTTACGGTCATAAGCGGAGCGGGTAACTTTTAACCGTACTAGACAGCACTGCATGCATTTTCAGCGTTAATAAACTGTTTTAATGATTCAATGTCTGTCTGTAACAAACTAAGCCGATATGTATATCGAACGTGATATTATTTTATAGTTGATAGCACGAAATTAAATTAAAACATAGCTCACCATAACTATTGTCGGTAACTAACCAAAAATTATAGGTAATAAAACAAGCAAATTTTAATTTTCCTTCCATTTTCTAGGTCGATAGACTTTTCCATCAACGTTTCTCTTAATTTTTCCCACAATAATAATCAACTTTCTTCAAACCACATCCAACTAACACTCAACAGCCGTCCGCTCCCGCTACCTCCTCCGCTCCGCTCATGTCTGTACTCGCGGTCTGCGTACCATCGCGTACACCCCACGTGACCGTGGCGATTGATCTCTTTATTGATTATACCTGTACCGTAACCCGCTACCGTCACCGAAGCTGAAACAACAGGAATGTTAATTGAGAGGCAAGACAAGCAGGATTTGAGGGTGCCCACGCAATGAGAGAAGGCACGTACATTTACGGTGGATCACGTAAAAAGTTCTCAATGAGGCAAAAAGCTTACAATCCCGATGATTTTAAAACTAACGGACGCACTCAGAGGTTTTAATGATAACTGAACTATAATTGAATGGAGGGTTTGATGAGAAAATTCAATTAGCTGCATACAAATCGCTGAATTTAACATTAATCCTTGATAGTGAGATTCTTGGAAATCTATTGTTATTCTTTTGTGTCTCGCTCACCGGTGAGCTTATGGGGCTTGATGGGTTAAAGTACTTTCTAAAATAGTGCCCAGTCGTTAAAGTGCAAAGTTTCATAATAGTCGACAAGTAAACTTTTTAATAGTAAGAAAATAAGCTAACTTAACTTACGTAGTCTACCCGCAACTCCGTTGCGCTAAAATTTATTGATAGCGCGGGAAACGTACATTTTCGCGGGATAAAAAATATCCTATGTCCTTTCCCGGGATTCAAAGCATATCCATACCAAACTTCAGCAAAATCGGTTCAGCGGTTTGGGCATGAAGATGTAACAGACAAACATACTTTCGCATTTATAATATTAGAATGGATTTGTAATTTGCATTGGACATTCAGCTCAAAACCTCAACTACCCACATTAGATAGATCCTAAACCGTTTCTAAACATGATAGGTGCTGTTATGACCGGAACTGCTCGCCCACTTCCGGTATGCTATTGACTCATTGGTCAGTGCATGTCATGACTCACAGCGATGATTTCAGATGCTAATGTTGGTAACAGTTATCTGGTGCCGGTTTATTGATAGTTTGTGGATGTGTTCAATAGAGTTTAGGTAAGTCCTCATTTCAACAACGCCAGTGTGTCATTGGCTTTTTAAATATCATGCTTTATCTTAAATTGATACGATACAAATTGAAGGAATATAAATTCATAATTAATTTCAACAGATGAAATGGAAAATTAGCATTAAGATCACCATAGTCAATACGAACAAACACGTAAATTTACGTTACATAGTTCAGTAGCTTATTAACTCCCGAATCCTGGGGCCGTGGAATCGATTCCCGCGTTCAAGTAACATTTAAGAAACAAGATAATAATAATAATAATAATATCTATGGACGCTTCACACCACGTTAGTCTGGCCCCGTGCTAAGTACCTGAAGGACTTGTGTTACAGGTACCAGACAACGGAAATATATTTAATACTTTTATACTATACATATATTTAAGAATTTTATTATATCATACACATATTTAATACACTTCCAGACCCTTTTGAAAAACTTTTTGTACCGTCGGCGGGATTCGAACCCGCGACCCCCGGCTCGAGCCGCCACACACTCTATCCATTGAGCCACAGAGGTCGTCATAATAAAATTGACACCCTTTTTACCCTTTGTAAACCTCAAAAATTGAATATTTTTACAATAATCAAGTTGATGTCTTTTGTATGAGTAACATATCGCTACGGCGTAGATGACGCGTAGTAGGTCTACGAAAAATATTCTATAATTTCTATGTTTTACGAAAACTTCACAATTTTAACTTTTCTTTTTAAAATATTGTTGTATTTTGTTTAGTTTGTTAAAATTTCATTATAAAATACCTACTAAATTACAAAACTGTTACTCAAAGTTTGCAGAACATAAATAAAACGTTACATTCGATAGCAATACTTAGAACACTTTGTGAGTCATTCAACTGTAGAATCTATATTATGTAGCTTAGGACTAGGCTGTACTCTATAAAGGAAAAGGTAGCCTAAATGCTTTTTTTTTATACTTGAACTAATGATAAGATAACGATTTCTAAGATAAAAGTAAGTATAAATTCATATCATACATACGTCAAAATACGTTACTAATTGTATTTCAACTCACATTATCTCACCATGATCGATATAAGTTTGAAAGAAATGGTCTCTATAAATAAACACTAAAGTAATAACTAATAACTATATTAGGAATTTAGGACGAAGGTATTTTAGGTTGCTGTAAGTATTGATCTGTCTACGTATATTTTAGGAAACCTGACTTATTGATTTATCAGCGTCTAGACTTTGGTATTTCTAGCCATCTAATAATAAATCTAAGCTTAGGTTTAAGTTAATTTTAAAAAGGTACATTAATCGGGTTTTGAGTTTTGGTTTTTAGGTTGGAACATTTGTTTGTAGTTTCTGTTGGTTATTGGTTGTTTAATAATATGATTTGTTTGATAATAATATTTTTTACGGTAAATCTACCTATAGTATGTACTCTACCTCCTAGATTCATTGTTAAACGACTTGAAAGGAGTTCGTTCATGTTAGTGTATTTAGACGTCGGAGTTTTGGCAATGAAACTTAAAACTCAGGAATTGAACCTCTCTACATTTGGCAAAGGAATAAAAATTGAGTTTCAAAACAGTAGAAAGACCTACTAAAGTTCTGCATCTATGGAAATTGAGTTTAGAAATAGTTAAGCATCTGAACTCGACATCTAGAAGTCTAGCAAGTAGCAACGTCATCATTGGAAGTCTGCCGCTCGGCCCATATGGGCTGGAGGTATTTACATGTATGTAATTGTAGCGTGGGACACACCCATCCTTAATATTCATCGGATAAACACGCTAACGGTGCTCGGCCAATAATTAAAAAGCTCCACGTGAGCCGGCACCGAACCCGCGCCGACTGGCGAGCGGCCAAGCAACAACTCACTTATTATATTCTATGAACGGACGCTCCGAACGTATTCCTGAACATATCACGTAGGCGACTACTACCAATTTTAACCAATCACAACGCGACAATTCAACTTAATAGGTGCGGCCCCGCCCAATCACGTAACCGCCTATTACGGCCCGCGTAACGACGCAGGCTTTTAACTCCGCGATCGATGGCCTCTCGCTCGCGCGTACGGCGCCGTCTCGCTCGGATAGCCGAGCCGCCGCCGCCGATAGAGTCGCGTTTGGCGCGTGCTCGGTCTCAGTTGCACGTCCGAGGCCGCAGGAGGGGGCCGCGTGCGACTGTTTCCGATAATCGTCCGCGCGTTCCGTACGTGAAGATCGGCCGGGACGGTTGCAGTCACGTTTGCGTAAAAACGGATATACGCCCAGAATATTTATTAAGTGGGTGGCTGTGCGTGACTTTTCCCCCGCGGGTAGCCCACTGAATAGACCGGGTGCTCGCCTGAAAGCTGAAATACGGACTCGTGTTGACGTGGGACTGTTTTGGGACTCTCGGACGATGTGCGTTTGGACTTAGAGTCGGCCGCGATAATGTTGCCCTACCAGGCGGTGGCTATGGACTACGCGGTGGCCTCCGCGGGCTTTCACCACCACCAGCGGCCCGGCGGGTTGCCGGGAGTGATGGGCCTCCCCGGGCCGGGCCCGGGCCTCAACCCGGGCCTGAACTCGGCCTTCACCCATTCCTGGTTCGTACAGACAAGCCCGGATATCTGTCGGCAGCAACAAGCATCCAACCAATCGCATCTCGAACCTGGGCACGTTTCATTTTACTTTATATTTTTATTTTTAGTTGTAAATTTTTAAGTGTCAGTGTCAATTTGTTTAAATCTAAGTAGTCATTCAGTTTGACTCACAAAAGTTCAAAATATTTTTATGTTATAAAAACTTAAGCTTTTGCCCTTCTTTAGAGACAAATACAATCTTATGAGATAACTAAATAAACGAATTGACACTTGCTATGTGATATATGAAGCATTTTTATTAATTTTAAGCATTTTATTTTGAATATGCTTTATTTTACGTGCTTCTCTACTTATAGAGTCAACTTGATGTTGTTTGTCTGTAAAATAAATGTCCTTGTGGATAGGAAATATAAATACTACAAAATATGGCAGCAAACAAGTAGGTACCATTAAAATCAAAATATAAAATCTGTCAGGCTCTAATTTTTGTAGTCCCTCAAACTTCAAAATACTTGAAAATGGATCAATCTATCAACTTAACACCAATTACGAAATTAATGGTTACACGGTCAAATTTTCATCTATCTGATCCATCAATCCGGTAAAGATTGACGAAAATTTGATCGTCTAACCCACGGATTGACGGATTGATCGTATTTTTAATATGAACTTTTTATAACCATCGATATTCCGTCAATCAGATTAATGGACCAGATTGATAAAAATTTGACCGTGTAACCGGTGACTATCATATTCACAACAAAATAAAGCCATTTTTAAAAACTACAAGGATTATCAGTAATACAACGTAATAAAACTTTGAATGATAATACGTAAAAAATCATCAGCATACACAAGCCAAGTCAAGGTAATGGCAATTTCAACAAGATTGTAAAGTTTAACAACGAAATAAAATTAAACTGCCGTAGAAATATCTCGTGATAGTCATCTCGTGGCATTGTTGTACCCGTTTTACTTGATTGTACCACAATCGGACTATTATTTAGGTGTGGCTCGACGAATATTATAAGGAAGTGCGAAAGACCTAAAATAATTTGACTCAAACTTTTTTCTATATCTGCGATTCTGCAAATTTTATAAGGCATTTCGATGATTACTTAGAAAATTTGGAATTTCATTAACTTTATAATATGTAATATAAGTAATATTATTTTTCTGAATAGTACTCAAAATTATTAGGTTATAATATTATAATATATATTAAAATGATATGAAATTAAAACATAATAGGGTGAGTCAAGTCTATAAATTATGAAATAACTTTTTGCAAGTCTAGATTCTGGACATAGAGCTTTTTACTGAGGACATGTATACTTTATAGCCGTAACATAGGCGAACAAAGAAAACATTTGATCCTCAAAACAAAGAGACATAAAATATATGAAATGGTGACTCACGCGAAATAAAACTTTATTAATAACACGATAAAGTCCAAATACGATCGTATGGGAGTAGCTACGTAAATTAAGATGTTATCAAGTCGTGACTACTCTGCCGACTTGGTTAAATATGAAATACGAAGGATGCGCACGAGCTTATAGTTTTGTCAACTTTATCTACACAAAATACTACAGAACTGAGATAATTGCTAAGCTACCTAGGAAGTCCTCATTAGGAGGAACTAGGATATGATTATTCTAATTTAATAAACAGACTACTCATAACTATTATAATTATTATGTTGTTATGAAATAATTGTAGTCACGAAAAATTTGTCGAATTTAAAAAATATCATTAATTGAGATGATATTAAAAGCTGGTACTCAAACCCTTTTGCTGATGTACACATTTTACAAATTCTACAAAACTTGGTAGTTATAATATACTAAGAATATTATTTAAGGAATATTATTGTCTATTTTTACCTATACAAAAAATAATATTATAGTGATTAGTGACCGTGTTTCCAAAAGTTTCCAAATCTGTATTTATTCATGGTCTGCTGATTGTATAAAAAACGAAGATTCTCCAGTTAAGACATAGGTAAATTATATGGTTCCTAAACCTATTTTTGTCTAACTGCCCGCACTCAAAGACTTAAGTACTTAACTGTTGTAATTAAATGAAGATTTTTGAAGTGAAAACTTCTTTAGCGGCGTTGAGCACTTTTATGGGATGGGTAAAAACTGTGAAACTCGCGTCAGATTCTCGTGCTGATCGAAAAACCTTGGAAAAACCGTAAGACGGTTGGAGAGTAGTGTTTTGTGTCGAACTCGAACTCGAACTCGATTTGAAATTTGATCGAAACTTGATCGAAACTTGATCGAAACTTGGTCGAAACTTGCTCGAAACTTGATCAAAGCAACTTGATTGACGATTTTTTTAAAATCGATTTTCATAAAAAATTGGTTAAAAATGCACAACGTTAATAATCAAGTTTTCACTTCTGCCGGCACTCCCGGAGTGCAACCCGTCTTTTTTATATAGGCCCCATACAATATCTCTGAAACTCTTCATTAAAATATTGAAGTGCGGAGTAAGTTAAGTTTGAGTACCTACTACAATTTGAGTTGATCTTCAAACTTGTATGTAGGCACCCTGTATCTCGTCTGTCAAAACTCGCTCTTAACGTAGACAAGATTACCATCTCTCAACTCCGCCATATTTTCATAAACAAAATTAATTGGCCTGAGATTTCAAATTGTTATGTATGTTTTCCTACTGCTGTAATAGTTTGTTGGTAGATTGTATTTTTTACGTAAACTTATTATCAGTTTGTTACTCGTTACTACGATACTATCTATGCTAATTACTTAGATAGGGCTTTGTCTTTTGTTGGTCTACTTTTGTTTTGTATCTCTAAAAATATAGTTAAGCCTGAAAACTCAACTAATGGCTTTAGATTGTTATTATTTTTGGTTAATCAAATATTTGTTATTTCTTTAACTAAGAGCAATTTCCAGTTATCTAAGATAAATCGATTCGATGTGTTGATTCATGATTGAGTGTTCCATCAGCTCGCTCACTGCTTTATAATTATTACCCGACTGCCGGGAGGGTTATGTGTTTAGCGCGTATCTTGTATGTTTGTAATATTCTTCCTTACCTTGTATCTTCAGAACCGCTGAACGGATTTTCACATTTGAGGTATCGTTAGATTCGTCTTAATGACCCAAGTGTTCTTAGATAGATGATATTAAAAAAAAATGGCAGATGTTTGACGCCATAATATTGTGAGGTAAAAAAAATAAAAATTCTACCAAGCATATCGAGTGGGGTATCAAGATAAGTAAAGGATTTTAAACACTGATTCTTCATTCTAAATATGTATATAACTTGCAGTTTTAATATTAAATAGAACAATAAATCTACACTAATATTATAAAGAGGAAAGATTTGATTTTTTGTTTGTTTGGCCCCGAAACTACTGGATCGATTTGAAAAATTCTTTTACAAATTGATCCAGTAGTTTCGGATAACGAAAGATGACGTTTAAAATGTGGGGTAGAATTGATGTTTCTAACGATTCATTTAATTTGAAAAGTTTATAAAGAAAGTTATCTTAAAATACTATAATAATTAGATGAGGTAATATCCATTTATATAAGTATTCATAACATATCAGATTTATCTTCAAATCTGTCATACTTACTGCTACAGCGATAGTTAAAGTGCACCTCTTCCACGGCGGATTGTATATTTTAAGCTATTTTCTTACCTTTTTTTTATGTTTAATTGTAAATATATTTTTAGACTATTATTGGAACTCAAATAATTCTAATGCATGCTTGAGCACTTTGTTTTCTTCGTTAGAATCAGTTTTCGAGCATAAGATAAACACAATACTTTTTAAAATACAAAGCGGTTTATTTTAAAAAGTAATTGTACTTGTAGGTACACTTTTCTAAGTGTACCTACAATATATTACTATAATATATAATACACATCGGCACGGTAGTTTTTCAATTTTTTATTAGATTGTCGAAATGGTTAGATGACTACAACTAAAAAGTCGCAAATAAAATAAATTAATTAAAAATCAAAAAACCCGACTGCAAAAAATGTTAACTAAAAAGAACGAAGCAAGACCTAATTCTGCCGGAGGCATCGAATCCATGTTTTAATTGATACGACTCTTGCTTACGAGTTTCATGCCAGGATAAATAGAAGGTTACGTCATAGAAAAATGTAGAAGAAGAAAGTGGATAATAAAATGCAGTCGGAGGCATGTCGCACCAAGTTTAACATTAATTCATAAATCATAAAATATTATGCCTCCGACTGCATTTTATTATCCACTTTCTTCTTCTACATTTTTCTATGATGTAACCTTCTATTTGTCCTGGCATGAAACTCGTAAGCAAGAGTCGTATCAATTAAAACATGGATTCGATGCCTCCGGCAGAATTAGGTCTTGTTTCGTTCTTTTTAGTTAACATTTTTTGCAGTCGGGTTTTTTGATTTATAATTAATTTATTTTATTATACTGAGGGCTACCTAAAATGTTTAAATACTTCATAGTCAAGTGTTGTTCTCTATCAAACTTCGGAAAAATTTCTCATAAAATAATAAACTAACGTATGTTATAAGGTTTATTTGACGTAAAGATAAATTCTTATTAGCCCGAGACTTCAAGAAGTTTCAACTCCAAAGATTAATATTTTTCATCGCTTTTTTTACATTTTCCACTGATTTTACGCTCCTATTGGTCACGAAGTGATGTAACATAGCATAAAAACTGCCTCATATCTAGCACAAAATTATTTCGATTATTTTTTCACTTTAAATAAGTAGTTTCTGACATTAGCGCGTTCAAACAAGCAGACAAAATACCACTCATCAGGAATTACAATAATGGAACTAAGGTACTAGATTTATTACATTACGAATAAAAGATTTAGCTCTACATCTCCACAACTACCGGTTACATTAGTACAGTATTAGACGGAGTTCAATATAATTTTGACGCAATTACACAGATACCAGTTGCCTGGCCGGTTTTATACAGCCCAAGGTTTTTAGAGCAGTTTTTATGTAACTTACGTTTTGCAAGTGATGGTTTTCTGACATCTAGATTTTAGAAATTATTTATTTAGAATTCTAGACTGTTGGGAAACCTTCATCATGTGTTGAACCGTCTGCAACTGACCGGCGTTCCAGACTGGACGGATATATTATAAGAACTCTATCCAAAAGTTTGACATATTTTGATAGGTAGTAAAAACAAAATATGTCTTTTAAAATTATTTATGATGAACTATTTTGTTTTCACAATAATTTTAATCCAATGTTGCTTAAATGATTATCTTATTACTCTAACTGGTGCACTTACGGCCGTTCCCAATATTCAATCTATCTTTGGTTTGACATACGACCGATCGCAGCTAACATTGAATTGACATAAAATATATGTCTCTAATGTCTAATGACAGCTATTCCTATCTCTAGTAGGGCAAAACCAGAGATAGATCGAATATTGGGAATGGCCGTTAGAGACATTTAATCAATTTGGCAGATTCCCATGCTTATCAAACTTTCCATTAAATTATGTGAAAATCTGTATTTAATAACAGTTAAGTACCTAATTAATATTTATTTAGTCCTTTCTTTCTTTAACGAATCGTATCACTTAAACATCGAATAAATCACTTAAAATGTTTAAACTACCCTCCATTCATATGATTCATAATATGTCTATTATAGTCTTTTACACCGTTTTGTCATGGTCTTTATTTTTCAATCAAACCCTCAACGGATACTCATTATAGGGATTCCTTAAAGTTTTTATAGCGAGAAGTGTAAGGCCTTGTCTTACCCTACAAGGGGTTTCTTGAGACTTAAAAAACTAAGAGATCTTACAAAAAACTTAGAGAATATGGTAAAGTTACTTTATTATACTTTTCAAAGTCATATTAGTACAAAAAATGTAGGCTTTGTATACCAAATAAAACAGAAATATCAAGTTTATTTGGGTTAACATAGAAATAACTGAATACGTGGCAAAATAGGGGAAGTGTACCTCTTAGATTTAAAACTTATATACTACATGCTTAATTCTTCGATCGCGGATTCTTGGAAATCTATTGTTATTCTACTGTAGTAGCGGTCACTGGTGTCCTTATGGGGTTTGATAGGTTAAAGCTAGAGTTAATTTATCAAAAACAGCTTTTTGATAAAATAAATAGTTTTAATCCATGCTTACATGTTGTAACGAAGCAAGCTTTTACGATGATAATATTATATTTTAAGGGCAAAAAATTGAACTTGTTTTACTTATATTTCATGTTCTTGCTCTATCCTATATTTGTTCCCATGATTTATAGTTTTAAGTAGTACAATATGTGAAAGTTTTTAAAGTTTAGTACCAAAACCTCAAAAATCTATCAAAACAACTAAAAACCATAGAAAGTATCAGTATCGTTAATTCTCAATCAAATGGGAAAAAATCGATTTTCGATTATGATTTGTGTAGTATGTTATTACGGACTAATTGTGGTCGAGACGGAATCGAGTTTTTGTGGCCGACACTTTTTGTTACAGGTGCATTGTAATCTCGCACTTTCCCGTAACACAAATTACACTATGCACCAAATTACGTTATGCACCAAATTACATTTGGCACCAAGTTTAAAGTGCAACTAAGGACATGATTTTGGTAATCATTATAATAATGAGATTAATAACCCATCAAGGCCCATAAGCTCACCGGTGAGCGAGACACAATTGAATGACAATAGATTTCCAAGAATCCACGATCGAAGGAATAATCGTGAGTTTTGAAAAGTCCAAGTTAAATATAAGTTGGTAACTTTAAGTCCCGTAAAAGACAGGGTTACTTTTATCCCTGAAAATTTACGGTTCCTTCGCGATACGAATTTTGGCGCAACAGAGTCACCAAGTCACATAAGTAAAGTTTAAATGAAGACATGATTTTGGAAATTCTTATTTGGCCAGCTTTCGACAAGTCCCCTTAAATGCTAGGTTAGGCTTTACGTTGGACTATAACAGTTAAACATGATTAAAAAGCTACCTACAGCATTTACAATATCATTGTCATTCAAAACCAAATAATACACAGAGGTTCATAATATCCTATTCTTCATATCCTTTCTGTATAGATGATTTAGAATCATCTTTGATAGGCATATTAAAACAAGCTACAACCAGCTATAGAAAGTTACAGAAATATGAGTACTTATTCAGTATTAAATTCCTAAGGCAAGTAATAATAGCACATATTAAATATGCCACAATATTGCTCTGGATTCTGGTCCCATTAAGACGATAGTAACCCCAAATATTTTTAATATGACGACGATTATATAAAATTTTATTGGCAAGAGTTATTTGGGAGGAAATCTACGCTATCATTATTAGGATTAGCAGCTGACAATAGCTAGAATGGGTGCGATTTTGAACTCTAACATATCGTGATAAAACCATTCAAAATATCAATCAAATGGAAACTTTGGGCTTACGAATGACCGCTGTTCCTTTTTTTAATGTATGGGTCTATTACGTTTTGTCTAGTGTTATTTTTTTATGTTATACGGCGTGTTTTCAATTGTTATTTTTTCGATTTTGCAACTTTACATTGCTGTTACGTTTTATTTAGTTCAGAAATCAGTTTTTTTTTTGTTTTATTAGGATATATTATATGCAAATTGCGCAGGAAATTTTGCTGTCATATTTTATATGTTTGGTTGTACCTACGTAATATTTTAACCATTAATTTTAATATTACTTAGGTATTATTACTTAGGTATAGAGAATTCAATATAGTATATAGCAATATAGCAAAATCAATGATAAGAATGTCCTTCACAATCTAATGATGATCATTCCTTCTTTGGTTATGGACAAGAAAATCAATTATTTTATTTATTTCACGAAAAATGACAAAAATACGTGCATTATTTTGCCTGCGAAGAGGCATACTTTTGCGCTCGAACTCTTTGAGAAAGAGTTTAAAAGAGAGTGAGTGACTCCAACTTTTCTATCAGATATTCAAGCGCCAAATCGCCCTTCCTTCTTATTCCATGATCGTTTATTGATCAATTTACAGATAGCCCTTTCGGAACATCCTGTATCACACAGTAGTCGGTTCAATCATCGTTCTTGTTGAGTCACGTCGATTCGTCGCGGCCCGTGTCGAGTTTTTACTTCGACGATACACCGCGTATTCTAAACGATTTAAATTAGAATATATAAAAATATCAAGTGAAAGGGTTTCATCATCATCAGCTGTAAATAAAATCACACTAATAATAAGGCACTCTGTGTATTTGTTTGTTGCTTCATTACGCGTAAACCAAGGACAAAATTTTAATGAACATAGAAATAATTTGACTGCCCCACTCAGACACCAGAGGCGAATAATTATTGAATGATTTAAATATTGACAAGAACCTCATACATTATCTGTCAAACTGTTCAATAAATTGAAGTTTAATCGTCATTTAATATCTCTGAATATGGCCATAAGTATCCCGTAAGACCAGCTATTTATCCCCCCAAAACGTTTGATTTCAGCTTGACAAACAATTTGAAACCCTTTGCATTTTCAGTAACATTGTCATTCATGTAATCATACTGTATTCTGTATCATACTTTTAGTACATTATGTTATAACATTATGTTCTGTTATAACTTTATCATGTAAATCCAGATGTTTCCTAGTAGTAATCTGCAAAAGGAAACGATTTTGCGGTCAAAGCAGGTGATCTTATAAAGCGGTTAAGAAGTTAACCGCTTTAAGAAACGGATATGTTAATCCAATTTGGAAACAGTTAAGTTGAGAGTAATTTTGGGATTGATTTATAATGGCGACTTATGACTGGTGAGAAACGTTTTCAAAAAAGGAATACAAACATTAAGACAATATAAAACGTTATAAAGAAGAAATATTAAAATAACATCAACACAAACTAATGTCAAAGTCCAAAAAGACCTGAAAAATAAATTAAGATAAAGCAACTTCTTATTTATTTAATGGAGTAGTAATTGGTAGGTACTTTCCAAATCATATAATTATTTCATAGAAAAATATATAGGTACAAGTATAACTGCTGCACTCAGAGACGAGTATTAATTATTAATTAACTGTAATTACTAATTATTTGAAGATTTTGACGTAATTCCCACACATTATCAGCTGTACATTAAATTGAAGTTTGAAGTCTTTGACTGCGGTAGTACACCAATTGTAGGTCATAATGGTGCTCCCACACCGCCGTTAGAAAATGTTTGTAAGTAAACATTTTCTAACATAAAAACATTTACTTACAAATGTTGTCAATTGTTACATTTTGTTAGGAGGTTTTTATAATTAGTGCTCCTACACTAATAGGAAATGTTTAATAATGTTTACTAACATTTTATAACATTTAAATCTGGCATTGGCTCACCGCATACCCCGTCGTCCTTTTTATAAGGTTTACAAACAAAAGGTAAGTAACACAATATTATGTTTTATTTTGTTATCACTTGTTTTACTTTAATTTGTTAACTTACGTTTACAATTTCTAACATGAAAACATTTTTAACATTTTGTAACACTTGTGATTAAATGTTCGCTAACAAATGTTTACTAACGTTACCAAACATTTTTTAACATAAAAACATTTACTAACAAATGTTGTCAATAGTTACATTTTGTTAGGAACTGTTACATGTTATAAGTGCTCCCACACTAATAGAAAATGTTTACTAATGTTTGCTAACATCTTATAACGTTTAAATCTGGTAAATCTGGTATAATGGCTCACCACATACTCGCCGTCACCTAGAAAATGGTTACAAACAGAAGGTAACACATGTTTTATTTTGTTATAAGTAATTTGTTTTGTTGTAATTTGTTAACTTACGTTTACTAAACATTTTCTAACATGAAAGCATTTTTAACATTTTTTAACACTTGTGATTAAATGTTTGCTAACAAATGTTTAGTAACGTTACTAAACATTTTCTAACTGCGGTGTGGGAGCACCAACATAAACCAATAACAAAACATCATCTTGTTATCATCAAATATTCATAGATCATTTGGTCATTTGGTATAAAATCCTTGAAAACGAGGTAATTGTCCTTTACCCCAGCCAGTCAACCCTAAGAATTAAAACAACGGGGGTCACAGGCATTGATGAGGTAAAGGGGATACATCATTTTCGGGACACTTGTCCGTAAATAAGATCGATTGTGGACTGGTATTTGATGTCCAGTTTGATTAAGTTTTGATTATGGTCAATTTTGCCTGGTAAGAATTGTAGGAAGACTACTTACTGCTTCAAGCACTATAATAAATTTTAAACAAGTACAGCAATGCGCTAATATAAAACGAAAATCTAGAGTTAAAGCGTAGGCTTGGTAAAAAAACTACAGTTATTTTAAATAACATTCTTACTGCAAACCCATACAATAAGATTGAAGACTGGTCTAGTTACTTATTTTGGCTTTTATGTGACAAAAACAGAAGCTCCAGATGGATCACAGACGTATCTAGTATATATAAAATTCTCGTGTCACAGTTTTCGTTGCCATACTCCTCCGAAACGGCTTCACCGATTCTCATGAAATTTTGTGAGCATATTGAGTGGGTCTGAGAATCGGCCAACATCTATTTTTCATACCAAAAATTATTTACATGGCAAAACAACATTTGCCGGGACAGCTAGTTATAATATATTATCATAGAAAAGTCACAACGATACTAAAAGCGTGCCAGGAGCGTTCTAGGAGCTATAATTTTGACATTGTTTCATTTTTTCTTCTAATTAAAATTTTCATGATTTTTCTCTCAAATCTACACTGCGCCCATACGTTTTTATCTTTGGTAGCAATATTTTATTGAATTAAACACTTTTACAACGAAAATCTTTTAAAAGAAACGCTTATCAATAAGCTTTATTCGAATCGGAATAAAAATAGGAAAATTGTAAGCCCGGGGCGCAATCAGGCGTCCCTTCTGCCGATTATTGCAAATAACTATTATTTCCTTCGTCAATTGGCCCCGATGCCCCACGCTGGCTTTGTGTTGCTAATTCCACTAACACTAGTTTAAGCACAAAAGAAAATCTACCAAACTTATACTTCGTTAAACATTTCTTCTATAGTGACTTTATTAGAGTAGATAGATGCGTATGTTATAAGATTAATTTGTTTTGTGTCCTCTTTTACTACACTGACGATCGCATTTGAGACACTTAATGATCAATAATTAAATATCTACTTAAGGGGGCGACTAACCCAAAATTTTAGATTTTTTAATTCATTTTTATACTTACTTGAAAATAAGCCCCGAATGGTTTCGTTTTCTAAAATTAGATACTACATTATATTTAAAAGAATCCGATCTGAGCGAAAACACGATATCCTTAAATTTTCTGGATAGAAAAAAATCACAAAGATGCATCTAATTTTTACGAGTTTTTCATTGCTTGCCATAACCGTGCATTGAACTAAGTTAATATTTTATCATATGGTATAAAATTCTATCATTGAGAAACCAACCAAGCGGATTTTTAAAATGTTGTATATTTATCGAGTTATTGAGAAAAAACTAATTTGACGATGAATCCGCGTCGTCCTTTTCCACCTGGCATATGATATTCAGAATGAATAAAAGGCGTAAGTCTGAAGAGAGAAGGACGATGTTTAATTTTTTGGGTAAATCGCCCTCTTAGTTAAAATTTAAAAGTTTTTTTTATCAACCATGCATAGAGAGGAATCAATCGACTGACTTTTAAGCCTATGAAATTCGCGAATAACATAGTCTTAAGTATTCGCGAATTTAGTAACATTAATTTTGGAGCAAAATCAAAATATATTTTGGCCACACCATGCAATTTCTTTCTTCTATACCAGGGATCACCAATTGAATTCGCTCGGGGTCCATTTTAAGAAATGAAATGACCTTCGCGGTCCGCACATTTTACAAAAAAATGATTAAACAAAGGTAATTACGGAAATTACAAAAGTTTTTTTTCATCACCATATTTTACATATTATCATTGAGAAAAGTGTCAATTTTTGTAGCTAATGGTTATCTCTCTGATGTTTGGAGTGAAATTATTGTTGCAAGCTTTTCATATTAAATCCTGGAGATGTTGATCAGTAAGTCGAAACCGACATTTATTTCTAAAAAGTTCTCGATAATGCTTGGTCCGCACACCATGGGTCGGCGGTCCGGATGCGGACCGCGGTCCGCCATTTGGTGACCCCTGTTCTATGCTTTCACACAAACAAAACATTACAATTTACAAAATTATCTTACATAGGTAGGTACAGCTTAGTTTATAGAGTAGTATTAATAATATCTCATTCGTTCAATGTTTTAAAGAAATAACAACCATACTTCTTATATTTCAGTAACAAGACATTTCTCCGAAAAAATCCAAAATAATATAACTCTGCAATGACCACATGGGTCCCGTGATCCCCTCATGCATTTGGCCGAAACAATTTTCCAGTTTCACTGCGATTTGGCAGACGATTTGCTAAGCGGCCGAACACCATTACTCATGCTGCTATCGACGAGAATGGCCATTTTTTGTCATGATAGGATCAGTGTGTGGTAGCCCGGCTAAATCTATGCATAGGAGGGTGCTTGTGTCTAATTTTTCTCATATTACTAAGAGAATTTTGACATACACATAATGATGTCTTGCTTTTTTGGTGATGTCCAAGTAAAAACGTAACATTTTGTCGATGTGTTCTTTGTGCTGAAGCGCTTTTGTACAGAACAGCTGATTGTTATCCACTTAAAAAGTTGACTGCATACTAGAATTTGCTTATTTTTATGTGTATATTCAATCCCAAAAGTTTTGATTTTGTTTAGAATCCTTAAAAATTAAAAATAAACGGTTAAATAGCTACATTAATAATAGAAACGCCGTCTTTCTGCTAAATATCCTATCAAATGTTTAATGAGAGACAATTAAGTCAATAGTTTCAATCAGCACCCCATTGGTATTCCGGGGGTTACTGGATATGATTATTGTCCGTCCGTCCGTCTGAAGAAGCAATTTGGTCTCCCAAGAGACGGCGTCTTCTCCGGGATACGAATAAGTTTTATTTATGACTGTAGTAATCTATGTATCCCATAGGAACTGGAAAAGTTGGCAAAAGTATCATACACATTGATTGATGGAGCATGTAATATGTACTAAATTCAAATCTGTGCAGTTTTCAGTAAAAAAAAAAATTTATTGACTTCTCCCACATTACTAAAGAATATCTGTGAAAATGCATTAGGTTTGCTCTCTCCCAAATCATCAGATTTGCTCTGTACCAAATTCTCTATAAAAATAATATAATTTATAAAAAAATAATATTATTCTCTCTTAAAAATAAAAATAATCTCTGTTTTCTATCGCACTTAAACATAGATGTTTTTGTTTGTCCTTAATAATATTATGTTCATGCAAATTAGATATTTAATTTTAGGACTTTACTTCATGGAAACTTTACTATTATAGATATGTTTAAGGCCAGCTTATATTATGTTACTTGCAATTGTTATTGCGAATGGCTGTTCCATTTTTGATAAGACTCAGCTCGTGACTTCGACGCCCGCACCCGTCAGATTCCTCTGCTCTATCAGATTAACCTTGATGACGTTAACTGTTACAGTTATCAGACGGTTAAATGGCAAAATGTGGTTAACTGTCACATATTTTTAAGGAACTTTATTTTTAGGCAGAAGGCATTTTAGGGTTAAAAAAGTTTTGTCCCGAGCAATAAAAGTGAAAATTATAATAAACTAGATAGCGCCAGCAACTTCGTTGCGTCAAAATTAGTTCCGGGATTTCCGGGATAAAAAGTATATAATATGTCCTTTCCCGGGTCCCAAAGTATCGCCATACCAAATTTCAGCAAAATCGGTTCAGCGATTTGGGTGTAAAGAGGTAACAGACAGACGCACTTTCGCATTTGTAATATTAGTATGGACAAGCATTTTAAAGAGTATTAGCTCGAACTTTAAGACAGATTTTTCCTGTATGAAATAATAATATAAACTACTCCTTGAAAAAACCTTCGATAATAAATTTTATTCATAGTGAACCAATTGGAGAGGTCAAAATTCGCTGAGTCATGACTGTGCTCATCTAAAGGGCGTAGGTCCGTTAAGGGCTTTTGATAACTAACACCCTGAACGAAAGTGTGATTTTGATAGAAATTTCGATTTAGAGAATGATAATATTTTTAATGTATCATTCCTTCAGGTACTGTGTACACCGATGGGACATTTTTAGTTCAAATATTATTGTACTTTTCTTCTTGAGTATACGATGTTTGTCTTACTGCCACACTCATATTTGTAATTAAATGAAAATTTTGACATAAGCCTCATACATTATCATTTACCTGTCGAACTCTTCATTAAATTGAGGTTTAATCATGATCAAATGTCTCTGAATAGGGCCGGATATTTTCATGCGTAAAGGGCGCAACAGGATCTTCGACAAGCTAGTATTATTAACATAAGAACCTTGTCCTTGGCCCTTTTAAATCTTCTCGAGTTAAAATAACCATCGTGACCTCTGCTTGGTTACGGGTTACGTAATCGTGATTTAAATTAAGGACGTGAAAAAACAAACGTGTACCTTCCACACGAACCTTCTGACAACCACAAATATAAATAAAAACCGGCCAAGTGCGAGTTGGACTCGCCACTGAAGGGTTCCGCAGCAGCAATAAGGTGTTTATTTCTATAAAATTAAAAGGTTTTTGATTTATTTTTATATTTTAGTTGATTTAATGAAAGTTAAATTAAGGTTTACCATTTATGACGTATAAAAAAAATACTTGATAGATCTCGTTCAAACCAATTTTCGTTGGTAGTTTTTATAGTAATGTACATCATATATTTTTTTTAGAATTATCATGCCCCTACTTTAGAAATTAGAGGGGGGGGGGGATACTCATTTTACCACTTTGGTCTTGTCTCATGAAAAAATGACATTAGAAACCTCAATATGATTTTTCAAGACCTATCCATAGATACTCTACACGCGTGGGAACCCCTAAAATTTTTAATAATTTTTCCATTTTTGTATCAAAATCTTAATGCGGTTCACAGACTACGTCTGCTTACCAAGTTTCAATAGTATATCTCTTATAATTTCGGAGAAAAGTGGCTGTGACAGACAGACAGACAGACGTGACGAATCTATAAGGGTTCCGTTTTTTGCCATTTTGGCTACGGGACCCTAAAAATAATCTTTTGAAAGAAAAGGAAGAAATAGTTTTTTAAATACCTAATGGTCAACTTATTTGCAGATGTTGAGCGAATTAGAAAAAAAAAACAAATTTTGAATCGACTGTTCTCTGTCATTTTCAAATTGCTTTTTTTACGTAAACCGTTTCGGGCAAAAGATTATTGCACTTGCAATTGCTATTAATGTTATAAAATCCAGAGCCAATCATAACAATTTCGCAATTAAAACAAACACTGAAATCAACACGACTGCCAATTATTATATTGAGCATAATCATGGGTGTAGCATAATCAAACATGGCGTCTGATCGTATCTGCGATTATCGTCGGCTGTATCAATAGTAATAAGTCGATGACATTTTCATTTCCTTACTCAAATAACGCCACCCCTGCGCGCCATTTAGTTAATAGTTCTATTAATGAATAAACATGCATTCAATTAGATATTTGGATATTCCTTTATTATGATTTTGATACGTGTATTTAGATATTATAAACAATATAATAATATTTGTAGCTATTTAGTGAAAAAAAAGGAAACAGAGTGGCTTTTGCGATATATTTTGTTGCAGCAACGTTCTTTAAAAAAACAACTGTCACATTTCAAATTTCGATCAAGAAAATGACTGGACACAATCCAAAGGGGTGCAAAACCTTTTTTAATTGGTTAAACGTTCCATTTTTCCGTTCGGAACAGGAATGTCTCCGGAATTCCCTTCAACCCTGTGCCCTAGGGACTGGACGCTCCACTAAATTCCGAAGGGCCGAACGTTCGCGCCTTTAAAGAAAACTAGCCGACCCTAAGGAGGGTAGCTTTGAAAAGTTTCACTTTGCTCAACTTTATTAAGGCGGACATGGGACTCAAAAATGTGTTTTGTGCAGGTCATCGCCACTTTGATCTAGTGGTAAATATGTAGATGGCGATATAAGATTACGTTTAACTTTTCTACACCTCAATATCAATATATCATATTCAAGGTTTAAAAAATTAACACCTGAGAGACATTTCAAGATTATTATTTATAAGTGTTTGACAGAAAAAGCCAATTTATTCATTATTTATATTATTTTATATTAAGTATGTATTACATAAATATTAAGTCATCATTAAATGTCTCTGTATTTTGCAGTTAGTAAGAAATATCATTTCTGAACAGAGTTTGCATAACGATATTATTTATTAAAAAAAGAATAATTAAAAATATGAGAATTTATCCACACTTAATCCAACGGTTAAGAATCATAATACCTATTACCCACTCACAACCCTCACAATATTTCACAATTATTACTCTGGTTATTGTACCCATAACCCATCGGTCCTAAGTGGGTATTTTGTACCGCAGCCACTTCAGGTGACAAAGAGATGTGTCATATTTGCGACATTCTCACCTTTCTTAAAGACTTCATAGGCTTAAGTGCGCCGGTAACCCTTCAAATAATAGTGAGGACATAAAATTTATATGAAATAATGTACAGTGGGTAGATGCTTCATGCTATATCGGCAGATATAGTTTTATACACATTTATAAATTCTCACCCAATTAAAATTATAAAGTCGAATGATTAAATAATTTATTTTAATCTTATTATAATAAATTCTGTAAATAAAATAAACCTGTGTTTTTATAAAATTCAAATGTCTGTTGTATTTATAAAATTCTATGATTTTTCTTTGATTTTTGTAATAAAAAAAACAATTATAAGTTAGCATTATTGATCATGTAATAACATAATATTAGGAAAAATACATAGGTATATCAAGAATAAACGAAATTAAAAACTGATACGATTAAGTTACGATAGATTAAAAAACTCTTTTTGATTCATTCCCATGAATTATCACTTTATTATACCAATCACCAGTATCCTCACCACAACAAAGGAAACCAATGTTTAGACGTCCGACTATTGAAGCGAAAACTTCAAAATTCCCATCGGTCTTAAAGACCGCCGCGTTCACAACAGAAAGATTACGTACCCCAGCATTCGAACGGTTAACATTAGGTATTTAATTGTTAACCCTAAGGTGACGAGAGACAACCGGGGTCGAATAGACCGCTACCTAACATAATCCGCAAAACATAAAGCGTGATGGTGTAAGTGTGACGTGTCGATACTTTCGAATTAAGTATCTCGGTTAATAATAATGTCAACTACGCAAGAAGAAGTTTATTCTTTTATCTACCTCAGACATTTCTGAGGTAGATAAAAGAATTATTCAGTCATTATGTAGTCATTACGTTAATCTTACATACAGCAAAATTCTGGTGCCTTTGTCACATTTTTCAAGATTTTTATTATATCTAGAAAAAAATGTACTATCAAGAAAATTGGTTCGTAGGCAGTTGACAGACCAACGTCATTTGGTCGGATCATGTCAATTTAATGTTAATTGTGATCAGCCAGGTTTGACGTAACGCGACCAAACTACGTAGGTCCCCCATCTACCTAGGAATGAACTTCTCTGGTAGTAGGTACATAATTTTCCCTGACTACTGATGTGTCATGAAATAATTACTCATAATTCCATACTGTCACGTGTCAAGTACAAAATATATGTACCGAATGCGATGTAAATGTAATTGGTAGTTGTCCCGTCGTGTCTGTCGCGGGATTCCCCGGGGAGGACTAATTCTCACCCGGGCAAAACTCAATTTGTCCGGCCCGCATTAGCACTAGCTACCGTCACGGTTGCATTTCGGACTTTTTACGATTCGGCTTCGATTTCATACTATTTCAATTTACGAGTTCTCTTTGCCTCTTAAGATAAAGACATAAGGCTTATTTTGTTTTATTTTTTCTACGCCGTTTCAGTTCTTTTTCGTTCGAGTTGGACCCAATCAACGCTGACCGTTTCGTGTGCTGGGGTACGATCGACCATCGCGCGAGTGTTTTAGGGTTGATATTGGAATGGGGGTAGTTTTCGAGGGTCAAGGCGTAGCGGGTTCGATTCCCAGGTGTACGACACGTACGAGGACACTTAAGACTAAAGGGAGGTTCGTCATAAAAATTGGACGGAGAGAAAACATTGGAATGGTCTTAGGAGAAGTAGTATTTATGGTCAGTGCATTAGTGAGGTATTGCCTCCGTGTGGTTCTCTGAGTGATTGGATGGCCGAAAACGAAATAAGAGAGAGAGATAGAGAGAAAGAAATATGTACCTACTCTATTCTTGACTAGATAGAAAAAGTTTTATTTAAAAAAAAAATTAGGACAATAAATTAACACCACATTCTGATAAGAGATTTTTTTTTAAATATTGTTGAGTTTTTATATATATTAGTAGTAGCCTGTAGCAGTTCAGAATTGTGGGCTGATTTTCAGATCTTTTGACACAAAATTTGGAAGAGAAGACCGTTTCGGAAGAGTCTAGCAACAAACATCGCTACAATATGAGAATTTGATATATTATATAGACTACAGAATTTTATATTGATATTATACAATTTATTTTATAATAAGATTTTAGGTAAGTAATTCCTAACGAGGTAATATTAAATAATAACATTTATCAGATTTTCCTAAACCTTAAACATCACAAGCCCAGCGCTGCCCAATGCCCATACAAGCGAGATATTAAGTAATAGCCAGGGGCGCGCAACCCTCGGTCACTGTAAAGTTATTTTAAACAATTTAATGCCGGTCAACTGACCCTCGAGGACCATTAAATCAGGATCAACCCGCTTGTTTTATACCGAAACCGGTTATCGTCAAATTTGATTTTATCCGCCAAAGGATTTTCTTTTATTTTTTCAAGAATTATTAGTCCCTAAACGGTAGTTTGAGATAAGTTTGTTTGAAGCCGTTTTAAAACGTTTAGATTTTTTATGTTATTATACTGTTCATTGTACGACCTTATTCAAACAACACAATATTTATTTTTAAAAATAAGGATATAATAATTTTAAATAATAAAACCTTTTTGCAAAATGTGATGTGTTAGGTGGTGCGCGCACGGGCAACTTAGTTGCTCGGCGATTTACTGTCTCTCGATCAAATCTTTGGGTATGCTCTAAATTTCATATACATAGTATGAAATTTCCCGAGAATCAGCCGATCGCTCCATAATGGATGCACCCAATATTCTATTTTTCGAGTTTTTTATTTATTTTTCGTAAGAGAAAAATAAATCGCCGAGCAACTAAGTTGCCCGTGCGCGCATAGGCTTATGCAATTTTAAATACAAAACTTCATAATGTTATTTCAAATTAAATTTAGATACTTTGTTGATAGCTGCAGTTCCTAAAAATTCAGCTTTCACAATAATTGCATCTATAAAATATGTTAAAGCTTATACTTATTCACAAATATGAAACAATACAGTCACATCAAAAAAACATCTCACGTACCATTACAAAGATTAAAAAACGCAACTGTAAATATTGTCGACGTTTACGATCACGAATATGACAATGCCGCCATTTTGAATTGACCTTACTCAGGTGACAATAAAGTGCGGTCCTCCGGGAGGTGTAATGGTGGCTCGTAAAGTAACCCATCACGGGATCGCTTACTCCGCACCTCCGGTTGAGCACTCCTGGCTATAAAGTAGCCGGGTTTATTTGACGTAATTATTGGGACCTTTTTACCTTTTCACCTTCTAGGTGAAATAGGCTTGAATTTTAACACTAAGCTTACCCACAACTGATTAAAAGGTGAAATAAGGATGCAATTTATATGACTGATTTTACAGGTTTCATGCTTCCTAAATTCAAAATTCTGATTCTATCTCATCAGCCTTAAAACAAAAAAAAATGATCAAAATCGGTTCATACCCATTGGGAGTTACGATGCTTCGTAACATAATAATTAATAATTATTATACTGCTTCAAAGAAGCCCCTACCACTTTGTTTATAGACATAGTGCACTCGTGGAATTGCAAAAGTAGTATGCAACTAGAAGAAGAAGAACTAGTAGAAAAACTATTCGTTCTAAATATTTGAGACATATTATATAAAAGTTTCTATAATAGGATTTTGACCTTGGCATAAATATCCTGCCTGAGCTAAAAAAAAAGTTTAATAAAATAATAAATAACTATAGTAAGTAAAGAATAAACAGTTTAAAAAAATAAAATATTTTATTAAAACAATTGCAAATATTAGCACATAGGTAACATTATACGGTCAACAACAGCTGTAGGCAGGTAATAAAATTCACTTATATTGTCATAGCAAACATAGCAAATGTGGGTATATACCCATACAAGCAAATAAAAATGAAGTATGAACCCACACATACAAATAAAAAAATCGATAAAGTGCGAGTTGGATTCGCACAAAGCAAAACATAGAGAAAAAATAGAGTTTTCTTTTTAGAACCCCCTTTTAATGTTTGTTTGATTTGTAGTATTTGTTACTATAGCGGTAGCCATGATTTGTGAATAATACAAATATTTGTGAATAATACATGCCAAATACATGATTTGTGAAAATTAGGCCCGAATACTGGAACGTCTCTCAAATATTTAAATGCTGCTTAATTTTTTGAGTACAACTTATACGAAAATTTTAACTTCCAGTTAGTTTTAAGTGGACCTCCAAATAAGTTGTACTCAGGCTCCACATGAGCACCACTTAGCAATAAAATTCGTATACTCGATGGTTACTCAACTTTTTTTAGCTGTCAAATGATCTGTCAAACTGATTTAAGCGTCGCTTGCGTTTAAGAGTGGTCAAGAGGTCTCTTAAATCTATAATTACGGTAAAAAGCGTGTGTATAAAGTTAAATTAATGTCTTTATCGTCGCTATCTAGTCTTTCTGACCATGAAAAGCCGACCGTGAGTCGCCGCCGAAATAATCAAATGCTCAATGCGTTTGAAAAATACAACGATGCATTTACGTTTTACAAGTTTACAATATACAGCTACATTTTCATGAAAATAGTATATTGATATTAATGCTATTTGTAACTCACTTTTAAACTAATAATTAGAGCATATACTTTTCCGAGGTAGTATAATTACAACCACGTTTCTTTTTTGTCTCCATAATATAATATTATAATTATGTATTATTGCAGAAATGTATTTTCTTGGACAAAATGTTTTCCACAAAGAGAATATTATAATCACTACGGTCGGTCTTCAAACATGTCAATTGTCAGTTGTCACTCAAAAGACCGTTCCATGCTACGTATGGTTGCATTGTTGTAAAATTTAAAGTCGATTTCGGATTTCCTATTGTGAGTAATCAGAAAATAATGTTAAAAATTGTCATGTCTTTAATAAATTTAAATATATTTAATGAAAACAAATAGTAAACGGCATTTAATGATTTTTAGTGAACTTTTTATTTGTACAATCAAGTTAGATCTAGCGTAAAATGTAACAGTAAATGTTGACATGATGTAAATATTTGGCGGCTACTCACAGGGCTACTTACGCGAGTACCATAAGAAATTGTCTGAGTGGCGTTTGTGTATATCACTTAAATATGGGAAACGCTTACATTTAAATGCCCTTCAACTGATTGATGCATTTGAGTGACGTTCCAGTATTCGGCAGTTAATCTATCTATCACGGTTCGTGGTTTTGAAATACACCCTGATGATAGACATCCGCTTTTACCCTTTGAGTAAGTACGGAACTCCAAAAAGGCGAACGTAATAAACTCGCACATGAACTATACCCACACATGCCAATAAAACAAAGTGTTAATTCACGCATGCAAATAAAAGGCGTCACACTAATAACGGGCTAATGAGAGTCATTAGCGGGTAGCTCCGCCCCCAGGGCGGATCTTGGACACGCCCACTCGCACGGAACATCACTCAAACGTGAAGATGGAAAATATTATGAAATTAAAATACAAAATACTGAAGTTATTGACAAAAGTTTCAATATAAGTAATTATAACTCTATTAACCTTTTGTTACAGTAAAACGTTTTAATAGAATCATAACAGAATAATTTGGGTTTACTATTTAAGAATTTACCGAAAACAAAATCTATAATAAATTGAAGGACACAGGGGGTATGCCAAAATGTTTTCGTTTTTGCTTTTTTATAGAATCGCCGAAAAAAATGTATGGAATTGACATAAGCGTTCGTTATAAATATGACGTTGCGCCGCTCGACTCGTCTTATGTCAATTCCATACATTTTGATCGGCGATTCTATTACGAAGCGAAAACAAAAAAGTTTCGGCTAAATGGCCAAGAATGGCGTAGAAATAAAAGTATTCCACTTTCGATTTCAAATTAATTTGAATGACAAATAATAAATACTAGAATCTAGGTAACATTATAAGTACTTAAGTACCTATACATGAAGGTTGCAAACAGTAAAATAAACTATCGCCTCAGCACTTTAGTATGAAATAGTTTTTATTGACGTGATAACGTCTTAATTCTTATAATTCGATATGGGGTGCGCGCACGAAAAACATGACAGTTCATGCGGCGTTACCTCGCTCTGAGGCGTTCCATTTACACTCTCAAGTCTTTCAACAACCGTAAGGCCCACCTGAGCCGCGCTCTTTGTTTCGATTATATTACGTATTTCGATGACTTAGAGAATACTTTTGTATGAAGAAGTTTGGTTAGTTATGACCTTTGATACATTGACCACACTCTGAATGAAAAATAAATAAACAATCTGTGAGCTATTAGTATTATTTCGGCTATTTAAAATTGTGCTCTATTTCCTACGTGTCAAGGTATGACTTGTGCTTTGTTCGAAGATTTTACTGGATTTCACGAATGTATACAGTAGCGTTTTGTATTGCGAATAGTTTATTTTACTCATTAAAAATATTTTTAGACAATCATTTGAAATAAATACATCGAAATAACTTTAAGTTACACTCGAAAAAGTTTGTTTCTATTTATAGAGATTCGGAAGCGAGGGTTAAAGTGTTAAGGATAGTTGAACGTGACAACGTCATACGTTGTCACGTTCAACTATCGTCAGTAAATCGACTTTACAGACAACCGATCTTTTGTAAATTGAAAGTTGACTGCCTAGTAAGGGGCTGTTTCAGCATAGGATAGCCTATCCTGCACATATCAGTAAGTGGTGAAACAGGCCCTAAAAGTTGCTTATTCAAGAGAAATATTATTTACTCTTATAATTTTTAAAAACTAGGCCTTTACATCCAATGTGGATGATTTATACAGTATTTTCAGAGCGAAGTAACCACTCCTCAAGTACTGTAGTGCCTGGGACAAGATTTTTAAATGTCCGTATGGCTGCCCAAGCACACACGACATTCTCGCAACATTGTCAGTCTAGCCCAGAGGATAGAACTAGTCAAAACTTCTGGGACCAACCATGTGCGGGTTTCCTCACGATGTTTTTCCTTCACCTTACGAGCGTCCGTATTATGGTACCTACTTGAGATCAGAACATGTCTCATTGGTACACGCCTCCACCCGGGATCGAACCTGCACCCTCTACAAGTGCGAACCAAAGGTCTACCCATTAGGCTCTTATTAACTTTTAATACTGCTTATTCTGTATTAAAATATAGGACTTTATTAACGATCATCAATCACAGAAAATCTAACCTCTACTTCTCTCCCACAGCATTCTCGAGCTTCGAAAAGAGAAATCCCGTGACGCGGCTCGTTCCCGCCGCGGGAAGGAGAACTACGAGTTCTACGAGCTAGCGAAGATGCTGCCTCTACCAGCTGCCATCACCAGCCAGCTGGACAAAGCCTCCATCATCAGACTGACCATCAGCTACCTCAAACTCCGGGACTTCTCCGGACACGGGGATCCCCCCTGGAGCCGGGACTCCCCGCCTACTAGCAAGACTTTAAAAGGTTAGTCTTTGATTTTACTCTATCAAATGACGTCACTCCAGTTTTATAGTAAAGAAAAACATTCTCTTTTCGAATTTTTCGAAATGACACGAGTGACGTCACTTCACTTATCGTTTCGAAATTTAAAACGTGCATCTAACAGATTGGAAGTATAACTTTACATTATTGAAATGTTTCTATTGAATTAATTTAAATCAATATTCAATAACGAATAATAAAAATCTTGCCGATTTTAAATTGACGATAATAATTATCACTTATATCCATGTAAAAGCAATGAAAATAAATTAATCAAAGTACTGTGAACGATAAAAACAACAGGCAGTTTGTAAGGTAAAAACAAAAGAAAAATTCATCTACACAGAACCATCTAGAATAGAATTTATAAATTAAATTAGCTTTTGTTTTATTTTTTTGCAAAAACGCTATATTTTTGTCACCAATATCATCAAATATCGAAATAAATCTTAAAAACGCTGGTCAAGTCTCAACCAAGATTTTTTCGAAGACCATAGAAATTAGAATGCATTGAAATTTAGCTCAAATGAACAGTAAATATGAACAAGAACCAACAATTTGTGAAGAGACATAGTGTCCCCTCTGGTATGCAAAACACCGAGTGGTTTAAACAAGAGAGGAGGGACACAAATCAAATTTCCCTCCGTCACTCTAACCCGGTTACACTGAAACAATTTTATTATTGAGGGAATGTGTTTATTGTGCAATTATTAAATAGTTTATGTGTTGCTTTTATGAAAATTAAAGACAAGTTCCAACATTTCGACCAAAATAGTATAGATAGACGCTGTTAAGCATTCGTGTACTGACCCACAAAAAATTACGTAGAGATTAATTACTACGATAACATGGCGCGCCCCTCCAAATGACTGTTTCAATGTGTGTAGTCACATCCTTATAAAAGAGTTTGTATGTAGTAAGTATTCAACCAATCACAGTACACGTTATATTTCAGTTAATGTCACTTATTACCAAGATTTGTTGGTCAACTAATCATAACTAGCCGACCGCGCAAGACAACGCACTTCAAACATTTTGAGAACACACTTCAAACGTTTTGCAGTTGTGTTCTATAGTTCAAGACTGCATTCAAAATTCAACAAAAAAAAATCGGTTGTCTGTAAAGTCGGTTTACTGACGATAGTTGAACGTGACAACGTATGACGTTGTCACGTTCAACTATCCTTAACCCCTTAACCCTCGCTTCCGAATCTCTATAAATAGAAACAAACTTTTTCGAGTGTAACCTAAAGTTATTTCGATGTATTTCTATGAAATGATCGTCTAAAAATATTTATAATGAGTAAAATAAACTATTCGCAATACAAAATGCTACATACATTCGTGAAATCCAGTAAAATCTTCGAACAAAGCACAAGTCATACCTTGACACGTAGGAAATAGAGCACAATTTTAAATGGCCGAAATAATACTAATAGCTCACAGATTGTTTATTTACTTTTAATTCAGAGTGTGATCAATGTATCAGAGGTCATAACTAATAACTTCTTCATACAAAAGTCTTCTCTAAGTCATCGAAATACGTAATATAATCGAAACAAAGAGCGCGGCCCAGGGGGGCCTTACGGTTGTTGAAGGACTTGAGAGTGTAAATGGAACGCCTCAGAGCGAGGTAACGCCGCATGAACTGTCATGTTTTTCGTGCGCGCACCGCATATCGAATTATAAGACGTTATCACGTCAAAAAAAAATGTGGGTTTAAGTACTCAAAATTAAATGCTTAGCAGCGACCAGCAGTGCTAAATGGTCACAATATTCAGCAGTTCCTCTCAATCAATTCAGCAAATGAATTGTCAAAACTGTTTATATTATGATTCTCCAAAGCGACCATTTTAGCCCCACAGATACAAGTCTTTTGTACAAAGTTATTTCCTAGATTTTGAAATTTGAATCCGTAACCTTTAAAACTCTATAAAAATATTAATTTCCCTGAACTCAAAGTAGGTATACCAAGTAAAAAGATAACAGTCATACAAAATAAGTAAGAATAGTAAAGATTGCATTTATTATACGTCTACATTGCTTAAAATTGTTGCATCTCATAATGATAACACAACTTTTCGAAGAACTTGTGTTTTTGCACACCCTTCATAAATAAATCAGGGAAACTCATCCGAAAGCCACATTCTCTTTTTAAGGCGCAATAAATAATTCCGTATTTTGTTTAACACTTGGCTTGGGGTAAATCAGACAGACGAGCAAACAGACGGGGACACAAATTACCTATACGGCAACAGATTTGTTTTGGATGTACGTGACATGTGTATTTTTATATAGTGACTCAGGGTGTGAGTCAATGGAAAACTTTTCTAAAAAAAATTGTGATTATTCTCGGAAAGTACTTGGATAAAATATAGGCCTAGCTTTTAACGTTTAGCAATAATAACTCGGACAACGATCTAAGTGATAGTTAATCGTATGTCAAAATATAATGCTTCCTCTTTTATAGATACCTACCATAAGAGTGATAAGAACCAATAACATTATGTCAACTTCCACTTAGATTGGTGCAAGTCTCTTGCACCAATCTAAGTGGAATAATAATCTAATGGAATAATAATTAATCTAATCTTATAACCTTGTTATTTGCTTAAATATGTCAAAAATCCAATATGTAAAAAAAACAATACAATAAATTAAAATCTCAACCTGTTAATAAACTAATACTTATAATTAAACTTAAGAATATTTTACATATTCAGTATGTGGTAAATGATGTGGATATCACAATTACTGATTATATAGAGTAAAACTGTTTGTAATAGTACTTTATTGTGATATTGTTTTTTTGCCCTAATAGAAAAAAAATAAAAAAAATAAAAATAAAAAACTTTTCACTGCAAAATGCAAAATAATATGACATTGAATACGTTGTGGAAATCATATTGTCAAAATATAGTCAAGTAAGGTACCCAAGACCTGTAACGTTATAAAGACAAAACAAAATAGTCCGCTAATTCGGGTACATAGACTCATTTTAACCACAATAAAATAAATTCACATTCGTCATAATGCGACATGTGCAGCTTTTTAAGGTCCTCAAATTCGTAACAAGTAGTAGGGCCCCGACAAATCCAATTTGAGCCCCTAATTCGGTTAATGCGACCGCCGAGCGAATCACTACGCACGCCACTGTCATTTTAACTTCATTTCACCCTACTGTCAATATTGGGGTTTTTTACTATAAGGTGTTGAGTGTGTGGGACTTTGGAGGTAGTTTTTGAAAAAAGAACATAACGTTTGTGTCTTCTTTTTATTTTTAGCTCTTTCCCACTTTGCGCAGACTTGGCTCTCCTAGTACATATTTTGCGCCAAGACATTCTATGTTGAGTTGAGAAGTATTTAGGCAATTTACCAATTCACAGAATATACGATCTAGTCACTAGTGCTTTGGTCATACTGATCCACCATGTGTCTGTGTCTAGTTCAACTAGCTTTATTTTTCGGTGTAAAAAAATGTGTGTCGATATAGTGCCTAAAAAGCCGATTTAAAGTTTTATGAAATATTATTATTATGATATTATTTTTTTTAGTTAAGTACTAGATAATAATTAAATTTAATGCAATAACTTGTGTGTAACTAACGTAAATTTTTGTAATTTTTTTTAAATCTAAAATGCATAATATGGGGCCTTGACTTATACATTTTTAAACATAAATTCTATGTCAAAATAAAATAATGCTATAGCCTTAGCTTTCAAACTTGAAAAAGAAAAAAAACGCACTGGTTATGGTAGCAAAAATATCCAAAAACTAAGGAATATATTATTAATATTGGTATTTGGCGATATTATGAAAATATTCGTCAATAAACAACAGGCGTTTAGAGGGTTGTCTCGGGGCGTGTTGGCCTATTCCTCACGTACACAATAAACTATACGAACATTTTTAAAATGGCATCCATAAAATTTTACAATATCGATGTAGATCCCGCAGTATTGCGGCAATTGTTATGATTTATCAAAATACAGCCTGTTTTTTATTTAGTTCTGTTTTGGCAGCAACTATTTTTATGTAAAATACTTTTTGGATTTTTTTAACTACAAAATATTTATTTTTCTAGAAGTTAGTCTCAACAAAATTTTTGAAAATTATAAAATCTGAAAATTCTCGTAATCAGAACGTACACTTAACCCTAAAATATCGTCGATGAGGGAATTATTAAGAATTTCAAGAAAAAAATTCAAAAATATTCCAAAATCGAATCAAGGCGTGAGGTGGTATCTTCCTACACAAATATTTTCTTTGGAAGTAATAATAGTATTAATCTGTAAGAGACACCGCATTAGAATACCCCAACAATTGGGAGGAAATTTTTAATGTAATCAATTAACAATCAGCGCAATACACACCGCTTGTTAGCTCGCTTATTTGCGCGACGTGACGCGGGTCGCTGATCGCGGGTTTCCATTTAATTACCCGGCCGGTGGTTTTAAATATGGTCGTGAGGGTTAGTTTCGTGCACTAGCTGTCTATTAATGAGTTATTGTTACTTTAAAATCCCTTTTTTGGTAATTTTAAAGTTTTCTTGATTTAAAATATTGTTTCTTCGATCTTTTATCTTATGTATTTGTGTATGTGCGATTGTCATCAACTCATCATTCATCAATTTCTCTATAAACGAAATCACAATCAAATCTTCTCTATAATTCTCAAGGATAAAGGGTAAATTCTTAAAAAGCTATTTTTAGCCAGAGAATTGAACAAAGAAGATGATGTCCAATTCCGAGTGCCAAATTACGAAAATGGCGGTTTTAAATTCCCCATGGCGTACAAATCAAAAGCCACATTGCCACAATATATCATCACACACGGAGATATCGCCAAATTAACTTGGGCGTAAACACATGTTTGTTCCCCATATTGGTTCGCCTGATTTATCGCGGGGGTAACCTGTTCCTTGCTTAAATATTTTATGGGGTACTCGTGAACATTTCAGGGTTAACCCTGGATGTGATTATCATTTTTTATGAAGACTGAAGTGGAAAATGATCATATTATTGCAGTTCACCACCCTTGCAGAGTAGATAATAAAGTTTTCAAAAATATAATAATAGATCCATGGAGGTACAAAATAAAAAATTACGGTAACTATATTATATTATGTAATACCTCGATCGTGCAAATCGCAAACACAATAGATTTTCAATTGTTATGCGACAGCCGGGTGCCGCTACGGGATTGATGGGTTAGTTATCAATGTAACATCGACGCATAAAAAACGTTGATACCTAAATAAAAGACAACGGTAATATTTTAAGTGGCTAAAATATCGTAAGCTCATACTCACATCGTTATTTAAAAAAAAATTGAGAGGTGTCAAAGGACACCAGAATGGAACGAAGTTATTTCTTATGTTCAAAAAACCTGTAAGCATTATTAAAAAACGCCATCTATTGACGCCCAGGAATACTAACAACGCGTCGCTGTTTATTTAAAATAAAACGCCATCTAGTTGACGCTTAGGAATACTTACTATCAACGCCCTCTGTCCTTACCATGCAGGTAGTAATAAAAAAGTGTCGAGGTCAAATCAAGGTCAAATGTCGTTCTGTCTAGACTTCAAGATTTACGCCGAACGCGAGATAAGGAACTTCGTTCCAAAAAATATTAATAAATACTTTTGTATAATTAGAGATAATCTCAAGTCTCAACAAAAATGGTTTAGACGTTTTGGACGCCAAAACTTATTACACGCAAAATAATATTTCACCTCTATCTAGTAACTCTATCTTTGGAAATTATGAAACATATTTATACCATAAGATATAATATATCTGTATAGTATGTCAATAACAAAACAACCGGCCATAACTCCTCGTAATACCGGCCACCGTAAATCACAGGCACATCTGCCAACGAAATAGAAAAATAACAATAAATAAGGGAAACCGTCGCGCGCTGGCAACACCGATATTACAGACGGTTCTACGTGAAGATGGCGTTGTTTGGACACTTTTAATAAATAATAAATATGAGTATAAAAAAATACTATAGTAAATATTGACATAAATACTTTAAACTTACCCCATAATTATTTTTTGTTATAGTTTTCTTAAAAGGTTGATTATTCACTTCTAAATATTTATATGGAAAACATCTGAATTCTATTGGTGACATGGTTGATGGTCGTACGTATCAGGCATATCCAAGACGCCGTATAATATTACTTACAGTGTAGACTGTAGAGTCTACACTGTACACTTTTGTTAGTATGGGAGTCATTAGAATGTTACCACTTTTCTATACTACATAAACTATTTCTGTAACTACTGAAAACGAGACAAAAAGGAATAATAAAAGAAATGAAACTACCTCCACCTGATTTTAATTATACTCTATATCCAACTGGAGAATAAGATCTAATCTATCTATTACTTTCCAAAGACAGTTAATTAAAGATCACATCTGTGATTATCTGAGAAACTCCTTAAGCCTTGATAACTCCTTCTTTCGCCTTTGTAATAATACTTAACCCTACAGAGCTTAATGCGAATTTCAACTACGCCGTAACGCGAACGGTCGCACATTACATATAGAAATATTTAGTGATTAATTATCTTTAATTTAATGAAGATTATGACACATTGTACACAATTTCCGTCATATTATTAGTTAAATTAAAGTTAATTGATCATTATATTATATTCGCACGTTAAACGAATTTTGGCTCAACCAATGATATTGTATAAAAAAAAAACTTAAAGCAGATATGTTACTACCGCGCGCGTTGTGAAGACTCAAATACGACCCAATTGGGTCGTTTTTTATTTAGACTGTCTCTTTTATGTGAATGGCATTTCGTATCTTTTGTTTCACTTATCTGTCAAAGTGCAATTTTGAATTTGAAAATTGTTCGGAAAAGATTTAAGCCGGAAAATAGTATGAACGTAACAGATCTGTATAAGTAGAATATCATTGGGCTCAACAGAGTTGTGGGTGTCGCGTCATCTAGTGTTTCTATAATTATAAGGTATTGTCTAAACAATCAGATGCAGATTTTCCAATCAAACTCATCTACATAAGTCATTGATCAGATCAGTCAATGCTACAGACATCGCAATAGTAAATCGGTTTGTTTGAGGAAAATTACAATGTCCTGCGATCGTAGATGATCGTCTATTAAATGACACTATGGTGTCATTTCCTATCCATATTAATATCCACGTTAAATACATTTACATTGAAAATATAACCACGTTTTATTGATACAGTAATGGCCGCAGCACATTTAATGACTATTTAACTTTAATAATCAGGGCGAGCGAAGCGAGCCCTTGTATATCCTGAGCACTTTTCTGGTACACTTTACGGAAACACTTTTGTGCTTCAACATAGTAATTTTTATTTAAGTA